>JAPWTK010000046.1:1530000-1895000 GCA_029963805.1 Aromia moschata
TAATTAGTCAACATCCTATATTCTTCCATACCACAAATATTTTGTCATTTTAAAAACGTCCAGATAAAATTTATTATTTTATTTTTTTCCCGTAAATCTTTTCCTCGGACCGAAAACACGAGTGCCCATTAATTAGTATTAGGTTACCGTTAATATTACTTTAGTTTCAATATACATAATCGAATTACGAAATTTTCAGATTTATTTTTTTCCTTCTTCGTTAGTGGTTAATAAGTTCATAAATTAAACCAACAACAGATACATTTTAAGTTATATGCTCTAGACAATTAATATATTCAAATAGACTCCGTTTTGAATAAAATGTAGTCGTTAATCGCTGATCTACTATTTTAAAATATTTCAGTGGTATTTTGGATACCTGCGTATCTGAAACATGTAATCTGACACTGTCTGATTTCCTTATTCTAGATGATTTTATCTGAACAAGATTGTTCTTATCGTAACTGAATATCTGACTGGATTATCGAATATAAAATATCCTAATAGTATAATTAAACTGCATTCTTAACCAGTCTGGAAAAAAATGTACTTCTAAAACTAATCCGTCCAAAATGATTAAATTTATGTGACTTCTCAAACTTAAAAACATATCCGATCTTTATATTCTTGTGGTAAATTATAACTTTCTTAATTTAATTGACAAGACAATCGTGTGAAATCCTCAATCAACAATTCTCGAAAAAAAACTATTTGAAACATTTCCAGTCAAATAGTCTTTGGTAAATTTTATTATAGCTAATTTTGTTGGATTGAATATAAAGGTAACGAATCCTTATTGGATTATTCAACCGTTTGAGGTTATGCAAGTTTGGGGTTATGAAGTTATAAGAGACTTTATGATCCGGGTTACATGGTTTTGGTTGACTGCTGTGTCAGACTTCGGTTTTGTCAGTTTTGTTGTTACACATCTTCCACGCCAAGGCTTATGGCGTTGTTGTGTGGTGTACGGTCATGGTGTGACGAGATTGTGACTGAAAGGCTATAGCCGGGTAAGAGGTCAAATCGGCCCTTGAACCAATCGAGGTTCTGGTTTGGCAGATATATTTAACGAATATTTACATTAGGACGCTTTACATTGGCCAACTAGGCCATGGCCTTAAAAGAAACATATTTTTTGAAACATGAAAAAAAAAAATGTTTCTTTTGTGTTTCTTGACGCTCTTTCACGTGGTGCTGCTTAAATTTAATTTTAAGAGGTGGAACATCGTGAAAAATCCAAAAAACTGTTTTAGGCAGTTTTTTGCATTTATTTGGCTTGGATTACATTTTATCGAAAAGTTACTATTATTGGAAAAAATACGTTAAACACATATGTAACAATCATAAAAAAATTCTGACTAATAAAATCTCTAAGTGTGAAAATAAAAGTGTTCAAGAACCTCATCTCTGCATATAAAATTTTTAAAAAAAAAAAGAAAAAAAAAAATATTAAAATATTTATCTAAATTATTATATTTATACCCAAAAAAAAAAATAAAAATTTTAATAATATTATTTTTATTTTAAATTTTTTTAAATTTTAAAATTAAATTTTAATTTTTATACTTTAAAAATTAAAAAATTAAAAATAATTAATTTATAATTTAAATTAATTTAGAAAATAGGTTTTTTATTATTTTTAATAAAATATTTTTATAAAAATATAAAATTAAAAATATATTAGAATTAAAATATTTTTATTTTTTTTTAAAAGTTTTTTGGAAATTTTAAAATAGATTAAAAAAGGGTATAAATTATATAATATATTTTAAAGAAGATAAATTTTAGGTATTTTCAATTATAACTTTTAAAAATATTGAAAATTTTGATTCATTATAATTTATATTTTCATCACACTCAAGATTTCATTCACATTTCTTCATTTAATGAATGTTTCTTTATATATAATAAAATAAATATGTATAAAAATGAATGTTTTGAATTAAAATTTACAGTTTTTTTACATAACACAATATTTATATGCAGAGATGAGGTTCCTGACCACTTTTATTTTCACACTACAGCTTTTATTCTCACAGATTTTATTAGTCAGAATGGTGTTTATGATTGTTACATATGTTTTTGACGTATTTTTTCCGCTGAATCCGAAAACAATAGTAACTTTTCGATAAAATGTAATCCAAGCCCAATAAATGCAAAAAACTGTCTAAAAAACGGTTTTTTTGGATTTTTCACGATGTTCCACCACCTAAAACTAAATTTAAGCAGCACCACGTGAAAGAGCGTTAGAAAATAAAAAAAAACATGGCCTTAAAAGTTGGCCAATGTAAAGCGTCCTAATGTTTTGATTGAAATATTCAATACTTTTTTCTGAGCGCCATTTGAAAGACAAAACTTAAAAAAAAAATTGAGCATATTTGTAACAGAAACATGCAACTCTGTGATTTTTTTCAAAACATTTGGTTGAAAATTGCGCCCAGAATAGAGAAAAAACTAAAAATCACACTTTTGAGGTTAGGAGCTTCTAGAGACGACCTGGAGGTCTGAAAATATAGCTAAAGGAGTCTTTTTATTTATACTTCCGACCTGCCAAACCAGAACCTCGATTAGTTCAAGGGCCGATTTGACCCCTTACCCGGCTATAGCCTTTGTTTGCGATTGTCTACCTAAGAGAGTGCTAAACTCGAAAAATCGATCTTTATAGGTGTTTTTTTGAGGTTAAGGCAACTCTGACTACGGATTAGGATTCAGCAGATGAAAATATATAAATATATGAGGTGTTTAAATGAAGTAATAAGACTTGCAACGTAGGGGCCAATCTAGCAACACTGTGGAGACGGGACTTGGAAGGACAGTAGGTTAACATGTAATGCACCTTCAGTATAGGTTTGAACTTGTTAGAGTCATTTGTTTTTTTTTTAAGTCGTTTTATAAATGAGTGACAGTAATTTTGAGCAACGGTGTGCTTTCAGGTTTTGCTGCAAACTTGGACACAGCGTAACGGATACTTGTGCAAAATTTCAGCATGCCTACGGAGACAGGGGTGCTGCAAGAACCTAGGTTTTTTTATGGTTTAAGGCATTCTCAGAATAAGGAGTGTCGATTTAAGATGAACCACGCAGCGGAAGATCTTCATCTTCAAGAACCGATCGAAATGTCAATAGAATACGGGATCTTGTGCGTTCAGATCGTTGGTTGACGACAAGAATGATCGGGTTGAATCACATCACTGTTCGTTAGATTTTAACTAAAGAAATGAGGATGAGAAAAATCTGCGTAAAAATGGTTCCAAAAAACCTTTCGCAGGAACAATAGGACATCAGGAGAGAAAGGTGTGTTAACTTTTTGGAATCGATTGAAAATGATCCCCATTTTATGGAACGTGTCATTACCGGTGATGAAACTTGGGTGTTTGAGTACGACCCGGAAACTAAGCGCCAAAACTAGTGGCACACTTCAAGTTCTCCAAGACCCAAAAAAGCAAGAATGAGCAAGTCGAAGATCAAATGCATGTTGATTTGCCTTTTTTGATAGCCAGGCCAAATAGTAAATAAACACTTTTACAGAGAAATTCTACAGAGAGATACAGAAAAACTTCGAAAAATGGTCATGCGTGTGAGCCCAAACATCAAGAACAACTGGATGTTGCATCATAACAATGCGCCTTGTCACACACAGCCATTTCAGTAAACGAGTTTTTAGCCAGTAAGGTAAGCCAGGGTAAGTGGAACCCTTGATTTCAATAGGTCAACTTTATTCTGAGGCCACACTTACAATTTTAAAGTGATTTCCATCATATTTTCAGCATTAGTTCATTTTCTTACCCTTTATTGATTCTGATGTCCGTAGGTCAATGTCTCTCACCTGTCATTTTAAAAAAAGCAAAAATAAAATTAAGTGCCTTGGGTTCCACTTAGCCCGTCGTTGAGGGTGGTGTGGAACCCATAGCTCGCTTGCATCTTAAAACCATTGGCAATAGGACGAGGCAAGTGTAATTAGAAAATATATACAAAGACACAAAAAAGTGCTAATGTGATTTTTTTTAAATTTTTTATTTATATATATATATCTATGTATATAATTGTGAGGAACTAAAATTTTGACAGTTGAAAACAGACTAGCCCAAACAAAGCGTTCCTCTCCACGTGCACATGCATCGAACCTATTCCAAGCTACATCTTGGTAGGTATCGTGGCAATAGCATGAATGGAATCTAGTAGATTTCGTTGTTGTCTTTTAACACTCAGGGTCTGAAACAGCCATGGGTTCCACTTGCCCACAATGCCCACTTACCCCGGCTTACCTTAAAAATATTCCTGTGGTTCCCCAGCCTCCTTATTCGCCTGACTTGAATTCTTGTGACTTTTTTCTCTTCTCAAAATTAGAAAATCACTTCAAGGAACGTCATTCTGAGACCATAGAAAACATTCAAACGGCTGTAACCGACCAGTTGAAGGTTATTCCAGTATATGAGTTCCGGCACTGCTATGAGGAATGTAAGAACCGTCTCCAGCGCTGTGTGGCTTCCCAAGGAAGTTATTTTGATGGAAACAATACTGAATTCTAATACTATTCGAATAAATTTTTTTAACAATCAGTATCATTACTTACATGCGGTCGGACAGAATTGGTCGCGACATAATCTTCCACAAACCTTATCGGGTGATCGTACCGAAGGAGGGAGAGGAAGACAGTCACATACCAATCCAGCAGAATGGAACCACCTGGTATACAGATGGGTCCAAAACCGAACAAAGTACTGGAGCGGGGGGCAACAAACAGAGACCCAGATTGCGAAATTAGCATAAATCTGGGGAACTATGCAACCGTATTCCAGGCAGAAATAACTGCAATATCCGCTTGCGCGCAGGAGATGACTAGGAGGTCTTACACAAATAAGAGGATCCAGATCATCTCCGACAGCCAAGCAGCACTCAAAGCCCTGGGAGCTGTAGAAATACATTCCCAGGTAGTTAAAGACTGTATGGATTCGCTAACAAAACTAGCGGAACACAACAGCATCACTCTCAAGTGGATGAGAGGGCACCAAGGCCATGTAGGGAACGAAAGAGCGGACTTTCTAGCAAAGAAAGGGGCGGAAGTTCCACTGATAGGGCCGGAGCCCACCTGCGGACAGCCAGGAGGGTCATGAAGGACCTATTAAGAGAAAAACACATATCGCACTGGGCGAAAGTCTCAGGGTTGAGACACTCGCGGATGTTCATCGGTGAACCATCCTGGAACAAGTCAAAAGACTTCATAAAACTGGGTAGAAACCAGCTGAGATGGATAGTAGGACTGTTTACGGGACACTGTCCACTCATGCGACATCTTACGACAATCGGGGTGAAAAATGATCCCGACTGCAGAGGGTGCGGAGAGGAGGAAGAAACCTCCCTCCACATATTATGCAAATGCCCGGCGCTGGCAGCTGCCAGGTATTCGAACTTTGGGGCTATAACAATAGAACCAAAAGAAGTGACAGACGCTCCATTAGAAACTGTCCTTAAATTTCTTAAGGAAACAGGACTAATGGAATGACTAGACTATGGGGGCACAATAAGCATCGCTTAAGTGCACAGGGCATGTACCTACCCCATACGCAATCAATCAATCATTACTTAATTTACACACTTCGTATGCTAGTGCTGTGTTATGGTATAAAATCTACGTTAAATTCTGAACAGCATGGTTTTGTAAAACCATGCTGTCAGCCATAAAGCCAATTGATAGAGACCTACTTATACAATACCGAATATATAGTTATTCAAAATAATAACCTAGTAACCTAATTGTAACCTAACCTAGCCTACTTATATAATGGATTACAGGTTGACTCAATTTAGGGTGACTTTAGATTTTGATAAGATATATTATATTATTTTATAGAGTAAACTTGTTGTTTAGATATTAATTTAAAATAGTTTAATTTATTAGAGTCGTTGGAGGCGATATTTCATAACCATTTTAGGCGATCCAATCTGAATTGTTCCAAATTTGCCCTAATACCGCGTTAGGTAATTATTATTCCTTTACTGCCACTATGATGGCAAAATACTTAAGACTCTTCTATAGCGGACCGGTGCAATGGGCACATCTTAGATAAACGCGTTTCTAACTAGAAATACCCCAACTATCAAAGGCGAGTCTATATGGGGATAAAGGGTCTATATGGAGATAAATGGATTATATGGAGTTCTCAACGATGTCTGTAGATATTTTAGATGAGATTTTACGGCCGTAATTAAATGATTTGCACAAGGGATCAAATACTGAGTTATGACTGTTTCAAACACATCTAGATTGTTGTTAAACACAATTTTGTAAAGAATACTTTCATAAAAATTTCAATTTACTTGACAGTTTGCTGAAAGTAATTAGTAGTTATAGTTATGCAAAAGAAGTGTATAGTTATGCAAAGGAAATATATTTTTCTGGAGAAAGTAGTTTCAGTCCGCTATTTTATTTAAAGGTTGTACAATTAACTAAAGATATTTCTTGCCGTAGTTTTCTTGACGCATTAATGTGTATGTACGTAAGCCTAAAACATACCTTTCTATACATGTCTGTCTTCTTTTGATATGATGTAATTAATTTAAACTTTTTTTTTGGAGTATAAGAGTAAAGAAATTGAAGTATACTAAACAAAAACTCGACGGGAGTAAAAACCTTGCTGCGATTCAATTACGATCCAATTCCGACAAAAAAACCCACTTGTGAACTTAATTACAACAATTAACAAAGACAGTAAAGAAGCGAAACGCAATTATCTAAATTTAATTAGTCGATGGCAGAGGTCCGATAAAAGCGGATCCACAATTAAAAAATAACGGTAGGACGCGTAAGCGGCCGAACCAGAACACCATCTAAATTTGTTCCGTTCGACGTTTCTACGATCTTGATCAGTTTTTCCGCTTGTTTCGCCGAAAGAATCCGTGTTATTTTTTCTTAATTGCCCGCCGGGTAGCGACATAAACCATGTTTATCGGGAATCCTGGGGATGTCACCGCAAAGACGCGGTCCCGCTCCGTCCCACGATAACGTGCCCAGATAATGGCAACTAATGTTTCCAACTTGTACAAACCGATCAATCAATCGTCGATCAAATGCTAAACGTAACAGAATCGGTGTACCTTCCGCGGTTTACAAGAAGCCAACATCGTTATAATGTCAGCAAATAGCGAACTAGTTACATATGCAAGAAAAATGCTGGAGACCTCTTTGAGAGGTTTAAGACTTTGTTTTGAAAGTAATTTAAATTGATTTCAAAGATATTAATTCAAATCGTACCAGACTTAATGATCTATAGTTACATTGAGAAAAACAGTACTTATTGCTAGTAATATTAACAATACTAACCTATAATTTAAAATAATCTTTTTCTCATTTGAGGTATTTTCGCATACGAATATTGAGATATTTCGAAGGATTATGATAAAGAAATGGATCAGCCTTGTGTATGGGAATACCGCGTACTTGGTCAGGGACTGCTCGGACTCGTCAACGTTATTATTTTGAAATGCATTTTTTTAGAAAAAAAAATATATTAAACGGTTTTAGTCATTCAAGTAACCGACGTGTTTATTGTTTATAAACTCAAGAACCCGCGTCTACACGGACTGGCATATCTCGCATGCCCCAAACCTCCAAAAAAGTAACCGACAATGCCTTTTTCTAAAATGCGCTTTGTGCAAAAAATCGCTTAGGGCAAATGCCCGAGCGAGAGCCGTAACGACAACGTGAAAAAACGGATCGTCGTTTTCACATCCAAGGCACAAGACAATTAGTCCGTCCTGCCCCGTTACCCAGGAGGTTTTTCTTTCAATTTTAAATCCAGGTTGTAACCGTCTTCGTATGAAAAATAAAACGGAAAACTAAACACTTTTTCCAAAAAATCATTTAATCAAAATACGTTGTTTTTTAAATGGTGTTTTTTTATTCAGTGTTTTAGTTTATCATAAACAATATCAATGTCTTTGTTTGTAATAACTATTTTCTTGTTAACAATGTCAGACCGGAGTAAAGCGCTCAGGAAAAAAAGGGTCAAATTAAGCACACTCCTTAACAATTATTTGAATGTATTTGTCCACAAAGTGTACAGTTTAGAAAAATAACGGTATGGGATATTGGCTTGTCATTGAAACAATGAAAAAGTAAACGCTTGAATTTTTTGAAAAAGCAAGCTCAACCTTGTTTCTTTACGAACGAACAACACGGATCATGACTTCGAGTTTGTCCTGTGCAAAAATTTTTCTACTAATCTTTTTAAAAAGAGCAGAGACTAGATTCAAAAACGCTATGAAAACAAACGGGTAATAATAAACTTTTAAAACAAATTTTCGATTTACCCGCACTGTACAAAGCGCGAAAACTGTTAGCAAAAAGAACCCGGAACCTGTCAAAACTCAAAAGCTGGAATTCAAGCGCTCCCGAAAATAGCAACGTTGTCAAGTGTTGACAAACAAAAGACGCAACCACCTGACTGCCTCAAACTGCACCACCGCATGTCCTTAGAAGGATTTCCTTAATAAAATACCGGTAAGCGTTACCGAAAACAAAAAAAAATATGTAAATTGTTTTCGCACAATCCTAGCGATGTAAAAAAGCACAAACCTTGAAAAAATTCAATCAACAAAGGCACAGAAAAACACGACCACAACAACAATGTGTTCTCAAATCAAACCACCTGACCGGTTTTGCTGCGTGCACCCAATGTCGCCACCCACCGCTGAACAACTGTAAACCTCGACCCTCGAAAACCACACGGTTTACCATTGTATAGCAAACCACCAGCCCAAAACGGCAACATTACGGACTCAAAAACAATTTATTAATCGGTCTCCTATGCGTAGCAAAAAAACAGGCAAAAATAACCAATTTTTCAAAAATCCAAACTCGGATGGTAGTATCAGGACCGTCGCACTTAATCAAACTATATCGCCTCAAACGTGTCTTTTATCAACTAACGATGTTCAAAACAACAAATTTGCAAAAAAACCGGATATAAACCAAAATTTTGACTCGAGAAACAAATTTGTGAACAACATTTGAACAAAATTGTAAACGTGATGAAAACGGCCGATTCACTGTAGCTTTACCTGTAAAAAAAGAGTATACACAAATCGGTACCAAAAGAAATCGCCATCAAAAGATTAATATCGATGGAAAACAAATTTAAAAACAACGAAAATTTACGAAAATGTTACACGGAATTTATGCACGAGTATATTGATATGAATCATATGACAAAAATAAACCCGACAGAAATCGAGACTACAAACGTGACCTACTATCTTCCGCATCACGCTGTAGAAAAATCATCGTCTGTTACAACAAAATTACGCGTCGTATTTAATGCGTCTCAGCTTCAGCACATCGGGAAAATCTCTTAATGACATGCTTTTAGTAGGACCTAACATACAAGATGACTTAATTTCTATCATTACGCGATTTAGAACTCAACTTCGTAATAAAAGCCGACATAGCGAAAATGTACCGGCAAATTAATATCGACGAAAATCAGCGAGATTTGCAACGTATAGTTTGGCGAAATCATCCAGATGAAGTTATAGATCATTACAGATTAAACACCGTAACATACGGAACAGCATCAGCAAGTTTTCTCGCTACGCGTTGTTTAAAACAAATATCTATTGATATGAAAGATTCGCATCCTATCGCTAGTAAAGTTATCTTAAACGACTTCTATATGGACGATCTAATTACCGGCAGTAAAAATCTTGAAAGCGTTAAACAGTTAAAAAACGATATTCAAAACATTTTGCAAGAGTACGGTTTTGAATTAAGGCAGTGGATGTCGAATGAACAAAGCATCGTTGATCGCGAATCCAACACGAGTTTGCCACATTATCACATTACCGAAGACAAAACAGTAAAAACGTTAGGCGTCCTGTGGAATTCGGAAACGGATTGTTTAGAATATTCGGTTCAAGCTTTCTCGCAAGCGGAACGAGTAACAAAAAGAACGATTTTATCGGTAGTAGCTAGGATTTTTTGATCCGCTCGGTTTAATCGGACCTGTTGTTATCCAGGCAAAATTATTATTACAAAAACTATGGAAATTAAAACTTAGTTGGGAAGAATCGGTACCACAGGATATATTACTATGTGGATTGAATTTTTAAATCAACTTTCGTTATTAAACGAAATACAGTTCCCGAGGCAAGTAATCGTAACGAACTATATTGAAATACAACTTCACGGTTTTTCTGATGCCTCTAACGCAGCATATGGAGCTTGTATTTATTTACGAACAACAGATACAAACGGAACACACCATGTTCATTTGGTAACTGCAAAAAGCAAAGTCGCGCCTTTAAAGGTTATAACATTACCACGTCTCGAGCTTTGTGCAAGCTTATTATTAGCGCAATTAGTTTCTAAAACAATAAAGTCCCTAGATTTGAATATCTCGAAACTCTATTTTGGAGTGATTCTACCATTGTACTTTCTTGGATTGCTGCTGAACCGTCAACATGGAAAACGTTTGTTTGCAATCGTGTAGCTCAAATTCAAGAATTAACATCGAAAAACATGTGGTATCATATCAGTTCAACGGACAATCCCGCGGATATAATTTCGAGAGGTTGTACACCACAACAACTCATCAAATCACATCTTTGGAAATACGGACCTGCATGGTTAAAAAACGACGAAACAAATTGGCCTATATCGGCAGTCACCTATATACCCGATATACCGGAAGATCGAAACGAAATACTAGCGCACGTTAGCACATTATTAATTGATTACGATATCATAAATAAATTTTCGTGCTATACAAAACTTCGTCGAGTCACGGCTTACGTCTTGAGATTTTTAAACAACGTAAGATCTAAACAAAGTGAACGCGTTATCGGATCATACGTTCAAAAAATAAACAAAGCCACTAATGTGTTAGTCAAAATCGTACAAGGCGAAGCATTTAGTGAGGACATCAGTAATCTCAGCAAAACAAAAACAGTTTCACGTAATAGCAAATTAATTTCTCTTAACCCTTTTCTAGACGATACCGGAATACTCCGTGTAGGTGGCAGATTAAGAAACTCGACTTACTCGTACGACAAAAAACATCCAGCTGTTTTGCCCAGCAAATCTCACTTTACAAATTTAGTTATAAATCACGAACATAAGCGTCTATTGCATGCTGGTTGTCAAGCAGTTTTGGCCTCGATCAGAGATGTTTTTTGGCCACTAAATGGCAGAAAAATAGTTAGACAACAGTTACGCCAATGTCTAACTTGTTTTAAATCGAATCCTCAACAAACAAATCCCATAATGGGAGATCTTCCGCTCGCTCGTCTTACCGCCTCTCGACCATTCATGATATCAGGCGTCGATTACGCTGGTCCCATATTTTTAAAGGACGGTAAAACCAGAAATCGCAAAATAGTAAAGGCTTACATTTGTATTTTTATATGTTTCAACAGCAAAGCAATCATTTAGAACTCGTTGGTGACTTAACAACTCAATCGTTTTTAAATTGTTTAAAACGATTTGTCTCACCAGAGGATTGTGTCACGAACTGTACTCAGACAATGCAACAAATTTTATCGGAGCAAAAAATTATTTAGAGGAAATAATTGACAATAAATCGGTTAAACAGTTCTTGTTTGAAAATCAAATCAAATGGTCTTTCATACCTCCTCGCGCACCACATTTCGGTGGAATTTGGGAAAGAAATATCAGGAGCGTTAAGCACCATTTAAAAGGAATTGTTGGTAAAGCAAATTTGACATTCGAACTTTTTATACTATCCTAACACAGATAGAAAGCGTCCTAAATTCACGTCCCTTATGTCCCCTCACGAGTGACCCAAACGATTTTGAACCTTTAACTCCCGGACATTTCATCATCGGCACCGCATTAACATCGTTGCCTCAAGAGGATGTTTCTTCAATAGCCCCATACAGGCTATCAGACTTCCAACGACATCAACTTATAATCCAGCATTTTGGAAACGTTGGTCACGCGAATACATAAACACTTTACAACAGCGTACCAAGTGGCAACATCATAAATCCAACAGTTTAAAACCCGGACTACTGGTCATCGTCAAGGAAGACAACACCCCTCCTCTAAGTTGGGTGATGGGTCGTATCGTAAAAACCTACCCTGGACGTGACGGAGTAATGCGTGTCGCGGACTACAGACCAAAAACGGTGTCATAAATCGCTCATTTTCCAAGATTTGTGTCTTACCAATAGACACTGTCTAAGACATTATCGTTTACGTGTATTGACATTTTTTATAACATAACTTTTGAACAATTTTTTGTGTTGAAACCCGTGGTTTCAAGGCCGGCGGTATGTTTAGTGCGCGTTATTCAAGTGAACTCGAACAGTGTTTATTGTTTATAAACATTGACTAAGGATACACGCCGCGTTGCCTAGCAACGGACTGGTATCGGAAATATTCTCGGTCGGAAGTGCCGACACAACAGACATTCACATTCACAAATTCAATACGAATCGATCGACACGAGCAGCTGAAGAAAAAGGTAACCGTACGAATCGACCTTTTTTTTCTTCTTAAAATCGCGCTTTGTGCAAAACAAAATTCATCGGAGCCTTAGGGCTCAAACACACGGTGGATAAAAAATAATTACGTACATAAACTTAATAATTTTTGTAATGAAACATATTGTATATTTTTACATTTTTAAATTCTACGTCAACTATTTGCGAAATATTAACACTTCTAGCTTTTAAAACAAAATAAGCAAACAAAATATGGAACAAAGATTATTTATTTTATAAATTTCAGATTCAGACAAATTTCAGACTTGTTGTTTACGTGAGGATTGAAAGACTTTTCCACGATGATTAAATGTTAAAGCAAAACCTTAATATTATTATGTTGTTACCGAGTATTTTTGAAGAAAAATCAATTTTTTTTCTTCCTAATAGCCGCTGCAATAAGCTCAGTGGATAAAGCAACAGGTAAGAAGATGACGGTTATTCCGAGAACTATTATCCGCGTGGGTTCGAATCCTGCCTGTTGCAATTGGCACCTGTCACAGGGTTTGGTTGTGTGTCCTACATCTTTTCCATGTGTATTCTCCCTCTGCACAATGTAATGACTTATTGTTAGAGGGAGAATGTCAATTTCTGTGGTGTGATTTATTTTATTTTTTATAATAGGTAATTTATTTAAGTTTTACGTATTACTTACGTTAAGTGTGTGTTTTTTTAACTGTTATTTTTACATGTAATTTTTTACATTGAACCTATACCTCCATTTCTTTCACATATCCAATGAATTCTCAGCGATAACTCCGCAAAGAGTTATACGGTTCAGGTTCAGGTTTTTGAGAAAACGCGTAGGGTGTTTCAATTAAAAAAATGGATCAATTGCCCCTGACCGTGGTTTTATAACACTCTGTATAACTAATACGTACTATTTAAAAAAAAAACAAAAAACGAATTTCTTCCACAATTTTTTATTGTGTATATTAACGGAGACCAAATGAGGGTCAATTCTCGACCAAACGCTCTAAACTTTACCATATATGGTAAGCCGTGTATAGCATTCTCTATACACGGTGCTAATTTGAAAACGAACAGCATTTAATATTGCCTAAACTAATGACAGTATCAAAATTTGGCGAAACACGTCAATTTACATATCAAGTGGGACAACTTTTTGAGGCATTTGTTGTCGTATTACTTTCAATTCCCTAACCCCCAGGGCACCTACCCCTAAAATTTTAAATGGCAATCCCTACTCCTTTTGCCATTTTTTGAGTTTCTTGTACAATTCTAGATGTCCCATATTTCTTTTTTTGTCAAAATTGAGGTAGTTAACCTCATGAATGTGTGGAATATATTTAATTTCTAAATTGAAATAATGCAACTTTTAAAAGTATGATAATGAAATACTCAAATTCATACCTTTATAATTACTTTATTAACTGTTCAAAATTATTTCCATTGTTTTCTAAGCACACGTACAGCCGATATTCAAACTGTTCGCGGACGTGTTGAAGAGTTTCAGGTAAAATAGCCCCACATTCTTGTACAATTCTTGCTGCAGTTGTTCAATTGAATCTGGTTGAGTTTTGAATACAACTGATTTCAAGTGAGCCCATAGGAAGAAATCGAGAGGTGTCAGATCTGGTGACCTAGATGGCCATTCAATGGGTCCTCTCCTACCAATTCACTGCTCAGGATAATGATTATCCAACCACTCTCTTACTGGGCGTACATAATGAGGAGGTGCTCCATCCCGTTGGAAGTGCAGCAAATGTTCGTCTAGAGCAAGATTTCCATTCCCGTCTCTTTGATTTTCCACCTCATGAATTATAAGAGGCTCTATAGCTCTGTCTAACATTTCGGCATAAATTTCACCATTTGAATTTTCATTCATTAAGAGAGGACCAATGATAATATTGCCTAATATACCCGCCCAAATATTTATTTTTTTTTTTTAATTATCTCGTGTTTTGTAGCGGTGAAATGTAAATAAACGAAAGAATATGGTACCTAGTTTTTCAACAAATACTTTTAAATGAATGGATGTGACTTACATGACGAATCAGTGAATATAACCCCTTTTAAAATTGCATTATGTCAATTTAGAAAATAAATACATTTCACACATTCGTGATGTTAAGTACTTCAATTTTGTAAAAAGAAATAATGGAATTGATCTAGAATTGTACAACAAACTCAAAAATGGCAAAAGAAATAGGGGTTGTTGAAAGTAGTACGACAACAAATGCCTCAAAAGTTGTCCCCCTTGATATGTAAATTGACGTGTTTCGCCAAATTTTGATACTGTCATTAGTTTAGGCAATATTAAATGCTCTTCGTTTTCAAATTGACGCCGTGCATCAGCATTGTTTTTTGAAAAAGGTGCAAAATTAGAGCAAAGGTGCAAAAAATTCAGGTACAGAATGCCATGAGCTGCGAAACACATATACAGAATGCTCTTTCATATAATGCGTACTAATAGGTACTATTGATATACATAATATGTATTTACTTATATAAGATATAATTCGTTAAAATTAAATAAAAAATTCAATCCATCACTGTTTGTGTAATTTTATGTATACAATGCGAATAAACTAAGTGGACAATGAATGGGGAATTTGAAGAATGTTTTGAGCTGACGGTGCGGAAATGCTGTATATAATACTATGAACTACTGCTTGCGTGTTAAACGTTCTTATATCTTGTGCATTCTAATATTTTAAAAACATAACTATTACTTTGTAAAATTAGCACCTAAGTCCCTTGTGCCCTGTTAAAAAAAGTAAATACCATCACCTTACGAACGCATCAAATAAATGATGATAGTTTCAGAGGTAATCTTTTGGAAGAGGTTTATATTAAAAAACGGATAAACGAATATTTTCCTCAACATCAACAAATTGAAGATAAAAAACAGCAAAGCAAAGTAGCGCCCATTATTTGAGTAGGTATGTACCTATACATATTTGATGATACCTAACCCTGCTTTTTATTTGTGTACTTGTTTTCATGTGTTTGTGCACTACTTTTCATCCACGTACGTAGTGGAGTGAAAAAAAATCGATGTAACCGGCGGATTCCGTATTGGGAGATCCGTTTCTTAATATATATATTTTTTAATATTAGCTCTGAAAGTGTCAAAAAGTTTATCAGTCATCACATCACATACCTACTTGAATATGTTTGTGGTTCGATAGTAAAATATTTTTAATAGGACACGGGCGCTAATTTTGCAAAATAACAGTTATATGCCATTTAATAATTACTTAGAATGTTAGAATGCATAAGACAGAAGTTTGTTTTAGACTTACACACCACCAATGCTTCTGAGTATTCTCTATCACATTTCTGCACTTCAAAGCAAATTTCGGATTAATATTTGTTCGTCCATGTATCCATTCGTTATGTAATTACAAAGAACGTGGATGTATTGATTTTTTTTTATTATTTTAAAAGCATATTCAATACAAGCTCACACTTCATGGCATTATATACCTGAATTTGGCACCTTTGCTCTAATTCGGTGTACAATTTGAAATAACCAGTCACACATTTTTAGATGCTAAATGCATATACAGAATGTCATAATGCATACGATAATTTATTGCTATTCGAATAAAGCAACCTCAAATATAACAAAACTGGCCAGTCTAGTTAGAATACCGCGTAGCGGAAATATTTAAACGTCGATTACACCGGCACACAAAAAAAAGTGGTCATTACTTTTGACCAGACCCATCTAGGGTTATGTATTTCGGTGCACTGAATCCGAATTTGAGGTCGGTTTAACCCGTACACCCTCAAAATTTTGAGTGAATTGCAAAAAAAACGCTAAAAATCGCTAAAAATGGCAAAAAAATGCAGTTATGCAAGCGATAAATTTTTTTACGAACTAGATCAAGTGTAAAATGTTTATTATGTATTTCGATGCGCTGATTTGAATGCACCGAATCTGAAGTTGAGTTAGCTTGTCAACCCTCCAAATTTAGAGTAACCTCTAAAAACCGTAAAAATTTATGAAAACGTTATGAAAACGAAAAATTTTTTTTCGAACTAGATCTAGTATGTTTTTTGTGTATTTTGATGCGCTGCATCCAAATCACAAGTTGATTTAGCTGGTAGACCCTTCAAAGTTAGAGTAAATTGCGAATAACCGCTGAAAATTGCTAAGAAATCGTGAAAAATTGCAATTATGCAAACGAAAAAAAAATGTTAAACTAAATCAAGTATTTTTCTTATGTATTTTGATGCGCTGAATTCAAATCGGAAATCGGTTTGGCTTGTACACCCTCCAACTTTAAATAAATTGCGAAAAAACTTTAAAAATAGCCAAAATCGTAAAAAAATAGTCATGAAGTAGTAGATAATATCAAAAAATAGTATTGTTCTTACTCACAGTAATAAACAAACAATGATTCCTTTCAAATTATACTATAACATCAATAGATTGTAATTTAAATTAAAAAAAAAATGACCTTCCTTGATTTTACACTGTTCTTCGCTTGTATCGATTACAGTGAAGAATAAGAACGATTTCATCAAGACATAAGTGAATTGGAGAATTGGTATCAAGGAATATGGAATGTCAACATGATGGCCGATTTTTGCTGGACTTTAAAGAGAGAAATAACGAGAGAAAATAGAAAACGAAAGAGAAACCTACTGCATAGAACATTCGAAGAAAAAAGAGTTCGATACAAGCGAAGAACAGTGTAAAATCAAGGAAGGTCGTTTTTTTTAATTCCAATTACAATCTATAGATATTATAGTATAATTTGAAAGGAATCATGGTTTGTTTATTACTGTGAGTAAGAACAATACTATTTTTTGATATTATCTACTACTTCATGACTGTTTTTTACGATTTTTTGCTATTTTTAGCGTTTTTTCGCAATTTATTTAAAGTTGGCAACAAGTTCGCTTGGTGTACAAGCCAAACCGACTTCGGATTTGAATTCAGCGAATCAAAATACATAAGAAAAAATACTTGATTTAGTTTAAGAAATTTTTTTTCGTTTGCATAATTGCAATTTTTCATGATTTTTTAGCAATTTTCAACGGTTATTCGCAATTTACTCTAATTTTGGAGGGTCTATCAGCTAAATAAACTTGTGATTTGGATTCAGCGCATCAAAATACACAAAAAAACATATATGATCTAGTTCGAAAATTTTTTCGTTTTCATAACTTTCACGATTTTTAGCGATTTTCAGCGGTTTCTTGCAATTTATTCTAAATTTGGAGGGTTGACGAACTATATCAACGTCAGATTTGGATTCAGCGCATCGAAATACATAATAGACATACTTGATCTAGTTCGTAAAAAAATTTTCTCGCTTGCATAACTGCATTTTTTTGCTATTTTTAGCGATTTTTAGCGGTTTTTTGCAATTTACTCAAAATTTTGAGGATGTACGGGTTAAACTGACCTCAAATTCGGATTCAGCGCATCGAAATACATAACCCTAGATGGGTCTGGTCAAAAGTAATGGACCACTTTTCTTTTTTTTGTGTACTAGCGTTATATTTTTAATACAAGGAATGTGTATATTAGGATTAATAGATTAGAATAGATTAGATTTTTAAGTTTAAAGAGTTTATCTTCATAGTAAACATAACGCCTATATAATTAGGCTACCTTCCGCAGACTGTACGCAGCCAACTTAGTTATATCAGAAAATTGTGAGATGCTAACCAACAAAAAAACTGTATTGAATCATGATTAAAACATCTTGATTGGATTATATTATGCATGATCTTTTTTAGATAAAAATTGCCAAGCAATTAACAGTTAAGCTTGAATGGTGAATGAGAGAGATTTAAAATGTAAAATCCACAAGCTATTTTTAAAATGATAAAACCATAACTTTTCATACGGGAACTGCTGAAGGAGAATATCAACGAATGAAATAATTCGCATGTACATAAGTCGGCATTACTCCAACAAATGATATGCTAGCCAAAAAATATTGTGTGCGTAGGAAAATATACCTCATGACCTTTAAGCGTTAACGGTACAATGAAAGCGCTCATAACTACCTCTTACATATTTAACGTCGGTAAAACCTCAGATATATTTTTAACACATCTGTCCCAATTTTTTTCTTAATTATCCTAATGATTAATTATATCTTGCTAGTTAAAATCTAAGCAATGTGTTCATTAATCATAGTTTAATACCTTTATGGATATGGCCTATACCTACATTAATTACTTAGGAATTTCCTTGCTCAACTAATTAAATGCTTATGTACGTGCAATACCTACCAGAATTCGTCTACTAAAACTCGACATATGAAGTTGCTTTATAAGGTTAACCTAAATATTTGTCGTCAATCGTGCGTTAGACAATAAACTCTGGACAGGATGTACTCTTAATAAAATTCGTATCTTTCATAAACTGATATACACCGTTCAAACCTGAAACGTCATTTATTAGTCTCGAGTTATTCCGAGGAAGCAGATTATCGTAACAAATGGGATTACCTACCTATAGTTGTTAAAGTTATAATTACTAATAACCAATTGCACGCCTTTGTCAAAAAGTATAAGGAAACGCTACAACATTATCAATAACAGAAAAACGGTTGGTGTAGTTCAAGTTGTAGTCGTAGACCATACAAGGAAAATTTTCATTTGTTTTGTTCATTCAAAAAAAGTTCTCCCAGCATAAGTTTTTTTTTAAATAAGTTATGATAAAACACAACAATTACAAAGTACATAAACAAACAACAAAAGAGCCGCAGGCCAAAATTGGTCAACTCGGAGCCCGGGCCTTCGTCCAGAGATTAAGTTCAAAACGGGGAAGCATGAATTCAGATGCAATGAATGATTCTAGGAGGGCTCAAATGAGAACCGAGATGATGTAGATCATCATTTCAGTTCTCATTTGATGGCCTAGAGTGCCTAGGCAGTATCCAAATACAGCCCGAAGGGGCACGGTTAGAATTGTCCAACTTGATACCCGAACTCTCGTCCAGAGACTAAATTCAAAATGAGCAAACTTAAATGAAAATCCAAAAATGAATGCTCGAATGAGGGTTCAAATTAGGGCCGAGATGGACTCTAATTGAGAGCCCAACCGCTATCATGATCCAGTCCGAATGGACACAGCCAAAATTAGCCAACTTCCGAGTTGACCAGACCGAGCCCTTGTTCAGAGACCAGGTCCAAAAATAGGAAACTTACTCAATTTCCATTTTAAATTGAAAATAGGTAGAAAAAAGCAAGGTTGTCAGATATATTTTCTAAAATTGCTAAGCTCACTATACAAGTATACTTCATACTTCAGTAATCTGTTCTTGTGACGTTCTTAGAAAGCTAGTTTGGAAATATTAAAAAAAAAATACATATATATAAATTTATTAGTTAGCATTAAAATAAAGCGTTTAAAATTGCTGGAAAAAAATAATTATAAATTCAAACAACTTTATGTATATTACTATACTTAAGAAAATTTTGAAGAGCCGGCAACGGCGGCTCAGGCGGCTGGCCGCACAGAGTAAAACCACTGGCGGTAACACCAGTCAACGAGATTATTAGACTACTTTGCATTTAATACATTGCTAATACTTCTTCGGTCCACTGTGCCATAAAATTTTTACGACGTCGTTAAAATGATTTACGACTTTAGGCACTCAACTTGTTTAAGACGCCAGTGACGTGTATTTCAGCTAGGTTTATTAACACAGACAATTTTTTTGAGATTGTCTGGCTAAATGAGCATTATTTACAGCAAATTATTTTACAAATATTAAGAGTTTTGTATGCAGGCAAATTTTAATCTCCTATATTGATTTGAATGAAAAAAATTATTTCACAATTTTCGAATTTATAAAAGATATATGCACGCCCTTGGAATCATAAAGTTGCACCGCTTTTTTTGTTCCCCAGGCGTATTTATCATTTTCAATTAAAATTAGAAGGACTATACATGCATTTTTATTACAGATTTATTTTTATCACACCTATATATGATTTCTACATATTGCCTTTCAATTACTTCCACATTCACTTAGTGGAGTGGAAGTACATATAGTATTCATGAAAAAGATTTGTAATTTTTTATTGCCTATATAGGTTTAAAATGTTCTGTAGCTGAGATTTTAAGTTTGATAGAAAAAAGTCTGTCTGTGGTCTGCCTGTTAACTTTTTTGTGTACAAAATAACTCGAGAACGTGTGAAGATATCGACTTCAAATTTGGAATACTTATGTACCATGACGACGTCTCAACTTGATTTGATATTCAACTTAATCAGTTAAGCAATTGGGGGTTAAACTGGGTCAATACAGTTTTTCTTTGACTATTGATAATTCTCAAATGCAGCAAGAATATACACATTTAAAGATTTTTTGCTAAATATGGTGGAGGGTTGAGAGGGTTGAAGCGAGTAAGCCATTAAAATAGACGAAATACTTATTTACATAAATTTTAGTAAGTAATGAATGAACAAAGCACTAAAAATTTCTACCCTTTTTCTATAACCCCCTCCCCCAAGAGATGCGGGGTAACTAAAATAAAGTATAAGAGAAACATTAAAAAACTGCGAACGTATATGTACGGCCAAGCCATAACATGAGTTTATTTTCATTTGGCTGATTGTTATTTGTTGTCCAAGGTATTCATGTGACATGTCGTTTTATAGGTTTTTGGGGTAGAAAAATTCAAATATATCATTAATTAATTAAGTCTCTAGTTACGTCCTCATTCAGGTAGTATTGGAGGTAGAAAAGGCCCACAAAACAAGTATGTTGAAGAAACTAAATTGGTAAGGAAAGTCAAAAAGTCAAATTGGTTTATACCAAAAAGTTCCAGGAAGATGTGAATAAAATGTGATTCGGTCCTACGGGACGAGGACAAACAGTTAAAGATGGAAAGGAAGAAAAATAAAATGGAGGTCAGTGAAGACAAGTATATCGAGGAGAACGAAGCAGGGTGACGGGTTTAAGAGGACAAGGAGAATAGAAGGTCAAAGTCAAGGCGCCAATAAATATAAATTCGATCACATCAAGACGTACAAGAAGAAAGTGTTGAATAACAAGGTGACGTGGTCCAACAGAACAAGTAATTAATGGGGGAAAGGAGGACAAATGGAAATCAAGAAGGTGCATGAGAACAAGGATCTCGTAGATAAACATGGGCAAGGAGGGCAATGTGGTTAAAGAGGACAACACATACAATAAAGTTAAGGAGGACCCATGGAGATTAAGTGGAAAGGTAGGTTAATGAGGACAAAAGGAGGTTAATGAGGATAATGATTGTTGAAGGTGAAAAGAAGGACAAAAATAGGACAAAAAGAGGACAAAATGAGGGCAAAGGGAAGACAAAAGGAGGACAAAGAGAGGACAAAAGGAGGACAAAGGGATTACAACGGAGGATAAAAGGAGGTTAGACCTCTCTTAACTTTTTGTCCTCACAAAAAGTTAGAATAGTACAAAAGGAGGTTAAGAGCTAAAGAGTGGGCAAAGGAGGACCAGATCAAAATCAGGTTAAGGAGGGCAAGGAGAACAGAATGGGGTTAAAGACGTCAAGAAGAACAAATGAAGATTCAGGAGAACAAGGGCGAAGGGAGCGGGCAAAAGGCAAGAATATTAAGAAGAAAGAGCAAAAGAAGGATGAGGGAATGTAAGATGGTTAATGAGGGTAGGAAGATCCAAAAGACCATAAAAGGAGGCAATTTTCAGCAATTACAAAACTTTATAAAACTGTAGGTTCCCATTTTATAGTTGACATGAAGAATAGTTACATTTGATATTGTATTTGGTAATTATCAACTGAATCATAACTCTTTTTTATCTCATTTTTCCGTTGAATTGATTACAACAATATTTTTGTTACAACAAATTCATCCATTCCAGTTTAGATAATCCATTTCAGAAAATTATAAAGCAGCGACAAAGACACTATTGATTTTGTTGTCACATTTTCCAACGATTATTTCAAATTAGATTCATTAATGTTATAGTCTTATGAAGAACACTGTCATAAACATTCAGCTGATGCTGAATGTTATGAGATTTATCAGTTGGAGTTCAATAATACCCCGGAGTTACGTAATAACTAAGGTGGGACTGACAGGCATTATTAAGTCGAAAATTACGTAAGTCGGGGTACAAAATATGTTGTTTAAAATATTCTCTAATAAAAACACGAAACGCCCGCGGCGTGCGTACAACCTTGCAGCAAGCTTGAAACACCATGATACGTCGGTTTCAGCAACGACAGCTTGGAACAGCATGATGCACCGCATGCCACAAGGGCAAAGTAAATTATGTAATTCCGAAGTTGGACTTACATAAGTTGGTTGGGGGTTGGGGTTTTTTTTGGGGGGGGGTTGGGGGTGTCGTAGAAAAGTTTTTTTATGATTTTTTTGGCGCTCTGTCTACTGCTTAAGTATTACAATTTATGTTAAAACATTGATTTTACCTATTTTGAATACTTAGAATACTTATTCCCTTCAGCCCCCTTAACCCCCTACCCTATTACGCTAAAAAGCGTTTACATTTGCACTACTTTTACTTTACCTTTACCCCTATTTAGGAAACAGAATGAATATTTTTTTATATAATTTTTACAAAAGTTAAAGTTGACAGGTAGCTAGCCCTAAATAATGTTATTTATTAGATTTAGATTTTCTTTAAATTGAAGAGGATTTGCTTTAGGCATAGATTTTTTTAGATATTTATCAGATGATGTGTTCATAGTTCACTTCATAGTTACGTTTAGTAAACGAGTTGCCTTAATTAAGCCATAAAAGATAAGCTGATATCTTTATCACTATGAGAACCAACTTCACTTTAAATTAGTCGTTTACACTTCCTCTTATTTCAAAGATATTGATTTGTTCAATCTTCCCGCTCTCTGTAAAACATCTCTTTTCAGACCATTATAATTTATTATCTCACGGATTTACTCATTTAAATCCGTGCTAGAAGAATAGGAATATTTTCTGTAACCATACTATTATAGGAAAAATATTCTTCAATAAATTTCTGGAGACGTTAATTATGTTTCTTTTTCATCTTGATTTATTGCCAATTCCTTCATTAAAACCAACGGGTGTTACACTTGTTTTAAAAACCAGTCCCACGTTTCCTCTCAATTGTAACAAATTACACAGTTTCTAAATAGATAACACTTCATTAAGCCTCTTGTTTTAAAGACACACCTTGGAATTTCTCAACAAATTGATATAACTTGTTTTCAGACACTAACAAAAATCATTATTATCTATTGTTGTGTGCATGTGTCTACCCGGTTATTACTTAATTGCCGTTGCTGGCGAATGTGCTGTTAAATAAATTAAAAAGACAATCGTAGACATAAAATATTTGCTGGAAGCATAATAAAATATGAATGCAGGAAAAAAGGAGACATTCAATTAGTAATACTTTCACAAGTCACAGTGAATATAATAACATTACATAGTATAATATCTCTTAACTTGTCTTACGCATAACCTATTATAATTCTTTCTGCATTTTACGTAAATAGTTAAATATTCTCTGTCTGTTAAATGCATCCAGTTTGTCTGTATGCCTCCCTCTATCTGTTACTTTTTTGTGTGTATATACACGATAATTCAAGAACACTCTTAGAAGATATTAACTTGAAAGAAATACTTAACGAATCATATCGAGATGGAGCAAAGTAGGTTATGAGATAAGGTCAACTAAAGAATATGTGGTTACATACATGTATATAATATATAGAGTTTCATTTGAATAGGTTGATGAGTTAAAGCTTTTAATGGGAGTAAAGTGAAAAACAAGTCTAATGAAGTATGTAATGCCCATTTTAGCATATATAACATGAAAAGAGACCTTAAACTATTGTTTAAGATCTCTTTTCCGTTCTGAGGTATCTTCTCGTCTTCTCTCCCTGAGGTCCCTTCTCTATCCACCCACATTAACACAGAAAAGTTTTAATCATCTTCTGGTAATGTCAGAATGGTTGGGAAAACGTATGCGCTGAGTGCAAAAAAGTGGAAAACAGCTCAAGTGTGAATTGGAATACAGCTTGGCAAAAAGTATTCACGAATAGAACATGTAACCGTGAATTAACCATGAACGATTTTATCTAGATTATCTCCAAATGAAATATGTGATCTAAAAAGCGGGCTAGTAAACATTTTTTTAATACGCCGATACCCTGAAGCCAGTACTACCGTGCGAAAGTGCGCAATATCGGCAACAATTGAAAAGCATTTCAAATCGCTAATTAAGTTTTGATTTATTGCCCATTATCTGGTGAAATATCATTATTGGCATGCTAAAATTTATATTCACATGTTGAAAAACTAAATAATGGCATTACTACCGGGCATGACATTTCGCTACAATAATTCAGGTTAACGGTTCTGGAAAAGACAATTAGTAAGTATATATGTAGAACTATAAACTTAGGAAACAGCGAGTATACGAGTGCATTATTTACTAGTTAGATTAGGAGACAGCAAAATAACTATCAGAGTCCGATGTTGAACATACCTACAGAAATAACTAAATTACAGAATGAGCAATAAATTAGAAACGGATTTCCATTTAACAATTCGAAGATACAGAAAAACTTTCACATTTCCAGTGAAAAGTAGTTTGAAAAAGTTCTACGTTGTTTAAGCGGTGAGTAAAATTTTACTATGGTATGAAATTTTGCATCAGAGTATTGAGATACACCATTTTGAAGTAAGGAAGTACCACCTTCAGATTTTTTCCGCTATATATACTAATAGATTTCGCAATAATTTATACTAAATTTTATATAATTACTAGAGTCCGAAATTTTATTTAATTACAGGGTTGGACTCGTACTTGGTCATGTCATTGACGGAGGGACATATGAGAGACCAAAAAGACAGTAGTAAAAATGTGCTAATAATGTACATAACTATCGCTTGTGTCATTCAGAAACACCGACTAGCTTCATTGCTTGAGCGTACGTTGCCACAACCAGTAGTTTTTCTGCATTTCTTCTTGTTAAACGTTAGAGTCAAAATTTGCGAAATCGGACACTAAAAATAAAGTGTCGATTTTCAATCCATTTTCTACGCCATCTTCTAGGTACATATATATGCGGGGAATACTCAAAATTTTTATTTTTTTTAATTTGCATTTTTGGAGATGTTATAAACAAATTAATTTTAACACGCTTTTTTCTTGAAGATGCAATATGTGAAAATATACGATAGAACTTGATGAGATTTTGAGTATTTTTATATAAATAATTATTTTTTTTTACAAACAATTGAAAAATTAAACAACTTCTCGTGGAATTACGAGAATTTTTTTTCACGATGTTGTTCCTTAAACATTAAGCTACAACTACGTGAAAAAAAATTACTGTGTTCCCCATGGGAAAAAAAGTTATCGATGTTTTAGTGGATGTTTTAGTGGATTTAGTGGTGCGCGCACGGCCCGGCGCGGCGCCAATTTACCTTTCCCGGAGGTTCTACTTTACCGTCGTGCTCTATCGTGCTTACAATGATTTAAATACGTGTCGGAGATCATCAGAGTTAAACAATGTTTATATTTTTCAAAAATATCTATTTATTGAAATAAAAATACATCTTCGCAAGTAATATACATGTTTAGTGTACATATTCATACGTTTACCAGTAGTACGCTTTCGGTGTGGCTAGAAAAATTTTTACATTCCAATGTTCTTGAATTCACAACTTTAAAGCAATGATATTGACGCGTTCCTTTGATACCTTTGGCCAAGTCAAAACGTTCTGCAAGTTTTGCTTGTGTTTCTCGTATTCTGCCAAAGAAGTATAACTAAAATATATTTTTTTGAAAAAAAGCTAGAGCCCACTCATACAGCTGTTTCGTTGTGGGTGACGAAAATATTTGACTTTATGTTGATTTAATCAAATATTATTTTTAATGTAAATAAAAATTTTTTTGTAAAACTGCTGTTTTAATTTAATTACGTCTAAATATAAAATTGAAAAATATATGACATCACACCAGGGGGAGGGGGTTTCACAAGTGTGACCATCTGTGACAAGACTGGGGGGGGGGGCGTTGTCAAAAAACCATAAAATTTGTGTGACGTAATTTATGGATGGCCCCTTACCAAAATGATGAATTTTTTAAAATGAAAATTTGGTGCTAAAAATGTGAAGGGCGAGCTCCCAATACAAAAATATATTTAATTTTGCGAATTTACTTAATCACAAGAAAGATTTTGGTATTTAAGCAGAGTGACACTTCTTTGCGACCGCCCACGGTAAAGGAACCTGCGATGGCATTGGCGGTTGTATTAAAATAAATGCCTATCGCGCTAGCTTGCAGAACAAATATAATTAATCGACAAATCACCACAACGAAACAGCTGTATGAGTGGGCTCAAGGTTTTTTTTAAAAAAAAAATACATTTTAGTTATACTTCTTTGGCAGAATACGAGAAACACAAGCAAAAATTGCAGAAGCGTTTTGACTTGGCAAAATATATCAAAGGAACGCGTGAATATCATTGCTTTAAAGTTGTGAATTAAATTTACATTGGAATGTAATTTTTTTTCTAGCCAAAGCGAAAACGTACTGGTAAACGTATGCATATATACACTTATCATGTATATTACTTGTGAAAATGTATTTTTATTTCAATAAATAGATATTTTTGTAAAAATATAAACATTTTCTAACTCTCTGATGATCGCCGATACGTATTGAAATCACTGCAAGCACGAGAGAGCACGACGGTAAAGTAGAGCCTCCGGGAAAGGTAAATTGGCACCGGGCCGCGCGCGCACTCTTCCACTAAAACATCGATAACTTTTTTCCCATGGGGAACACAGTAATTTTTTTTCACGTAGTTGTAGCTTTAATGTTTAAGGAACAATATCGTGAAAAAAATTTCTCCTAGTTCTACGAGAAGTTGTTTAATTTTTCAATTGTTTATAAAAAAAATAATTATTTATAAAAAAAATGACGGTTTTTTGAAACAATTTTGCATCTGATTCTACATATTTATATGAATACATACGCAAAATTTCATCAATTTCTATCGTATAGTTTCAGAGATATTCCATTTTCAAGAAAAAGGCGTGTTAAAATTAATTTGTTTATAACATCGCCAAAAATGCAAATTAAAAAAAATAAAAATTTGAGTATTCCCGGCATATACACCTAAAAGATAGCGTACAAAATGGATTGAAAATCGACACTTTATTTTTAGTGTCCGATTTCGCAAATTTTGACTCTTAGCAATTTATCCTGTACATATGGTTGTAGAAGGAACATTATCGTTTCACATATGTATACTTACTGAACTTAAAGGTGAAAATTCAAAATGGTTCACATGGAGAGAGGACAACACATCGCACACATTATTTTCACGGATTTCGCAGTTATTTGTATCACTATCAGTTATTTGTTGTCACTAACATCGGTACGTTATTATTCTTTACATCTACAGAGGACAATACACGTGTTACTGCTATTTCTATACTTTTGGCTGTTGTTTGCAAAACCCGTTTACTAGCTATCAGTATCGGAGGCAAAATATCTGAAACACTTAAAATTCGTATCAGAACATTAACGACTGTATTAATTATGTCTTGTGTAAATATATTTTACTCCAGGTATGGCTACTTGACAATGGAAAATCGGATACATATTTGGCAAAAAAAAAGGCTAAAATAAATATTGTCGACCACGTTCCACATAAGGCTACATGCGCTACATACAGAAAAAATTAAAAGTTTTTCCAAACCCTAGCATCTGTCATTTTTTAAGACATCAAATATCTCCGAAATGGCTAGGTTTAGGTATAAGTTATGGTATGTATTCGACTCCAAATTATGCGTTCTTTCCAAATTTGTAAAAATATATAGGGTGTTTCATTTAAAGTAAAGAAGTTATTTCACGCCCATTCCATTTTTTTATGAAACAATGACTCTATAGACCAAAAACGCTCTTAATAGACCAAATATATGTATATATCGTAACGAAATTTTCGTTAATTTCATTACACTCGCCTTTATAAGGTATGTATTATGCTTTAAACGGAAAAGGGTAAGCATCTGTCTGAATCCGTTGTCAGCTGGTATGTGCTTCTATAGATTAATATAATCCATGATGTACCTTCTACACATACTTTTAGCTTCTATGCTTTACGCAGTCGTGAGATTTTTAAAGTCAGGATGGTAAAACGGCAGACATTTCAGTTTAGAGACGACCATTCAGGAGGTAAGTGGATGATTTAACGATATCTTTGGTTTGATGAATGTTATAGTAATCTGACTTTTTTTGATCTGTTTTCCAAGCATAGGAAAAATTTGCAAGCAGCCACGAAGTCACCGAATTCCAAGTTCAGGTAAGGTTCATTATTTTTTTCTGGTTTATATACCGTTGATTTAGTCAAAATTTGTAAAACAATTCAAAACCTTATCTGAATTTACTTGAATTTATCTAGGAATTATTTTTTTGATAGCTATAGCAAATATCTCTCGTTCCAGCTTGGTATTCCGTGTATATTTTGAGTGAAATTTTTTCATTATCTTTTGTTTTTACACAGCTTGAATTTTGACTAGATTTTCTCCACAGAGATTCACAATTCCTGGTTTTGTTGTTTAGTTTATCGTTGAATCAACCGCTGACTCGGAACTATACTGCTGTCCTGGACAGGGGTGTAGTTTTGCCCTGAACGTTCGTGTCGGACTCAAATTCTCTCTTATATCTGATAATAGCATAATTTTCTCTTGTTAAACTAAATTTTGGCTTAATTTTTAACTTTGGTACTCTGGTTTCATATACCAGGTGTGCTCTGTAATTTTGGTAGCATAATAGTATTTGAATTTTAATATAATTAGTATCTTAGATATATAGGTTTCCACTGATTAATTTTAAATTAAGATTTTTTATTAGTATGCTGTCTTTGCAAAATTTATAAGTTTTCCTGCTATATTGTTGTAACTAAACCTCAAGTCTAGCTTTGGTACTATTTCTTGTTTGAACTTTTCATGCCACCTTACTGAGCCATTGACCTTAGAAGGAAGGAGTACCCGTGGAAGCTGTAAAAGATTGAGTCTGTGGATCCCCTCGTTTGACGAAGGTATTGTTGACCAGCTGACTCGTGTAGTCACCAAGCCGTGCACGTGTAGTCACCAAGCCATGGGCTTAAGTCATCGACAGACCACCAGACAACAGACCACCAAATCTCATCTCCCCAGGATAACCAGGGTAAATTCTTTACGTACTTAAGTTCTGGCCAGAATAAATACTCCATCTACCGTTCAAAATTTTTGTTAATCAGAACTAGATACTATTGTCTCAGAAGTTACTTGTTGTACACAATTTTTGCAGCTCTTATATATGTACCTGAATTTTTAAATATATCAATTTTATCTTAATCTAATAGTAGTGTTGTCTTTTCATTAGCTGGCGCCCAATAAACTGTTTTTCAGGTTAAGGTTGTTATAAAACAAGGAAATCACTTACTCACGACTTACTCACGACTCACGAGCTGGCTGGAGCTACGTTCTGTAAGCTCTAGGGGTAGTTGCCAATGCAAACCCCCAGGGTTACATTGCAATATGTAGATTATAGACTAAAATGCACTAAAAACTCATCTGTACAGAATGTCTGCTGTCTGTTACATTTCTTATAAAGCAGCTATAAATATACAGAATGTTCCAGAGTGATTTATATAAGCTATAACTCATATATTAATAAATATATCGGAGTTCAACAAAACCGACGTCAATATATTGTTGGTAATATGTAAAAATAAATAATATTGTAATGTGATAATAAAATTGTATATAAGTGTTAACCAGCTTTAAAAATGCTGCCCTTGGTAGAGTCACCCCGCAGTGTCACCTAGTTTAAAATATATCCGTTGTTTATTAATAGATTTCAAAATTTAAAAGCCTTCAGGAAAGATAAAGCCTAAGGTACCTGCGACAAATTAGGCCCGGGGGCGTATTCAGACATTAGTCATAATTGTCAAAATCTGTACTGACGTATGTCGGTTCACTTTCATATGCCCTAACGACAAATAGATGGAGCTAGTGCTCGAGGTCTTTAGTTTTAGCGTGAAACACACAAACTTGTTGCCTAGGCTCGTTCGTATACGTGTTTATAAAGTTTGCTGCAAATTTTGTAATTTTGGTGTTTCGAAACACTTGGCTTGGCGGACTGATCTTCTCAGGATAACGTAAGTAGATCATTTATGTCCTACTAGCTGGAAAATCAGAATTATATTCGTTATTGTTTATGTTTTACTCGACATAACCTCCAACTTACCATGTCAGAAATAAGGCCCGCACCTATTGTTGCCGGGGCTTTATTTCTTGCCATACGGGCCTTATTTTTTCCATATATTTTTTATATTTTAAGTTATGGGGAAAATTTGCTACAATGTTCACACACAATGGAACGCAGAGGATTTGGGTAATGATATAGGAACTGTACAACGTTAAAGCACTTAGAATTATATTATAAGATTATCACAACAAAGAGCAGCTACAAGGTATGGAATATTCAGATGTACAATTAGAAACCACATCAAAACCGGTAAAATTGAAAGAAAATCAATAGATAGACAATCAATTCTTAGTCCTCAACAAGAAAATTATTACGAATTCTAAGGCTAGCCATTAGTAGGTTGGTTAGTAAATCGGTTTATAGGCCGATTATGAAGGTTCAATTTTATTTTCACGAAGGTTTGATCTAAATGCATGTGCACCAATGAAAATATTATAAACGGATTTCGTGCGACAACGTTATACCCGACAACGTTATGATTAATTGGCATTACTTTACTCAGCATTTGATCCAAGTGAACGAACTGAACGCTCTGAAATTCAGCTGGGGTCAGATCGCATTGCATTTATTGGTCCTAAAAAAATAACCTATTAATTCACCAGCCTTACATCCAAATTCACGGCAGTCAAGAGTCTTGGAGGCCATCAAAGTGCTTCCTAGTCGAGTGCAACTGCGAGATATACATACTACCTATTTAGGCAACCCAGAAGATCAACTGAATTATACTTAATACAATCTAATTCTCTTAAAATACGATGGAACAGTGAAGCCCTATTATGTATTATGTGTAACTCAATATGCTTTTGCTCCATGGAAATAAAAATGAGGAAACTGAGGAATGTAACTGGAAAGATTAAACATATGTAGTGTGGAGTCCATAAACACTAAAATATAAGTAGTTGACACTTAAACGGATTATAAGTAGCTGACATAACTAAATAACAAACCATAAGTGATTGATATAAGGGACAATAATTGAAACAGGACAACTTTTATTATACACATATACATATGAGAAGTATATACTAACTTGATAAAATGTGTGATACTTTTAATATTCAGGATTTTAAATTGTAAGTCACAAATGAATGTAAAATCACTAAAATAGGTTTCATTTAAAACATATAATTTTATTAATTTGATATATTACATACATTGGTAACAATGATTTGGTTGGTTGGTTTCAAAATGACATAATTGAAACCTCAAAAGGTATTATAAAGCAGAAAAAGAATTAATGTTTTTATAATATGAAATGTCTCTGACCAGCAGCTCAGGCTTCAATCAATTAAACTAAGTATACCAATATATGATTTATTATAGACATTAAAATTTTATTTGGTCTTTCCTCACTTTGTCCTATCCCCACGTTATCTATATTGTTGCTTATTCTAAATTACTGATTCACAGCATCGAAACGCGTATGTAACGCCACACGCCACGGAATACGTGTGCTTTAATTAAAGATTCATTGGCTATAACTCTTTTTGACAAACGCATTAATCTCTGACGCAGCACTTAACTACCGGCTACTTCGGAAATATCGAAATCGAGCGGTTTTCATTCACACACTCGAGCTCGCCGCCCACGTAACACGAAATTGTCAGTTTAATTCCATTTTAATTAATTAATTTTCATTTCTGATGGGGAAACCAATTAATATCCGGTACACAGGATACTATATTTACCGCCCACAGGCCGAGGTTATCCTGTTACTTTTTTATTTCGCGGGATGCCAATGATCTGATAACGATATTACCTAATGCCGTAAATAAAGCGCGTTTGCTCATTTGTGAATTCGATTAACTTACTAAACAGAAGAACTCGTCGGGGTAGGCAATGCATCTCCGCAAGGAAGGAAAAACATAAAATTATTATTAAGTCAGTTGTGAGAGGCTGAGGTAAAAATTAAAAGATAGAAATGACTTTTGATGAAATGGGTAAATGAGATTTGTGGTTTGATATTTTTTTTCGGGCCTATCAACTTTCGGCTTCATCTTTCAGGATCCGCCAGCTTTATAACAAGTAGATCTCTGTAGCAAAAAATTATTATGTCCCTATAAAATTAGTCTAAAAAAGAAATATCCTGGAGTGGGTACTAGAAATAAAACTAGTACTGGGTCGGCGTAGAAACAAAAAAGCAGGACTTTTCCACGAATCACCGAACTACTATACTTTTTTGTAATGTAGAATTAGTGACCTGTTTCCATATAACTATATAGTTAATTACTGGGATGAGGTCAAATGTTTCCAAAAAAAAACTAATTTTCAGTTAGTCGACGTTTCGCAAAATTTATTTGCATCCTCAGGACTAATTGAATAAGCTTTTTGCTGTCGTTTTTTAAAAATAAATATGAATGAAACATTGATAAAACAGTAATAATAGAATACAACGTACTGTCACCCAGACGTGCATCGGCTATCTGTCGATAAAAGATAGCCGATGCACGTCTGGGTCGTCGACTAACGGCACGAAACGAAACGAAACGTCGACTAACCGAAAATTAGTTTTTTTTGGAAACATTTGACCTCATCCCACTAATTAACTATATAGCTACTATACTTTTCTCGACGCGTGTTTCGCCAACTGAGTCGGCATCTTCAGGAGAATTAAAACTAAATTCTAACCTATACACTTGCTCCATTTATACTTCATTTGCCGTCACGGTTCACTGGACCGTAACATCTATATTTGTTAGAAATGTAACAAACAGTAGACAGTTGGATGTTTTCGAAAGCTTAGAAATCCAAGAAAAAAGAAAAGAAAATTAGAAGGAATTAGACAATGGTCCAATACCCAACAGTCCACTGTTTGCTCTGATAAACAAAGACATATGTTACGGTTCAGTGAACCGTGACGGCAAATTAAGTATAAATAGAGCAAGTGTGTATGTTAGAATTTAGTTTTAACCTTCTTCTGAAGATGTCAACTTAGTTGGCGAAACACGCGTCGAGAAAAGTGTAGTAGTTCGATGTTTCGTGGAGAACGTCCGGTTTGTTTTTTTTTTTCAAAAAATAAGTATGTTTATAAAGTTTTCATCACTAATGTAAAGTGAAGACTGTTTTACACATACCTACAAATTTATTGCACAATACATTGTTGCATTTTTTTCTTCTTGTTCATTAAATTGTCCAGTTTTATATATTTTTACTTAACTGTTTACACTTTGCAATATTTGTAATAATATATTGGCCAATTTCAACACTGCCAACTCTCAATGACGAAAACCTTTTAAAAAAAGAGTTATCATAGGCTTGTCCCTAAAGAGAAATCGCGTATATCATTACAAGGTTAGTACAATTAAATAAATGTCAAAAGTTACTAAATGTCCTTAAAAATGGCCAAGAAATTAGAGCTATTTCTAATTTGAACAATAAATTAGGCACAATTTCTGTTTTACACGTATTCAAATAAATTGAAAGTCAACTTGTACAATTTATTGTGAGAAAAATTGGTGTGTATAAAATAGACATAACAGATTGTTAGCTCTATCGGAAGGCTCTCAAGCTGTTTCTTTTATAGGTGTGCAGTAACTCACAGTCTCCACTGTTTTCGGGTGGTTGGTGAACATGTTTTATTAAAAAGTAACTGCAAAAACACCGTGAATATCGTGGAATAGGTCACTCTGGAAAGTAGGTAGAGTTAAATGCGGTCCTAAACGAGAGTTCTTGATAAGACATTAATAAAGTTGGCATACGGCAGTGAAACACAGGCAAGTCGTGTAGCATGTGACTGGGGTTGCCTCAATTTGATTTGATTGCAAAAGTCCCGTGACAGCTGCATCTGTTGTACAACCTTCGTTATATGCAATACATTGAGTAGTGTGATATGTCTTTATTTTAAAATATAGCAAACATACGAAAGTATACTATTTATTTTCGTGTCTTAGACTTATGATGCGTATGACTCTGTGACGCGTTCCGTTTCTGCCAACTTTAGACATTAACCATTTACGTATTCGAAATTGAGTATGCTTTTAGTTCCTGAGAATATATATAATATATATATATATATATATATATATATATATATATATATATATATATATATATATATATATATATATATATATATATATATATAATTTTGCTCTTATACGAGTACCCTATTCACCTTAACGTAACATGAATCAATTAAGGCATTTGATACTATCAACCATGATATTCTTTGCATAAAACGTTATTTTGGATTTAATTATAGTTGTATACTTCTAATAAATAGCTACTTACAAGATCGCACACAGAGTGTTTTACTTGACGGTAAAACTTCTGATCCACTTCAAGTTATATATAGTATATTGTTTTCTCTGTATACGTCAGATTTTTTGTACTTCCATTGATTATAGCACCATCCACAATTATCCTGACGATACTCCAGTCTATGTTAGCTTTACGTTTAACGAAGCGCCTCTGACCTTGCTCTTTTTTATGACATATCTACAGTACATAATTTAAAATTATATCCAGAAAAATTTCAGCTAATGGTGTGTGGACCGAGAAAAAAATATAAATGCAGCAGGTAAGTTAAAGATTAAAGACTTAAAGATAACACTGGCTAGAGAATCTCTTCATATTGTAAACGAATGTAAAAATTTAGGGCTTTGAATGGATTCGGATTTACGATTTTTCAGACATGTTAGTTCCTTATGATAATCCACGTTTTTCACTCTAAGACAGTTATTTTCAAATAGACATTCTACCCAATTTAAATTAAAACTTGCGAAAATCTTATTATATCCAAACTATCATATTGTGACACTGTTTATGGAACTGCGCTATTAAAAGTAGATGACAACCGACTATAACGTGTATAAAACTGTTGTATCGTTTTGTATGTTTTTCAAAAATATGATATATTTTTGAATGAATATCATATTGGCGCAAGTATTCAAGATAGTGGTTGGCTCAAATTAGATACTCTTCGGAGAGTTCACTTACTTACTCTCACACACAAAGTACTTTAATTTTACTCACACTAAAGTAAAAACGTTATAAAGTACACACACCGTAAACTGATAATTCGTATAACAAAAATTATTTGAATAATTTAGTTTACTGACATCTGAGGGTGTGAATTTATACTACTAGAAAAATAACTGAAGGTACATTTCCTTGTTTAAACCTTATATAGCAGGTGAGAATGAAGGTGAGCATGTTATGATTATTTCTCAATTTTTTTTAAAACAAACATGCAAGTGTTCTAGTTACTGAGATCCCAGGGTGTGCTGCAGTTTTTTTTGAAATTTTTTTTCGCAAACTTTGCTGACGGTTTTTTCACTATAAATCCTTTCTGTAAGAGGTGTATAGTCATCACCTAAAAAGTGAAGTGGGTCCCATGGGTCGTTTTCAAGATATGGACAACTGAAATATCACCAACCGCCACAGCATCTAATTCTAAAATTTCATAAAACAGTTAATTTGTTTCTTTTTCTGTTTTCTAATTTCATACATAATTTTTTTCTGTATTTGCCTCGCGTACTTATTATCACAGGCCGCCACTGTTACTAAACGTTCATTATTAAACAGCATTCATTAAGATTGCGGTGTCTATTAGATCTCGATGCGTGACAAAATAGAGGAAATGCCGCCTCATTGTTAAATCCACTCCCACTCTTAAAGATTAATAATTTTATGTAAATATGGATATATACGACAACCAGTAGGTCGGAAACGCTTTTAACTTATATAAGATATTAATGGTTATTCTGTGAGGAATGGCAGACTTCAACTTTACGAGAACAAGCCGAAGCGAAACTAGTTTAAAATTGTTTACCTATGAAAAACTAACGGGCACTAAACCTCTACAAGTTTTAAATTAGTGTTTCGCTATTTACCAATAACCACACTAGTAGTAGTATTTTATGACATTTCTTGCATCGGACAGTTACTAAAATGTCTTATTAAGTGTAATCTCTATCTGGATCTTATTTTTACGACTATTAAACTAAACTCGTGGTAAAAGCCAGTCGAGATATTATAAATCATGTGCTCATCACGCATGCCCTTCCATATTAGTTGAGATATTCGGTGGTGGCGTAGGAATCTGTTTTATTTAGGGATGAAGAAATTGCTCCATACAGCCATTTAATCGGCTTAAAATTCAAACGGGTGCATTTACACTGTTTTATATGTAGTTACCTAATAAATGCATGCCTATATTTAAATAAATAAACGTTTGTTGGATTTTTCAATTTGGATGTAGTTTCAAAATACTGCTATACGTTTTCAGAGAAGGAAATAAACTTAATTTTAGAATTAGTTGCATCGAGATTGCATTTTTAAAAGACAGTTTTCTATCAATTTTTTTACGTTGATTTACTTTTCTCACAAGAGTTGAACGCAAAAGCAATTTAAGATATATTTAAAAAATATATATGGAGTACAGAGATGGTGAAGGAAAATTGAAAAGAAATGAGTTTTTGGAATATCTTCTTAAAAATTGATATGCATGATGTAAAATTTCTCCAAATAACTTTTTCCAATAATTCTTACCAGAAACTCGATATTTTCCAAATGTCAAATTTTACTTACAAGACGTAATATGACGCCATAATCTCATTTGGTCAAAATAATGTAACTAAAATTGCACACATTCCACTCATGGTTTATAAAAAATTCAATCTCAAAATTTTTTCGTACGATGCCATTTTTTTTTTTCTATAAGATTTTCTCGTGTAATAAATCCGGTAAAGAACTAAATAGTAAACTAAAACTCTGTTCTTTATATACCTGTCCATTACTAGTCCCACTCCTCCTCGTGTTTTTGAACGGTTATAAATTAGGCTAATGAAATTTGGAGAGTGAAAATATCTTGATGCAAGCTTCTCTACTGGCGATAACAGGTGACATAATTGTCATAGATTACGTCATAGGACCACTGTAACCAATAACTTTAAATGGGACCCTACGGCAAGTGACCCTCATCTGAAAGGTATTTAAAAGACCTATCATACTGATTTTGTTTGGGTCTAGGGTAGTTTTGATGAATTAAATAAATAAATACTAAAATTTAATTTGGACGTTCAATTAATACAGATTCAAAAGCCGTCTCTGGAAAATTGTCAAAAACGTTGACTTTTTTTAATTATCCAACTGCGTTTATATGATGTTTATACCTTGAATTTTTAGTTTAATTATTGTTTAACGAGACGTTTCAGTGTCTAAATAAGCAAACCGGTAGGTGCTCTAGCTGACAAAGTAGCAGCTATCTTAATACTTGGTGAAAGTGGAAACAATTTGCATGCAGCGGAGCGCATTATTAATGAGAGGTCCCCCCTATCGCCCTATAGGTATCGACGATTTATTTGAGGGAGCTTCTTCATAAGTTTGAAACAATAAGTAGTGTTAATGATGCCAAAAGACCTGGTGGACTAGAAATTTCTGATGATAAAAAATTATATAGTTTCAGAAATGGTAAGACTGTTTTACACATACCAATTTATTGCACAATAAATTGTAGAATTTATTTTTCAATCCATTGTCAAATTTTAGTAATCTTAAACAATTTATTGGCCAATCTTAACATTGCTAACTTTCAATGACTAAAATCTAAGTTATCGTAAGTTTGTCCCTAAGAGAAATCGCTTGTCTCATTTATGTACATATACCTTGTTTCTGAAGCAGTGGGCCCACTAAACATAAGGTTATATTAATCGACAACTGATCATAGACTAGATCAGTTCAGTTAGTTACGGGAGTAAATAAAAAACTTCGATAATATATATTTGTTTGGATATTAAAATGTTTCGCTCAAAATCGACATATAGGCGTAAAAAGTCATTAGAAATATAGTTTCTTAGTGACATTTTTCGAAATATTAACAATTTAGGATATATTCTAAAGATTTTTTTGGAAAATCACAAATTTGACAGTTGCCAGATATCAGCTGTCAATTTTGAATTGGTGCATTAGGTATAAGTTATTTTGGCAACAGAAGTGATCGTCGCCAAAAGTTTTATCAAACCCTAATTTAAATTAGAATTTCTGATATATTGAGAAACTTCATTTCTCAGTATATCATAAATGTTCATATTTACGATTAAATTATGAAAACTGTAATAATTAAAAGATGCCTGCAAGAATCAGTTTTGAAGATACAATCTTTAGATACATTTTTTTAAGATACATTAAGAAACATTATTTCTCCTTTGAATGCCAAATTATGACATACAATTTCATGCACAATACAAATTTTATCCTTGTCTTGATGATCTGCAAGATATTAGACATATATCTTAGTATAGGAAACCAATTAATCACTAGGAATAGTTACAACATGTAACTAATATACAGTAGCAGTAATGTTAGGCGTCTATTTGATTGATTGAATGACACACTTAATTAATCCACTGATAAATATTTGTTACTCAGTATCAAAAGAAATTAATGCAGAAACAAATCTTTCCTCATATTGGCACGATAAGACAGGAGTATAATTGAGCGTTATTGTATTTTTTTTATATACAAAATTCCACTACTTTTTGCCGCCTTTTAAATATTTACTTAATTTTGTGTTGAATTAATTTATAACGAGTCATTATTCTCAATCTTATCCTAACGTAAATGTAACGTTACTAAATTGTCTAGGTTGTCACATTATGTGACAGCCATTATTTATTTACAATTGTGTCAGCCACTTGTCAACAGTTGGACAACAAAGTTTCACTTGGAGCTTCGACATAACCGCTATTTCCATCTCTCTTGTTCATTGTCTTTTTGCTCGACCAACTTTGATGACGTTTTTTTTTTGAATGGCTCGTTACAAAGTTTATTTGCTTAATAGGATGTGGAAGTATTTAAAATAGGTCTAAAAACGTTTTTGAGATTAATTGTAGTAATCACACAGATTATTCACATATTTAGATATCAATAAAACATTCCTACTCACATTTGACCCCCCCCCCCCCCAGGGGGTACGGGTTTAACTAAAACAAAATGCAAGAAAATTATTCAAAACTTGTGAAAACGTATTTGTATAACCAAGCTAAGTCAATAATTAATTTTGATTTGGCGCATGATATTATTTATTGTTCACGGTATAGGTGTGGGCAAGGGGATTATGTTTGAATATAAATTAAGAAAAATATTATGACAGTGAAAAAAGTTACAAGTTTTTCGCTAGGATGAAAAATAACAGAGAGTAATCTAAACATATTACAAGAACAGTAAAATTAACAAAATAAAAATTAGTTAATAAAATAAAAATATATCGGTTTTAAAACAGCTGATTCGGCTTTAAATGGTGTTCGAAAACTCCTAGTTCTGCCATACAGTTCTGATCTCGTTTCAGGACATCATGAACACTCTTCAAGAGAGCCCTGCCATTTATCTGATTCAGTTCTTCCCGAATTGCATTTTTGAGTATATCAATATTATCGTATCAAATATGATGCAAGTCAATAGAATAATACGATTTTTAAGATAGCAATAAACCAATTGCTCTATCTAACGAGCTATAATCTAAGTTCATATATCATCATAATCAGCGTTAAAAAATATTAGGCTAGTTTGCTAATTTAACCGATCTTGTATCTCTAATAATAATGAAGTTACCGATGAACTTAATTTGGATCAGGCTGTAGATGAGTCATAACAGTCACAAAGGACATATGGATCATAAGGGTCGTATGAAGACCTTATTTGTCATAAAGATAACAAAAATCGTATGAGTGATAAAGCTCGCGAAGTTCATAGAGATCGTAAAGGTCACATTAGTTATAGAGGTCTATCAGGTCATTAAGGTCATATATTTCATTGACTACAAAGTTCATAAAGGCCATAAAGATAATATACAAATTTAACACTTTAAAAAATACATACGAATGTTTTTGGAGATTTAGTCCTATTAAATATGGAAAAATTTGATGTGGAAGTGATGATTCCTTAGGGAGCAATTTTTTGGTTATCGACATATACATCATTTCCTGTTTCATTTACATAGGTATATTGTTTTAAATTTATGTACTGCATTTAAGGTAAGTTTTTCCATGATTTCGATAAAACGATGCGTCGCATAAAAAGACACTTGTAATGAATCACATCAGTACACTAATACAGGGATATAAACTAGGACTCCAAATATGTAGGTTCCTCATTACTCTCATCAGTTCCCGTAAAAGTGCAAGTTATTTCCACATTGTAGATTACCTTAGTTGGGACCAGGAAACAAGCTTATGGATATACTGGGTGACACAGGATCGTAGTAAGTAGACCGCCCTTTTTCTTTGTTTATTAAAAAAAGTATCCAACTTTTCGTCATTTTATATTCTTAAGAAATTGCAGTTTTTGACATATAAACAACGTTTGATACCATATATTTTTTTTAAAAACGCAAGCATAGTTTTAACATTTTCTAATTTGTAATTCGAGTGTGACATAACCATTCAATTTCACTCTAATGAAATGTGATACTCCATACTCTGAAACTTATGAGGATTTTAAATGTGCAATAATATATCTACAGTATGTCCGGAAATTAAGTCTAATTTGTTCGTTTAGCCACTAGAGGACCTCAAAATTTTTTAAAAATTTTAGTTTTTCTTTAATAACCCTAAAACGCCGCTATCAATTCAGAACATTTTTGGGATACGGCTGTAGGCCTACGATTGACGTTTATTAGCGCTATACAGGGCGCTTTCGAAAATATAGAAGCACATGATAAACAATTTTTTTATCACCTGAATAATGGCTACCGATTTGTTTTTTTATTGAACAGTCTACTTAGTTCCGAAGCTTTTTTACCTTTTGCAAAATGTTGACTGGACAAGCGTTATGCTAAGAAAAAAAAGATCTTAAATGATTGTGTGCTTACAGTGCCAATAAACACAAAATTTATTAACTATAACTAACCAAAAATAATATGAAACCTTGATTTTGTCTTAATGCAGGCGTCATTTAAACCTTCAGATTGTCCATTTAGCATTTGTTGTAATTTATAATAATATGTGTAGAAAGTTCGTTAATTTCAAAATTCACTTTAACCATAAAACATTTTTTCTTATTTCTTTTATGTAGTTAACTCACTTTGTATTCAACGTAATACAAATTTAATTAATTACTTAATGTTAATACGCGAAACCTTGCTAAAACATAAAAAATATTTTTATTAGTGTTCGAATATACTTCTCAAAGGAGTCTAAGCACGCAAACATTTGAAATTTGTTTTTTCTTAACTAAACTGCTCATTTCCCGAATATTGCTCCAAAAAATTTCACATGTGATAAAATGACTCAAACACCATTCAGAAAAGTATAAAACACCTAAAACAGTATTTATGACCAGTGTTTATTGTTCTACAATTATTATTAATGCTATTATAAAATGAATTCCACAAATTTCAGGGAAATTGAAAAATGAACAATAACTACAAAGATTATTATTTTTTCGCCTTGAAAGTAATCATAATTTGGTTTCGAAAGGACCAATATGTAAACGTTCATGAATGTAAAGCTACAAGGAATTTAATTTTCAATTATTCTCAAAATAATTTTGAAAAAAAAATGTGTATTGTTTAGTTCAAATTGAGTAGACTAATATTAAACCTTTTTTTCTGTAAGACAAATTTTCAAATGAATTACATCCTGTCATTTCCATATTTTTCTGAGTCTGTCATATGAATTTTACAATTATCGATTAATTAGTCAGATATTTAAAAAACCACGCCTACTGCGGGTGTGCACGCATCCGGGAGCAACCCAATTTTTGTAATTAGATTCCGAAAAGTGTGCTACAATGTGCTAGTGTCAGCACTATACAATTCTATGGTAATTAAAATATAAATCGTATTTCTTAAGCGCCTTGTAAATTATAATATGTACGTGCGTATTTCTTGCCCGTACATACGTACGCTACTTATCGTGCCTTGTAACACACGCTGAACCCGCCCCCGGTGCAGAAGCGAAGGGAGCTTGAAACAATTTATCCATATACCGTAGCAAGAATTCCGTTGTTCGTTTAGTAGTAGCCGACGCGCGAGGAACGAACGTTAGAACGACGAGTTTAAAATAATTTTATGTGTCGTGAGTGATCAACTAATAAACGCGTGTACATACGTATTTTGCACTGTGTACGTATTTCTTTGAGTTCGTGTGGTGTATTTACATATTATCTGATTTTGTGTGGATTTTTGCAATAACTGCGCACAATAGACGCATCACATATTTTATGTATTCCTTGCAATCGTCGATATATATTTCGTAGACGCCGAGAGTGTGAAAGACATTTAGATTCGAATATCCATCAACAATATATTACTGGTACTGTTAGAAATGAAGAATTTTGTTTGATTTGTGCATAATATTTGACACGTGTAGCCTTTCGTGGAACGCAGTCGACATTATTCACGTTAGACGTTTTTTTGCCAAATATGCCAGATTTTTGCAATAATAAGGTCGTTCATTTTAGGTGTTTCAGATATTTCACCGCCGATATTGATAGCTAGTAAACGGGTTTTGCAAACAACGGCTAAAAGTATAAAAATACCTAGTAGTAACACGTGCATTGTCCTCTGTAGATGTAAAAAATAATAATTTACTCTTAGTGACAACAAACAACTGTGCGAAATTCATGAAAATAATGTGGGTGGTGTGTCGTCCTCTGTCCATGTGAAATATTTTGAATTTATACCTATAACTTCAGTAGGTGTGGAATGATCATTTTCTTTCTACAACCATATGTACAGGCAAAATCGCTCACGTTTAATGAGAAGAAATGCAGAAAGACTACTGTTGTGGCAACGTACGCTCAAGTAATGAAGACAATCGGTGTGTCTGAATGACACAAGCGATGGTTATGTGTATGGGTCCAACCCTGCGTTGTAGCACACTTTCTTAGAAATCGTAAAAGACATTGGAATATAAATACATAAGTTTTTTTGTAGGAAATAATACCAGATTTTTTGAAAATATTATATTTCGAAAAATCGAAATTAAAAAATCGAAATACAGGTCTCGCCGCCTGCAAAAGAATAGTTCATTGGATAACATATATTTTCAACTATTTAAATCTAAATGTTCGTTTATTTTTACATTTTGGCAAGGTAAAAGTGTACATTGATACCTTACATAACTAAAAACCATATTGGAACGAATGTCATTCCAACACACTCGTATGTAATATAATTACTTAACGGTGCTTAGTGACAGAACGGTATTATTATTTTTTCCAGCCTAGGCCGACAAAAAAATGAGTCTAGTTTTCTATTTTTTTATTTGTTGTTATTAATTCTAGATTGCAAAAAAAAAATATTTTAGCATGTGCACCTCGTAGGAAAATCATATTCTAGGCTTCGTCGCTTGCTGGATTTTCGCATTGTAGTTGCTTGCTTTTGCATTTTTCATCAATTTGCATCGTCTTCGGTCTAAAATATGTTATGTTTCCTGCTAGATACACAATAAACTAATCTCTTACAAAATAAAAAAAAAAAACGACGTTTTCCACGAAACACCGAACTACTATACTTTTCTCAACGCGCGTTTCGCCAACCAAGTTGTCATCTTCAGGAGAAGATTAAAACTGTATCTGTAGTTTTAATTTTAACTGTAGTTTTAATCTTCTCCTGAAGATACCAACTTGGTTGGCGAAACGCGCGTCGAGAAAAGTGTAGTAGTTCGGTGTTTCGTGGAAAATGTCCAGTTTTTCGTTTCTACGTTGAAGGTCCCAGTACCCACTCCAGGATCTTACAAAATATTCATTCCTCAAATAAAATATGACTCTCTAAGGCACATACTCGTCGCTAATCGCGGTCATCAAATTAAGTAAGCCATATTTGGTGGACGTCGTCTTCGCAACGGACTCCGGGAGTTCGACCCATTTAACGGAAGGCCCTCGGAGCGGCGCGGTGATCACACCGGCGAGCCACATTCCCTCCTTACTGGTCATCGAGATCTCCTCTAGGGCCCATAAAACTTGCCAGCCGCCTGCCGCGGCCTCTGACCAAATTCAGATCGCCTCGCATTTACCTTTCACTCCGCGAGGTGTTTAATTAAGCCCAGACGTGTTCCCGGGGCCGACGATAACTCATATGTGACAATTCGAGATATTACCGAGAGATAAACCGAAGTATAGCCTTTCTCCGCGCAAAAGGGCTGGCAGTGAAAATTAAAATAGGACTCTATTACAATGAATTATAATAAATAGTATTTACCTAATGATAATACTAATTTATACATTTGAACTTTTGCCTTCTCCTAGAAATTTTTTTATTTTTTGTGACGTGTATGTTTGCCGATGACAAATTAATATTATTCACATATTAATATAAATAATTATAAATTAGTTATATGCAAATATTATTATTTATCATTAAATTACATTAACAATAATACATAATTATAGTCACACTTCTCAGCGTAAACGCTGGGAAACATTCACCCATTCCTGCTGCAGACAGTGATGGCTTGATATCTCATCCCCGCCTCCAGCAGAAATTAGGCTCAGGCGAGGGGAGGAAATTCATCCTATCCCAAAACCTTTCTTACAATATGACATGTTTGTATCAATATTGCCTTCTGGCCATTTCTAACGATATTATAAGGTAGTCCTAATGTCGCGATGTTCTTGGCGAATCTGGTCGTCATTACTCCCTCTTCCGATATTACTAGGGCGTACGTCTCCACCTTCTCCAGTTTCCATAGGCGCTTCAGCTCGATAGATAGATTTTCGTACTTCGCGATCTTCTCCCGTTCAGTCTTCTGCATGTTGTGGGTAAGTGGCACTGCGATGTCTATGATGATCCCTCTTCGTTGTTCCTTGTTGATCAGCACAACATCTGGTCGGTCTGTTCGCTCGGTGATGATTATCCTATCCCAGTACAACACGGCAACTTCCGTTTCCAGCACAGCTTCCGGGTTATATCTGTTGTATGGCGGAACCGTCGCTAACAAGCCATACTTGAGTGCCAGTTGTTGATTGACCATCTTCGCAAGTTGGTTGTGCCTGCCGAGATATGCTGACTCTGATAGCACGGGACACCTTCCTATTATGTGTTCTATAGTTTCGCCTGGAGATCCACATTTTCTACATATGTCTTCGACGTCGTCCCTCAGGATATTCTTCTGGTAATTTCTTGTTTTTATAACCCTGTCCTGAATGGCAGTACAGATAGGTCTCGGGGTACAGATAGCCGTCGGTAAGCCATTTTAATGAATTTTCTTTGTCGATGTGGTCTGGCTGTAGCATTTTCGGAAAATGGCCCTGCAAAGCATATTCCATCCACTGGGTCCGGAGCTCCTCTTCTGTTGGTACGTCGAATGGGATAAGATCGCATCCTAAGCTCAAAGGCGTGTAACCAGCGTCCTCTCTTGCTACTGCTGTTATAGCGAGTCCCTGTTCGTTAGCAGCTTTCTTCTTAAGGAAGCTTATTGATTAAGGCACTGATTTTTGATATTTAATAGACCTCTCCCACCTCGTCGCCGAGGCAGGTAGAGTCTGATTACGGAAGAGTTAGTGTGTAAGTGCCTGAATTTAGTTAGGAGCCGCCTGGTAAGTCGGTCGAGCTCATCAAGATCAGTAACGGACCACTTGACGATTCCGAAAGAGTATGTCAGCACTGGGACAGCCCACGAGTTGGCTTTGATAAGATTGCCTCCAGATAAAAGCGTATTCAGCAACTTTGTCACGTGGCTCTTGTATTTCTCTTGGAATTCTTTCTTCAGTTGTGTGTGGTTTACCCTGCCATCTTGACACACTCCCAAGTAACGGTATTGCTCTTCCGGTGGTAGTTGATGGATGTCGGCAAATAGCTCTGGATTGTTATGCGGTGCTCCCTTCACAATACTCAATGTGGCGCAATTATCCAGGCCAAAGGACATTTTGATATCGTCGCTGAAGGTCCTAGTAGTTCCAATGAGGGTCTTGAGATTTGCCTTGGACCCACTGAATAGTTTCAGATCGTCCATGTAGAGCAGGTGAATGAGTGTTGCTCTGCTTCTCATGTTGATCTTGTAACCAGCTGTTGTTTTATCGAGTAGTGTAGATAATGGATTGAGTGCCAAACAGAACCAAACCGGCGAGAGTGAATCACCTTTGAAGATTCCCTTCTTGATCTCAATGTGAACTGTGTTCCCTCCAGAGACCCAAATGTTTGTTTTCCATGACTGCATAAGATGTTGGAGAAGAGGTCTTATCCGAGGGCAGACTTTGTAAATTTCCAGGACTTTAAGTAGCCAGTCGTGAGGTCAATTATTATTATTATTATTATTATTAATAAATAATAATGATAATTATTATTATTATTAATATTTCGCCTACTTTATAACCACACTTCTCAGCGTGAACATTAGCTGGGAAATATTCTCCCATTCCTGCTGCAGACAGTAATTGCTTGATCATCCCCGCCTCCAGCAGAAATTAGGCTCAGGCGAGGGGAGGAAGTTCATCCTGTCCCAAAACCTTTCTTACAGTCCGAAATGTTTGTAGTAGAACTGTCTTCTGGCCATTTCTAATAATATTATAAGACAGTCCTAATGTCGCGATGTTCTTGGTGAATCTGGTCGTCATCACTCTCTCTGTCGATATTACTAGGGCGTATGTCTCCACCTTATCTAGTTTCCATAGGCGCTTCAGCTCGATTGATAGATTTTCGTATTTCGCGATCTTCTCCCGTTCAATCTTCTGAATATAGTTTACCTATCTTTGTTTTAAAATATTGTGAGTTCTTTTCCACTCTTTTCTCAAAATTAAAAACAGAATTTGTATTAATAGCAGGAATTAACTGCACATTTTAAAAGATATAGTGTTCATAACGACTTATCTCCTGTGTCACCCGGTATAGACATTAATTTTTTATTAAGTCTGGTTGTTTTTAAAGTGACAAAACTGTTTTTAACAGGCTTATATTAGCTTGACCTATATGTCCTTCATGTATGTAACAAATCTTGCAATTCAATTTTCATCCACTTTTGACTATCCTATCGGTTAGAAATTTTGTACACTTACTAATCTTCGATGACAATCTAATATTGTTATATTTGTTTCTAAAATGAAACACTTTAAATTCAAGTATTTAAAAGCCACTTCCTTATAGATCTTAAAAGCTGCTACTCAACAACCCAAATAATCGTGAGCGATACCGCATCAGCCTCCGAATACAAGGGTTCCGGGTTAATCTGCACAATCTGTAAGTCAGATTCTTTTTATTTTAAACATACTTAGCCCTATTATAAAAATAAAATGAGAAAAAATAGCTCACGAAGCTACGCACGTGAGGCCATGGAATATTCTATGTCTTTATTATGAAAGAGGACCCAGAAATAGGACCCGAGAGGCAAACCATTAAGACCCATGACGTCATGCGTCACATACATGATGCTCGATAGAGTTTTTCCCTACCCCAGATTTTGCCCCTTCAGGTTAGGCAAACCATCTTTACCAAGCGTGACGTGACGCAAAACCATGACGCAGATCGCAATATTTTCCAGGGGCAATCCCATAATAAAGACATAGAATGTCAAAATTAACTACAATAAATAATAGATAAATTAAACATGAAAAAATAATAAGTATGCCTTTGAAAATTGTTAATGAAGGTTGAAAAGCTAGGCTAGGTAACTCATGTGTTTGACCCATGAGTATAAATTAATTTTTTTTGTGTCGAAAAATATATTATTCATGTTTTAAATAATATTTTGGATAAGAAAAAGTGTAACATTCACTTCTTATTCGGATTAGTACAGGTTAAATATTTTTATTCATTTGTAGCAGTAGATTATTTGGATTGCTTATATTATTTAGATTACTTACTGGCTTACTGTAAGTTAATCGCAATAGTCATTACTACTTATGAGCAATGCACACTAGCAGAATTAGCACACTAGTATTAAGAAGCTTTCAAAAGTCAGCTATCGTTTTTAACTATACTACCAACTCCCATAAATAATTCTTGTATTGGTGAGCTTGAGCTTGGGTTGACCCAAGAAGTGATTATTTATTAGGTATAACGGCGTATGTGAAACCCGCTACATACAGATTTTTTTTAAATCGAGAGTTCAACATCCCCATATATTTAAAAGGATTGAATATTATTTGCCTCAGAGTAACACCTCCACATCAATATGGGTGTTCCTTCTCTGATTGATTCTCTATAAAAATGAGAACTAAAAAAGGTGATAAAATTTAAATATCAAGTACTTTTTTTCTACAAATGTTTTTGCTTTTCCGTTCTTTAATATACATGTATAATCTATAAATATCTGTAAAACTGTATTATGTACCATTTTAATTTTGCAGATCCACTATAGTTTACCACAATGTGGGTTGAATCTTAAAAATAATGTATGTACGTATGTACAGATATATAAATGTTTATGAGCTTTAAATCGTGGATAACATTTTAATTGAAGATATAAAAAAGCAGAACTAGTTTTTAATTGGAAATTTGACGTTTTCATGACCAAAGAAAAATTTCTTAATTAAAATGTTTTATATTTGTTCAAAATCATAAAAGTATACTTTTGTATCAGATAAGAATGATTTATGAGCCGATAAATAAATGCATTCTCAATTATAATGGGATACAGTCTTACGTTTTACTATTTTTATCACAATTTTGCCACGCCAACTGTAAAGATATAAAATATAATAAGTTTGTTTTTATTACCATGAAATAATTTATTCCTTTTAGAAGTGTCCGTTATGCATATTTTCTAATCTAATCGCCAATCGTCGTAAATATCCGGAAAGTTATTACATGATTTTGAATTTTCATTGTTAATGCGTAATAAATTTTATTAGTTATAAAAACATCAATGAAGCAGGTTGAAAATACTGGAGTAATGTGGGCTGATCATATAATTTTAAGCTTATGTCTAGATCTTTTACATTTTTACTGTCGATATCTACTTCTGCTGAAGGCCTGTTATAATAAAGACAAAAAATTGTATTGAGTATAAATAAAACTTAAAATGGTTTAGAAAACAGCGGATTTTACATTTTTACGTTTCACAAATATGAGTGTTTCAAGGACTTATAAGATATACGACAATAATATATTGTCATTAGGTGTATTTAAATGTATTAAGGTATAGGTATTTACTTTGCTCGACTCGATATGACTTATGAATATACCTACCAGTTATTAGAATATATTATACTCAAAAAATTGGTCACTTTTTAAACTGTACTATGGCTATACTGTAATTAAATTATGGTGAGCATTTCACCAATCACTGAGGCATCATCAAGTGATTGGAAGTTATCCTGACCTAAATATCTACCCCCTCTATACTAGACGTCTATTGTGGTACGTACGGTAACGTTTCTACTTGTTTATCAATCAAAGCTGTGGAGTATTAACTATCTAACCATTATCTGTATTCGAGCTACATCTAGAAAGTTCTAAACTCTCAAATTTATCTAATTGTCTTGTGATCTTAACATCTGTTACACTTCAATTAATACATACTTTTAATTCAGCAGTGAAGGGTAAAGATCGCCCGCAAGTCGTTGCATTGCAAACGTAGGTTCCCAAAACACTTCTCGTCACAAGAAAACATTCTAATTTGGTTCTTTCAAAGGGGAACATTTGTATGAGCTCACGAAAAGTACTTCAAGTAGGTACCATCGTCTTTCAGAGTTGCTTGCATATTAACCTTTTCTAAGGATAAGCCGATTTATATTCTCGTGAGACTATTGCGGGAACCAAATAATTTATTTTTCAGTCGTTTGATGCATATTTATCAATTCCTACAGTACGACAATACCCTTCTATGTATGTGTTAATACATAGAAGTCCATACAACATAGTCCATCCTCCTGCAAAATAGAAAGGTAACGTGGTAACAAGAATTAGTACTTAAATTTAAAATTATTTTAAAATTATAAGTATCCTTGGTAACACAACAAGAAGCCATTATTGACAATGAACGTGACCTTTTCCCAGAAACTGAATCATTATGCATACTTTAGACCCCATTTTGATAAATTTGAATATATCTATTTACATATCTGTTGTTTCTAAAACTGTTTTTATGATTATGGAGTAACATAACCATAAAGCATAGAAATGAATTTATTTCTGAAAAAATAAATGTGAAGTACAATCCTGTACCTTCGCCCAGAAATATTATTTTACCTCTCGTTCATATTATGTTTGGCTCAATGATCTTTGTAAACTTGAATAATAAAGAATTGCATTAAGTATTTGCTAAATATTAATTCGAAGCTAAACTTAAAGACGGCACATTTGGTAGCCCATAAATTAAACCAATTTTATAAGATGACTCCATTTTATAGGAGCCTCCATTATAAAAAGTATATATTATAATGAAACTCGTTAATCTGAGTTTCCTACATCCGTATGCTATCAACATTTTGCGACATTCGTGACAAAAAGTGTACTTACTTTAACGGCCTTATACACAAGCAATACTACATAAGTTCATCATAGTACGACATATAGTACGACAGATCATAGTACAACAGATCGAAAAATTTACAAGAGTGAGTATGGAAAGAGATTAAAATTGGCCATAGTCCAATTATAACTGTAAAACACCCCGCCCAAAAGAAATGGTTAAGTCCGCAAAAAGAGGCCACTGTGAAGTAGGAGATTAAGGTGGATAAATATGTCAGAGGTCAAAGAGGCCAAAAAAGGAAACGTGTTTAAAAAGTTCAGAAGGTAAAACAAAAGAAAAAGGTAAAAGATAGAGAAAAGGTCGCAAGGATCAGGAATGCCAAAGAGTTCATCTCTTTGGCCCTCCTACGTCATCAAGGGCAAAGAAGTCAAAATAAGTTATGAGAACTCGTTAAGATATAATCTTAAAATTTTTACCACTTATTTGTCATAACGAGATCTGGAGATGATTTTGAGCCTAATCGGTAAAGGGGTTGGGCGATAAATGGTCAATAAAGTTTTTCTTTGTCTACAGATAATTCGCAAATGATACAAGATATGCACTTCAAATTTGATATACATGTACAACACAACACTTAACATATGTATACACTTAAAAAATTGTGAAAACTATTGTATGGCCAAGCTAAATCATAAATTTATTTTGATTCAGCTGATGGAGTAGTTGCTGACTTGTTGTCCCATAGTAGGGGTGGTTTCAAGAGGGTTGAATTTTAATATGCATTAAGAAAGATATTCATGTGGCGTGTCATTTCATAGGATTTTGAGGTAGATTCAAATATAATATTGTCTTGTCTTTTTATTACTGTGCTAATTTCCAATACAATAATTATGATCAATATGACATAGGTTATAAGTCATAAAAGTCTTTATGTCATTCAGGTCATAAAGATGTATTATAAAGGTCGTATTCGTCATAAAGGTTATATTGGCGATAAAGGTCATATTGGCTATAAAGATAATACAGGTCATAAAGGTCAAATTGATCGTAAAGGTCATATTTGTCATAAAAGTCAAATTAATCGTAAATGTCTTATTTGTCTTGAAATTCAGAATGACTGTATGCTATAAGCATATATTATATAGGTGATAAAGGTCATATTGGTCATAACAATCATAAAGGTCATATGGGTCATGAAGATCATATTGATGATAAAGGTTATATAGGTCATAAAGACCATACAGGTCATAATAATCACGTATCATAAATGTCGCGAAGTTCATAAAGGTGCACAATGTCACATTAGTCATAAAGGTCATATATTCCACAAGGACTGTAAATTTTATAAAGGTTATATATATTATTATTCATTATAGAAAAATTAGATGTACTTAGAAGTAGTGATTTCTTGGGCTGCAGGTTTTTGTAATAATTACATTTTTAGAACTTCAACCGTTTATGGATTCCCGAGCCCTTTTCTATAGAAAGATTATTTACCAAAGAATTATTTTTATTGAGATGGGACTGTGAAGCTGAATATCCTAAATGTACCTACCATACAAGGTATGTAAATTAAGTACTGAGACTGGCAACGTAGCGCCCGATCTAGCAACACTGTGGAGACGGGACGGGACGGGAAGGGCGGTAGGTTAAAATGTAATGCACCTTCAATACACGTTAGAACTTGTTAGAGTCATTTGTTTTTTCTTTGTGACTGTCTTCGTATAACGGTTTCTTCTGGTGCATTTTAAAAAGTTGTAACGTGGATTGCTACTCTCGGGGGTAGGTATGAAAATAAAGATTTCCAAGACCACTACTCTCGCAAGATCTTTATTAAAGCGAAGATGAGTACACATTATGTACACAAGTGACATTATTTTGAGCAACGGTGTGCTATAAGGTTTTGCTTCAGACTTGGACACAGCGCAACGGATACTGTTGCAAAGCTTCAACACGATTACGGAGACAGTGTAGGAAGGAGTTTTTAGCCAGTAAAAACATTCCTGTGGCTCCTCAGCCTCCTCATTCCCCTGACTTGAGTCCTTGTCCCTTTTTTTCTTCCCGACATTGAAAAATCACCTCAAGGGACGTCATTTTGGGACCATATAAAACATTCAAACGGCTGTAACCGACCAGCTGAAGGCTATTCCAGTATATGAGTTCCAGCACTGCTACGAGGAAGGGAAGAACCAACTCCAACGCTGCGTGGCTTCCCATGGAAGTTGTTTTGAAGGAGACAATACTGAATTGTAATTCTATTCCAATTAAAAAAAACTCTCATTACTTAAATTATACACCTCGTACGTAAATGTTCATATCATACCTTGGTATACTAGATCAAACATTGTTGCAAGCAAAAACATTGTTACAAAGAAAAGCTAAATTAAAGATGTAAGTATTTATTGTGATTAGCAAACTGTCACTTCTTATATGGTGATAGATTGTCAAATTGTAAGTACATAGGTATACACACATATTCTGTTTCGAAACGAAGAATGAAACACTGCCATGTCTGACATAAAACCGTAGTTAAATGTATTCAGCTAAGAATCATGGTATTAGAGAATTGAACTATAAAGCTATCTTGCACCGCATATTTTCAACGAGAGTATATGCCGGTTGAAATAAATATAATTGCATTACGTTTAATCCAATATGTCCAATATATCTTTCGCCGCTTTAATGATTATCGATACTTTTTTCATGTAAAATGTAAGAGCGCCATTCATTACGCGATTTTTAACCATACGTAAAACCATATATTTCTGCTCGGCTTTATAATGAATGAAATTTATGCGTAATTAGAGAGATTATTTACGATTGTGGAACGAACTTAACTATGTTCGCTACATCATTTGTCCGCGATGAGATATGGGGCTCGTACAGGTGGCCCGTAATACAAAATGTCGGATTGCTACCAATAATTAAATGCGATTTCCATTCTCAAACAGTATAAATTTTAATTTCTTCAGTTATGCACAACCGGTTCTTGTTAATTGTATATAATTTTATAATTTAATCAACACAGAATGCGTCAATTTACCTCAAATAAATCTAATCAACCATAATAAAGTAAGGCTAAGTAAGTTACAGTTAAGTTGATTCCATTTATTGACTAAATTAAACACCAACGGTTAACCGTTGGTATTTTTACACAATATTTTTTTGTCAAGATGAAACAAATTATGCCGCAAGCAGATTCTGTTTTTTTTTAATTTACACATTTGTAAAAGTTTCAGCAATGATATTTTGTTTTCTACACGTGCTTTACGTCCTACTTTTCAACAAAAATACGATACTTTTCAAAAAAAAAGCTGTAAACCGAAAATAAAATGTAAAACAATGTATGTTGTGCTGATTTTAATTACTGAACACGTAAACTAATTTCAATGACACTCACAAGAATTTATACGTACTTTTTAAGTTATTTAAAAAAAATACAATTAATTTCAGAGGAATTTTAAAAAGAGTATAGGCATGGTTCCGGAGACATGATGGGACGAAAGTGAATTATGCATATATTACGAACTAGTATAAACGAAGTAAAACATCGTTTCTAATGGATTTTTTTAAATATGACCTTAATTTCCATCTAACATGAAAATTCTCCGAGATAAATCGTGTTAAAGTGACATAATGATACCGTCTCTCATAGACTGGGGTGCTTTTTGGATGTGAGTCACCTTGCCTCTCATAGATTAGGGTCTGACAATATGCAATGTTGAAACAAGATTGGTTATTTGTATCCCATAATACTGAGCAAATCCAACTTGTTAGTGCATTAGTAGTCCAGCCGATCTATGTTTCGGACTGACAAAATAGTCCATAAAAGAAGTCTCAACGGTTTCATATAGAGGAAACCGTCCTGATTAAAGATCCGAGAAGGCGGAATCACGCAAGTGGCCGCATCATGTTTTAAATAAACAAATTATTTCTGAAACACTATTTTTTTCGCTTCAAGTCGAATTGTCTTGAAAAGTATGCGTCTCACGAAAAATTATCAAGAAACAAAAGTTGTTTATTATTAAATTTTCCTTCTAAAAGTGGTTCGATTATTGCAAAATTAATTTTTTTAAGTAGAAATCGAGCAAAATTTGCGAAAAAACCCTTTTTAAACAAATTTAGTTATCTCGGTTAATAATAATCGTATCGCCATGAAACTTTCCAAAAAGTTGCCTTTTTTTCTTGTTAAAAAGCTCCTGCAATCGGCATTCTGTGCGATAAAGAATTCCCGAGTTATAATCAATCGAATGCAGAAAATTGCTAATTGTTAACAATTTATTATAACAAAATAGGGGATTAACTTAGTCAGTTAGGTTCCATAAAAAATTGCTTAGTCTTCTTTTACCTCGATTTTATTCGAATTCGCTAACTTAACTCAAAAGTTAAGAGAATGTTATGTATTTATGAATGGATGTGTGTATAGTTGTTAAAATAGATAAAAAGAAAAAAAGCTTTTCCTTTTGAGAAGCTCATAAAAGTTTCGCAAACAAAAGAGTTAATTAATTTTTATAAACGTTAAGGGACATAAGCTTTCAATAAATGACATTAAACGCCAGGTGTTTTCTATACATTATTTTCTGTATAAGTATATCTAACACTTTATTTATTGGCTTTTTAAATTTAAAAGCTCTAATACTTGCTTCTCTAATTATTATTCACACAAGGCTACTAATGCTTTCTCTCCTAATTTATGTGATAATCTAGCAACGGGAAAAATGTCACACAACACAAGAGAACAACTAACTATGATTTAACACATAAAAAAACATCGGTATTGATTTATAGCGCTGATAAATTGTTTATTGATTGTATACCTACACGTATTTTCTTGGCATTATCTCGCCTGCGCGTCTTAATAAATAACGTCGATTAGAGGCTATAGTAAAACGTGATTCACGTATATTTGTCCGGATTCTTTTGGTCAAATTCACAATTAATCACCGTGCATTTGTTGTTTTCACACATACACGACGGTCAATCAGCAGTAAGATCGGCCGACCTCTAAAACGTGGGAAACTCAAGATTATGTTAGCGGGCTGGTAACATTAAGAATGCCATAAGTCAAATTTAATTATCCCCAAATTATAAGTATTTATTTTCATACAGCGTCCAGCGTAAAATGTGTTAATCCATTTACAAATAAGTAAGTAGGAAGTTCATTTTAATAGCCCAATCAACGGGGAGAAAACCGGTCACTAATTGTTATCAGCAAACAAAAAATATGGTCGTATAGAGAAAAGAATTATAAGAAAGATAGCGTTTTTTGCGACTCGAGTTTTAATGGCGAACATAACCAAAAAAATTCGCAAAAGTCAAAAAAACGTTTTTTTTTTGCAAATAAAAAAAGCTTCAAGTCCTACACAAGAAAGTTAAATTAGAAAGTTGTAGGTCTTAAAAATGCGCGTCGAATGAGATGTGAACGAAAAAAAATCGGTTCATAAACATTTCGTATCGGTTCACAAACGTCAAAAATCGCGTTTTCGTATTTTTTTGCTGTATTAATTCCAATTTTGTGTAAACAGACTTCTTGTTAACTACAAATATAGTCCAAGACAAGCGGAAAATGTTCCTTTTTTAAAAAATTCAAAAAAAGTCTTATTTTTTCGAGTTAAAACGATTTTTTTAAAAAAAAAAAACGTTTTCAAAAATCAGCTTTTATAGAGGCAAAAATGATCGTACAGAAAAGATCATGGGCTCATTTTATTCACGAAGACTTGTACTTTCATGCTATTAAAAAACCAAATCGCTTCTATATCATTTTTGGATTAAAAAATGCGTTGTGTCATTTTTTCCAACCGGTTTTTTTCGAATAAATTTTTTTTATTTTGGTTTTACATTTTTGGCCGTTGCATATTTGAAAACTGGCATTCAAAACACGTATTTAAAAAAAAAAAACATGAAGGTCCTACGACCTCAGGGAGCCGAGATAATTTTTTTTTAATTCCTGACAGCACTGTATACGTCCGATTGACTTAATTTTTACACGAAATAGATCTGACTTTTACTTTCTTAAAAAAATATTTCAAATCATTTCGCATAAATTAAGTTGAAATAATTGTTTGCGAAAGTACAGCGTTGGGTGCGGCACGCGCTAGCCAACACACGGCGACAGAGTGGACGGACACTCCGCTTCGGCGCATCGAAAACTAAACACGATTTTAAATCGATCGCGCTCGCAAAATTATCTTTTCCTCCGCTTAAAAAAATTATCTCGGCTCCCTGAGGTCGTATGACCTTCATTTTTTAAATGCGTGTTTTGAATGCCAGTTTTTAAATATGCAACGGCCAAAAATGTAAAACCAAAATTAAAAAAGTTATTCAAAAAAAACCGGTCGAAAAAATGATACAATTTTATAACGCATTCTTTTATGCAAAAAATTAAATAAAAGCGATTTGGTTTTTTAATAGCATGAAAGTACAAGTCTTCGCGAATAAAATGAGCCCACGATCGTTTCTGTACGATCATTTTTGCCTCTGTAAAAGCTGATTTTTGAAAACGTCTTTTTTTTAAATCGTTATAACTCGAAAAAATAAAACTTTTTTGAATTTTTGAAAAAAAGGGTCATTTTCCGCTTGTCTTCGGCTGTATTTATAGTTAACAAGAAGTCTGTTCAAACAAAATTGGAATTTATACTGCAAAAATACAAAAAAACGAATTTTGACGTTTTTTTTAAATTTCTCTCAAATGTTTATGAACCGATTTTTTTTCGTTCACATCTCATTCGACGCGCATTTTTAAGACCTACAACTTTCTAATTTAACTTTCTTGTGTAGGACTTGAAGCTTTTTTTATTTGCAAAAAACCGTTTTTTTTTTTTTTTGACTTTTGCGAATTTTTTGGTTATGTTCGCCATTAAAACTCGAGTCGCAAAAAATGCTATCTTTCTTAGAATTTGTTTCTCTATACGACCATATTTTTTGTTTGCTGATAACAATTAGTGACCAATTTACATGGGGGCTTTTTGCTCGTTGATTGGACTATAAATATGTTTTCTTTAGAGCAAAATAAATTTCGTTTATTTTATACACAATTTGGATCGTTTTCACTCGATTCTTGTAACTGTAACAAAGGTTAACTTGAAATACGCGGGTATTTCAGTAGGTAGATCATTTTTACATTGATCTTTAACATATATTGTTTGTTTTTTTCCTTTTTTTTTTTACTCTGTAGTTGTGTCTCACTAACACTAAGTACATAAAATTCTTATTTTTACAAATACTACAAAACTAATGAAGACAAAAAAACTGATAAAGGCATCCACTATTACCGTAAAACTTGGCACCATAATTATTTTTATAAGTAAATTCATGTTTAATAAATAATTATTTAACAAAAATTTAAAATGTTCTCCTTGAATGGTTTAGATGTAACATGTAACATTTCACAATCAAAGTCGGACAAAAACACGAAAGCGTTAACTCACAATAAACACAAACAAATATGTTTTATGTATATGTTTTATATATTTGCGAGTGTAATCATAAAAAAATCATTATATAAACTCCATAATTAGTATGAACAACAATAAAAAAAAATGTTGGTCAGTCGCGACGCAGTTGTAATATGAGGCTAGTCGAAAGTGTACCTGAATAAAATACACTATAATCAGCAAATACAAGCGACAGGGAGTATATTAATAAATATGAACAAAATCCCCCTAATAAAAAAGAAACCAATAGAAAATTAATAGTAGGCGAACGGCTAGTCGGTAGGACAATTACCAAAATTGTTAATGTAAAGTGATCAACACTTCATTATACAAAGTAAATACAAAGAGGGTGGTCGTATGCATCACAAAATTAAGATATACGTGAAAGAAAATCCTAGCAGCGAATTGAATAAATATTCTGAACATTGGTTACCATGTTCCTGGAGTGGGTACTAGAACCTTCGGCTTAGAAACAAAAAACTGGACGTTTTCCACTAAACACCGAACTACTACCAACCAACTACTGCCAACCAAGTTGCAGTGAACCGTGGCAACAAATTTGGTATAAATAGTGCAAGTGTGTAGGCTAGAATTTAGTTTTAATTTTCTCCTGAAGATGCCAACTTGGTTGGCGAAACGTGCGTCGATAAAAGTGTAGTAGTTCGGTGTTTCGTGGAAAACGTCCAGTTTTTTTTTTATTGATTACTATGGAAAGGTGGAGAAAACTTCGGCGAAAATCCTAAAACGGGTGTTCTGAAATTAGTCGCGAAAATGGAACTGATCATGAAGTCTCGATCACTTTACATTAACAATTTCGGCTATTTATCGTACCGACTAGCCGTTAGTGCAATGGTCTGTTATTAATTTTCTATTAGCTACACTAGTTTCTTTTTTCTTCGGGGGACTTTGTTCATTTTCATAAATATATTCCCTGTCGCTTGTATTTGCTGATTACACTGTATTTTATTTACGTACGTCCTCAACCTTTTTAATATTATATTACAACTGCGCTGCGATAATAGAGAGTGCTCATTATTTAATTAACCCTGACCACCTGAGAGTATTTTTTTAATGTTGTCCTTGTTAATTATGGATCTCATATAATTAGTTCTTTTTTATTACTCCCGATTTTATATATTTGCTCGCAAATATATAAAATCAAATTTATTTTTACATATACTGTGAGTCAACGCGTATTCCGTGCTGGTCCGACTTTGACTGAGATACTGTGGGTAAGACGTTAAGTATGAATTCGTTAGAGATTTGAGAAGTTCCAATTCATTGCACGGGTATTGCAGGGCACGGGTAGCCGAGTGGGTTAAAGCACCGTATTTCCAGTCGCGATACCTCTGTGCGTGTTGTTCGAGGCCCGGCCGGGGAAGACGATTTTTAATTGTCTCGCTTTCTCTGTCAGGGCTTGATATGCAACCACTAATACACTAGTGTATAGGTGTGGATGCATAGATGCCAATCCAATCGCACATGCCCTAGATTTGGTAATGTTCTGAGTTTTCTGGGTTTCCTCAGAAATGTAAAGCAAATGCGTTACCGAAATAATCTTAAGTCGCTCCCAGTGCGCCATGGCAAATAATAATAATAACCACTCCTTCCCACACAGATCCCTGAGAGGGACCTAAGTGGTTACTCTTCGGAGTAATTATAGGGTGAGTATTTTTATTATTTCGCCGACTTTGTAGTCACACTTCTCAGCGTAAACGCTGGGAAACATTCACCCATTCCTGCTGCAGACAGTGATGGCTTGATATCTCATCCCCGCCTCCAGCAGAAATTAGGCTCAGGCGAGGGGAGGAAATTCATCCTATCCCAAAACCTTTCTTACAATGTGGCAAGTTTGTAACAATATTGCCTTCTGGCCATTTCTAATGACATTAAAAGATAGTCCTAATGCCGCGATGTTCTTGGCGAATCTCGTCGTCATCACTCCCCTCTGCCGATATTACTAGGACGTACGTCTCCACTTTCTCCAGTTTCCATAGGCGCTTGAGCTCGATTGACAAATTTTCGTATTTCGCGATCTTCTCCCGTTCAGTCTTCTGAATGTTGTGGGTAAGTGGCACAGCGATGTCTATGATGATCCCTCTTCGTTGTTCCTTGTTGATCAGCACAATATCTGGTCGGTTGAAGTCCACTGTTCGATCGGTGATGATTAGCCTATCCCAGTACATCACGGCAACTTCCGATTCCAGCACAGCTTCCGGGACATATTTGGAGTATGGCGGAGCCGTCGCTAACAGGCCATACATGAACGCCAGTTATTGGTGAACCATCTTCGCAAGTTGGTTGTTCCTGCCGAGATATGCTGACTCTGATAGCGCGGGACACCCTCCTATTATGTCTTCTATAGTTTCGGCTGCAATTCCACATTTTCTACATAGGTCTTCGACGTCGTCTCTCAGGATATTCTTCTGGTAATTTCTTGTTTTTATAACCCTGTCCTGAATGCCAGTCAAGAAGCCTTCGGTCTCGGAGTACAGATAGCCGTCGGTAAGCCATTTTAATGAATTTTCTTTGTCGATGTGGTTTGGCTGTAGCATTTTTGGAAAACGGCCCTGCAAAGCATGTTCCATCCACTGGGTCCGGACCTCCTCTTCTGTTGGTACGTCGACCGGGATAAGTTCACATCCGAGGCTCAAAGGCGTGTAACCAGCGTCCTCTCTTGCTACTGCTGTTATTAGCGGGTCCCTGTTCGTTAGCAGTTTTCTTCTTAAGGAAGCTTCTTGATTAAGGCACTGATTTTTGATGTTCAATAGACCTCTCCCACCTCGTCTTCGCGGCAGGTAGAGTCTGATTACGGAAGAGTTAGTGTTTAAGTGCCTGCACTTAGTTAGGAGCCGCCTGGTAAGTCGGTCGAGCTCATCAAGATCAGTAACGGACCACTTGACGATTCCGAAAGAGTATGTCAGCACTGGGACAGCCCACGAGTTGATGGCTTTGATAAGATTGCCTCCACATTGTAAAAGCGTATTCAGCAACTTTGTCACGCGGCTCTTGTATTTCTCTTGGAATTCTTTCTTCAGTTGTGTGTGGTTGATCCTGCCGTCTTGACACACTCCCAAGTAACGGTATTGCTCTTCCGGTGGTAGTTGATGGATGTCGGCATATACCTCTGGATTGTTATGAGGTACTCCCTTCACAATACTCAATGTGGCGCACTTATCCAGGCCAAAAGACATTTTGATGTCGTCGCTGAAGGTCCTAGTAGTTCCAATGAGAGCCTGGAGATTTGCCTTGGTCCAACTGAATAGTTTCAGATCGTCCATGTAGAGCAGGTGAGTGAGTATTGCTCGGCTTCTCATGTTGATCTTGTACCCAGCTGTTGTTTTATTGAGTAGTGTAGATAATGGATTGAGTGCCAAGCAGAACCAAACCGGCGAGAGTGAGTCACCTTGGAAGATTCCCTTCTTGATCTCAACTTGACCTGTGTTCCCTCCAGAGACCCAAATGTTTGTTTTCCATGACTGCATAAGATGTTGGAGAAGAGCTCTTATCCGAGGGCAGACCTTGTAAATTTCCAGGACTTTAAGTAGCCAGTCGTGAGGTACCGAGTCAAACGCCTTGCTGTAGTGGATGTAACACATATGCAGGTTTCTACTTCTTACTTGGGCTTGCTTCAATACCACAGCGTCGATTTCTTCCTCAAAGATTTTGTTTTCCAAGCAGTGACGATAGATTTTTTCATTTATGATACACGTGAACAGCTTACATATTGTGGACAGACACGTGATGGGTCTGTAGTTCTTCGGTTGTGCAGCATCACCCTTTTTGAAAAGCATGAACGTATTGCCTGTCATAAGGAAATCAAGTACGACATGTGGATCGTTGATCGCCTCCGTGAAACACTTTGCCAGAATACCATAATATGCAGGTAGGTGCTTCAGCCAGAAATTGTGTATCCCATCGGGGCCTGGTGCTTTCCAGTTCTTGGTTCTCTTGATTGCCGAGGTTACGTCCTCTTCTGTAATAATTCCGACAGCCATTTGGTTGAGATCTTCGTTGTGTGCTTCAATTTCCTCAATCCATGGCGCGTTCTCGTTGTATGTGTCGGCGTCACTTCAAATATAATTCCAGTATGTTGTGAATCGCACTGGATCGATTTCTGCAGGTTGTTCTTCACCCTGTTTCTCCAAGCTCCTCAAAAACTGCTTTTGGTTGTTCTCGAACGCAGCATTCTGTTGTTTTCTTTTTGTCAGCTTGTTGTATCTACGTAGCCTGGCACCCTTCGCTTTCGCCTTTTGTCTCAGAAGATCTTTGAGGTTCAATAGTTGTTGCCGATGGTCTGCATTATTCAGATCTATCCTACGCCTTTCTAGCTATGGCTTGTGTTTTAGCCATGACCCTTCGAGAGTTGTTTCCTGCTAGAAATTCACTGAGGGCATCAGCGTCAGCTCTATACTCGTCGATGTTCTTCTCAAGCCTCTTCTTCCACATTGGGGTGTCACTGTCCTTGTTCTTTCGGTTGGGGTTTGGGGTTTATACTTGCTGTCCGTTCAATTCGAGGATGAGTGCTGAGGCACAATACACACCCAAATGTGCCTTTTGTAGATCATTTGTGCCATCCAAATATTGTTGCAAAATACTGTTGGCACTGGATATTATGCCACGCGCTTTATTGACATTCCTGAGTTTAGGTATTCTGGGCCTATTTAGTGGATTCGTGAACTCATAGTGGGTCACTAGTTGTAGAAATCGTTCTCGTCGTTCTTCATGTTGGCTTCTCGGTAGGTGTACATCACTAATTCTTCCCTCTGATCTGGACGATGATGGCGTTCGGGAGATACGTCTTTGCTGTGACTGGATTTCTTCTTCCGCACGTACTTTAGATTTTGGAACTCCTCTTGTTGGTATAGGATCTGGCCGACTTCTCTCTTGACTTCCTATAGTTGAAGATCTGTGAGGTAGCGCTTCCTAACGATGACGTTTTTCCTATCTACAATATTTTGTTCAGAGATGTTGAAAGTGGGATTTCTGCGTAGGAATTCGGCATGTAATGAATGTCACCATCCAGGGAGCGGCTCGTCTCTGCAGTGGTTGATGATGTAGAACGTCCTCATAACTTCTATGTTCATTTCGACGGTCCACCTCAACCTTCTGGTACCTTCTCTCCTTCCGGCAGCCCTCCGTCGCACGGCAGGTGAACCCTGGGGTAGAGGGGCTTCGTAGTCTTCGGCCCTTCTCGTGTCGTCCACTCCTCTGTTTGGTTGTGAGTTTGAGTTTGGGTTTGGGGCTGTAGCTTCTTGAACGACAGGTGCCCGCCTCCTCAGCTGCCTGCCACCGACCTCCCGCATACTGTCATGTCCAGCGCCGGCTCCAAACATGCCCTGGCGAACCCCAGGTTATTATTATTATTATTATTATTATTATTATTGCGTGTATGTTTTTCTTTACTGAGTTCTGACAAAGACTACATACGATTTTAAACTTTCTATGATTTCAGAATTTAGAATACAATAGATTAAAATTACGAATCAATATCAGGTAATTAAAATTTTAAAAAGTTTATGTTATCGTATTTATCATATCATTTATCGTATTTATCATATCACACACAACACGAAAACATTACATTTATACTCAACATGCGCGGTTCGTCAACCATGCTAGATTACAAATATGGAAAAAAATGGATAAAGCATCAGCATATTAGTAAAGTTCCAAGTAGTAAGATATACTTGAGTTATTTTTCCTTTAAGCACTTGGTTTTTCATTTTATTTTTATTTTCTTTCCTTTCCTGAACACTTCAGTTAATAAACTATTAACGTTCTTACGCCAGCCTTTTTTTAGTATTTTTGTAAATTCCAAAATACATAAACTCATAATCATTAAAAGTCGTTTAAATTTTGAATTTCCTTTTTATAAAATTACTCTTATCTACAAATATCTTAGGTATATTAAAAAATATTTCTTCTTTACACTGAACACCACCGTATATATTTAATTATTATCGTAATTACTAATTAGTTTCATATTTGAAACATAACATCATTCCTTTATTTATATTATTATAGATAAAAGTTAAATCGACTTTTTCAATAGGCGTTGCTTCTCATACTGTTATTATTGCGATAAGTACCTGAGTGTATTACAGTAGTAGTAACGAACCATAAAAAAACGTCATCAAAGTTGGCCGAACAAAAAAAGACGTATTTCTACTCTTAATCTTAAATACATAACCTTATTTAATTGTCAAGGCTGTTACATTATGTGACAGTCATTATGTATTTTACAATTATGACAACCACAGACAAAGATTTGACAACAACAAAGTTTCGCTTCGAGCTTCGAAATAACCACTATTTCCATCTCTCTCGTTCATAGCCAGGTTTGATGACTTTTTTATGGCTCTTTATATTATTACGATCCAAATTATTATAACAGTTATCAAATCTGGCTCTGAACGAGAGAGATGGAAATAGCGCATAAGTCGAAACTCAAAAAGAAACTTTGTTGTTGTCAAACATTTCACAAGTAGCTGTCACAATTGTAAAATAAATAATGACTGTCACATAATGTAACAGCCTTGACAATTAAATAAGGTTATAAATTTGAGATAGAATAGAAACACGTCTTTTTTTTTGCTCCGCCAACTTTGATGACATTTTTTTGGATGATTCGTTATTATGGTATTAAAATAGTGTTTGAAATAATTGCCTAAAAATTTCTCCTAGAATATACGAATGTAATTTAAAATGTTTGTTTAGAACATTGACGTGGTTATGAACATTGTTCCTAGCAGTACTATCAGAAATGCAATTTCTTACGTAATTATCTGAAACAGATAATAATATTGGGCTCAAATGAATACAATTTTAGTGTCCTTTGGTCCTATCAATGCAATTACATATTGACTTACTCGATGGTATTGTGAATTACCTTCACTATAAAACTGTTAGTTTAAATGAAACCAAATTTTTACATATAATATTGCAATATTCTCTATAATGCGATAAAATTATATGAAAATATTGTACACTGTAATATTCATGAATATAGCAATTGAACGAATTTTTTTAGTACTTTCAACTAAATAGTATCTGAATTTATTTTCACAAAACTGTGTCCATAACTTATTTCAAAGTTTAAAAAAGTATAAAATCGACTTTTTAAATGTAATTTTTCATGTATCACTTCATGCTATTAATAATTGCTCCGTTGTAATTATTATCCAATCAGGATCTATCTTTTTAAATAATCCCGGTTTCCAATGGTCGGGGTTGTTAACAGCGCTATTATAAATTACGCCAAACGATTCATCATAGGCCTAATTAAATAAAATGTTGCTCTTAATATTTGCATCATTTCATTTATACTAGATACCTATTATCAAAAAAATATATATCAACGATTTAACAATAAAATGATGCTATGAAAAGAGATTAGGCAATAATAACAAAAAAATGGGAATAAGGAAGTATAAGCATACTAAACTTTATCCTTTATGTGACTATACTAAACTGAATTCAATTAAAAAACGTATGATTTTGACAAGCAGAATTTGCAGTTGCAACAGAAATGCCGTCTTTAATATTCTCTCTATTCTTAAGCTACGTTATAGTGAATGCCTTGCGAATGCCATTGTATGGTAAGCTTTTTTGGCAGCGAACTCCTAGAAACACCGCGACTAGTAAATAACACCCGCAGTAGTTGTACTTTTACTGTTAGATGACGGATGAATCCCTGCCTTTTGATTGAATTACGACCATATTGTGTGGAATAGCGCGCCTGCACAAAGCGCAAAAGGTTTTTACAACCTTTCTAAAGATATATGCTAATTTCTGCGCAGGTTCAGTGCCGATAGATATGCCAACTTTATCTCCTGCGTGTACTCTAGGCTGTTAACAATACGAGGTGTGGCTATTAAATATCCGAACTGCTGTCATAACACTTTTTATTCGTTACCAATTAGTGGCAATTTTTTTCGTTTTCAATGTACTCCCCCTTAGCGATCTGTACATCGCTCCATATGACTTTTCCATTGTTAAAAGCAGTGCTGGAAGTCCGCTTCTGTCAGCTGGTTCAGAACCTCCGTCGCTTTTGTTTTAACCGCTTGTTTCAGGGTCGTAAGTAAAAAACCACGATTCGTCACAAGTAATCACCGTGCATAACAAGCCTGGATCAGTGTCAATGTTGTTCACAATGTCAGCGCGAATGTTTATTCTTGATTCCTTTTGCTCGGGAGTGAGTTTTCTCACCATTTTTGCGCAAACGTTGCACATGTTAAACGATTCGTGCAAAATCTGGCGAACACATTCTTTGTCGATTTATTTTATTTCAGCAAGCCCTTGGATGCTTAGACGACGATCTTCGCGGATTAATTTACCAATATTTTTAATGTTTTCGTCCGTTTTTGACGTTGAGGGCCATCCGGGGCGCAGATCGTCTTCGGTCGATTCACGTCTCTCTTCAAACTGTTTAATCCACTCTAAAACTTGTGTGCGGGATAAACATTTATTCCCGTACAGTTATTTCAACATTGCATAAGCTTCTTGAAAAGTTTTCCCCAGTTTAACAAGAAACTTGACATTAACCCGTTGCTCCATCTGAACACTTAATTTTTTCGACGCGTCACTGGTGCGTAGACTAATTCAAACGACTGCTACAGTCAAACTGAGCGACCCACTGGCTTGTCCAGCGAGCTTAGGGTGGGAAAAGTATCATCAGACACAGTTCTGTTCAAACTCGTTGCAACATGCTCGCAGAGCGCTGGTAGCAGCATCAGTTCAATTATTTATAAGCCACACCTCCGTATACATACCTAAACTATAGATACATAAAAATATTTGATATACAAATAAAATGTTTTATAAAAAAAGTTATTATGATTAGCAAATGATTACGGTGGGTTGAAAAACATATTTGATGCAACTGTTGAATACTGAATAGTGTTAAATTTTGAATAGTGGTTGGCATCAATGTCATCGATTTTGTTCATATTTGTTCTTCAAAAAAAAGTCTTCAATAGTGATCTAATTTGCTAAGAATTGTGCTAAGCAGCTCGACGAGGAACCAATCCGTTTTTGAAATTTCGAATGCCAAAGTTTGCCAAAAAAAATTCGTTCACGTCAGCTGCGGCACTATGCCGAGAAAACGATATTATCTCAACCAATTTTGCAAACATCGGTATAAAATTTCGCTTCGACATAAGTCTTAAAAAAATTAGTTATGTATGAAAATATTTTCGCTCGATGACTGAAATAGAGACTGTCGTCCCGCCGCCTAGTCCGGCTATTTTATCTTGTCGCCGAAAACCCTAGATGACGCCTCGATCATGCCAGGCTCGTCCAGTACGACGTTCGCGATACGTCCCGAAAAGAGTGGAACGCGGTGACATGTCGGCGAGCTGCATTGCTGCCCGGCTGGTCGGCGATGCATCCTAGTGGCGTTTTCGCCACAATATATAGAGGATTCTATAAGAAAAAAATTGACAATGATATTTAGGTATCTACTACATGAGTAGATGCCCTATATGTACCTATATGTCTGTCACGTCAAAAAAATGCGCAACTAAAAACAGACATTGACGTGTCCGTCATTTTTCTGAAAACTGTTCCTTTCAATTTTTATCAAATCTATGCGCTTTTGATCCTCAGTGTATGTATATTACATTCTTAATTGATGTTTTAATTTGTATGTAAATGTTCCTAACGTTTCTTCCAATAACGTTTTTAGGTTTTCCTTCTTCAAATGAAATGAGAAGAAACAAAGCTTCGAAAACGTTTTATGTAATTAATTCGATTTAATTAATTAACTAATCAATTACGAAATTTTTAAGTCAGAAAATATTAGTATAAGGAAGACACTATTACACAACTATGCGATACTATTATATAATACATGACAAATGCAGGCTAATTTTTTCTATAAATGAGGTAACGCTGATAGTTTGCGTTAACCACACGCCTTTATTTGTAAGTCCTACACTACAGCTGCATATGATTAACATTAATTTTAGGTATTTTTAATGAACATACCAGAACACGATATCGAAACAGAAGTTAGAATATGCATATCTCGGGACACCTGAGTGAAGTCTGTGTGGGCTGATGCAGAGAACGCACTTCTGAACGGTTACGACATAATGCATGTTAAACAATGGGGTTCCATCTGGTTAACAGTTTACTTGAAGATTATAGTTGTCATATGTCTGATGCCATTACATGAGTAATGTTTATATTTACCTCTGGTAAATAACACATTATTATTATTAAGGCAGTCATCATTAAACGGTGTTTCTGAAGATGTTCCAGTGCATTAGAAATGTCAATTTGTTGTTGAATACAACCGTGAAACTTTAATTCACGAAACAGTTTTGCTTAAATTATTAATCCATTCATCATATACAAGTTTGTTCTCACAGCATTTCTCGGTGAGAAACTGCTGGTCATATAACATGAATTATAGTCAGTGGCGGCTCGTCAGGGGGAGGCAGAGGAGGAAGTGCCTCCCCCTGTGAAAATTACAAATAGTTTTTTTTATATATACATATATATAAACCTACCTAACTATAATACTTTAATTACCTTTCATTTTAGAATTCATATATCGGGTAAAAAAATAAATTTCTAAAAATAAAAATATTAATGAACATATGTCAAAGGAGTTCCTGGAGTATTATTTGTAACATATTGGCCTTCATAAACGACCCAGCGCCTAGTCTATCGCCGTGGCGGCAAGCCTCCGATGCCGATGTTTTCACATATGTATTTATATGGGGCTTCGCACATCGTAACTGCGTTACTAACAAATTTAACCCTTAACTCCAATGGCACTAAAGGTCATTTAAAAAACTACATAGCGGAGGCAAACACAATATTTGATTTCATGAACGTAACAACCTAACCTACAAAATTTAATATCTTTTATTGTTCTATGTTTTGGAAAGTGGAAAGTGCCTTTATTCTTGCCGGGTTTTTTTGAGTGGTACCTATAGGAGGGTAATAATTATTGAAAGTGTACCATATTACTTACGTAAGTCATTATTTGAACATTTTATTTAATTAACTATAAAAAATTATCCCTCCATATAATTTGATAGCTCCGTCTCTATGCACGGCGGCCGGAAAGCGGTCGAGTTGCGTGCACAAAACCTTCATGAGCCCCCAGCGACCGCGGCCGCGAAGCGGCCGTCTCGGTGCTTCGGTTGTCTTTTCGGAGGCGGACGGTGGACACAGGCCGCTAAATCGCAGAATTTTCCTTTCCGTTTTCCCCGAGGTCTGCCGGCGCTTCCTCGTCTCCCATCTTTTTTTTTTAGGGGCAAAAAATCTCGTTAAGAACCGCCTTTTAGAAACGTCGCTAAAAATCACCTTTCACGTGTATCGATTCGATTTTTTGAGGTTATGTCGTGAGGAGTTCGTCCCGTGGGATCCGAGCGGCGAAACGACGGCCTGAGTGAAATTAAGGAAATTTTTTCGACGACGGGGACCCGAAATTTTATTTTTCCCTCCCGGTTCCGAGTGACAACGTCAACGGACAACGTCAACGGCCTAGGATCCGTCAATTTCGCCCACTTTCGAACGCTGCCCTACCGATGGAGGCCGAGAGGGAAACTTGGTGTCTATAGAATCGGCAGAACCTCTACTTTAGATTGATGCAGCTGCGGAGGTCCCCAAACGATTTTCGCTCCGATATTTGGAGATAAGGAGGTCGTGTTTTAGGATTTTCGCTTTTTGCCACAACTTCAAACGTTCGTTTAGAAGCAAATTCGAGATTTCGACGGGAAAAACTATGGGCTTAGTTTGACCTTTTAGAAGAGTTTTATAGCGCGCCGCCCCCGAACCGCCAATTCGTAGACCAGAACACCTTCTCTCTCAAACCGGTCGAAAAAGAACCCATTTTTTCGCCACACCAACGTTCGCCCTTGAGTTAATAGAGGGTAGACCCCCTAAACTTGGTACCAAAAGAACCGGAAACCTCTACTTTGATTGATACCACCTGCGGACGCCGCCAGACGATTTTCGCTCCGGTTATTTGGTGAGAGAAGCGGGTCGTGTTTTAAGATACCGAATTCTTGCCACAACTTCAAACGTTCGTCTACAACAAATTGAGTTTTCGCCGGAATTGCGATCGCAGATTGGACCTTAAAGACGTTTTATAGCGCGCCCCCCCGCGCCCCCAATTCTTAAGACCACCAAACACCTTCCCTCTCTTCAAACCGGCTATAATACCGCGTTTTAAACGACTTGAAAAGCAAACAGCGGCCACGGCTTCTACGACCCCCGATGACCGAGCGAAGGCACCTTGGGAAGGCACCTCCAGGCCGCAGGCCAGTCTACGTCTCACAGGTGAAACGCGAGGCCGAAGGCCCGTAAGCGTTCACCCCTCAAAAAAAAAATTACTATAATACAACATCAACAATAATCAAACCACATCTATCTCGAACCACCCATCATCGTCCCCGGATCCATCCCAAAAACACTACTCCTTCCTATCTAAAACAAACAGCGGCGTACCGCTCCATTCTCCTTCACGGTCCATGACGGCCGGGCCGTCAGCCGAGGCCAAGGCCGACACGAGGGGAGCCCGACCGTCGCTAGGCGAGTTAGGGAGTCCGGTCCCAGGGCCGGCTCCCCTAACTCGTAATGGAGATAACTGGCGAATGTAGCAGTTTGTTTTGTAATATTTAGCCGTGTGTATTATTTTCAAATCGTGGAGAAGATGCTTGGACAAAGTCTGGATCTGATAAAATCTTAAAACTTTATCTCGTTCAGTTGACACATTCAAAAAGTCAGAAACATATTAGTTGTATTTGTAAATTACATCTTTTAGGCAAACAAAAGTATTAGGAATGTGATCAATTCAGCCCGTCATATCTAAATTGACGCAGTCCTGGCAAAAATCCGTAATTTATGTCACTGCATCTTTTAATTGTAAAATAATTTGACGGAAACTCTACACCTTCCCGATGATTTTGCTGAACCAATATAATATATTAGGTACATTATGTTACTAAGATAAATGTACTTAAAATATTTTATTGACCAAGTAGAGGTCCTTCTAACTATGTGGTATATTACTAACAATGTTTCATCACAAACATTTAGGAAACAAAATTTTTACAAAATACGTTTGCGTCCCAAAAAAAAGTCACGAGCCGCCACTGATTATAGTTGATTCCATCGATTTTATAAGAAAAAGTAAGACTCAGTTGAAACACGGATTTGTTTATATTAACGGAAACAATTGGTGACTTAGAACCCAAGAAAGAGAATAACGAAGCAACTGCAGACAACGTTTTTTCTGGGTATTTAAAGTTGCTACTAATCAACAGCTCAAAAACCCAGTTATTGACTAGACTTATAGTTATTACTTAACGTTAATAGAAGTAACATATACATTTAATAACTTACATTAACAAAATTATTAACAAAAAAAATCGTTATTGAAATATGTGTTCTCTAGCAATCATAATATACCTGTTTCGGCGTTTCTATAATAAATAAGTGGTTTCCAAAATAATATTGGTGGAAACTTTTCATTGTACCGCCCTGTATATATAAAGGGCATCTTTTTTTATTTTTATTATCGCAGTTGATAGATGATAACTAATCCTTTAGTTATTATATTATTATTAAAGTAGTAGGTAGGCAGTAGGTGGATACACGCGTATTTACGAGTCCTTCAATTTTTGTGTTAATCATAGTGGAAAAAACGGAAATTTCTAATTTCCAGTTCGTTCATTACTAAGTTAAAACAGCTATCTTGCGCTCACTAAAGTTTATTGTTGTAAACTGTGCTCTGTTTAAGCGCAATTGCAATTAAAATGTCAAACAGAACATGCAAATCGTGTACGACATTGGTGACAAAAAAGTCGGCTGGACTTCAGTGTGGTGGTTTTTGTCAGCAGTTTTTTCACCTCAAGTGTATTGGTCTATCAGCTGATCAATATAAACAGGCTACGTCGATCCCTGGCTTTGTCTGGAAGTGTCAAATATGTCTTGGTAGTAGCTGCAGCACCGTCTCGGACGAGGATATGGTAAATGATAATGTTTCTCCAAATATTTCAAGCGATCGCATAACTAATTTTATGTCAGATGTAAAATCTCAATTAGAATCCTTGCGCAAAGCGCAAGATAAGCTTGTAGACTCAGTTACGTTCTGCTCAGACAAGGTAACCGATTTCGAGGCGTCTCTAAAACAAATATCAGACAACATGAAAATGATCGAAAATTTTAAACAATCTAACGAAAATCTAAAGCAACAGGTGTGCAAGCTTACATCGAAAGTAAACGAGCTGGAGCAATACTCTAGGCTTAATAATATTGAAATTCAAGGCGTACCTGTAAAGAACAACGAAAATGTTTTGAATATAGTAGAAAACATTACCAAATTCCTTAATGTGAAAATTGACCCAACGCAAGTTGAATACGCCCACCGTGTCCAATCTCAAAAAAGAGACAACACAAGTAACGTAAAAAATATTATCGTTAGATTTACGTCACGCAAATTAAAAGATGAAGTTCTATCTGCAGTAAAAACTAAGCGTCAAGCGATTGGCTTAACTTCCCCTGGGTTGAAAATTGAAGGTGTCTCTCAACGTCTTTTCTTAAACGAACACTTAACTTCAGAAAACAAGCTACTTTTTAAAGAGGCTCGTGATGCGGCGAAAACAAAAAAAATACAAATATGTCTGGGTGAAAAATTGTAATATATATGTCAGGAAAACAGATGATTCGAGAGTGAAATCTATTCGTAGCCTTGATGACGTGAACTCCATATAAACATTATATTATTTGTTACATATATTTATTAAGACCCATTCATGAATTTTTCAGCTTATTACCAGAACGTTAGGGGTTTGAGGTCAAAAACCCATAACTTTAAACTAAATTCAAGCAATTCTAACGCAGACATTTTCTTCATCACAGAGACATGGCTAAATAATAGTATAAATAGTAACGAATTGTTCGACAATCAAATTTACAATGTCTTTCGTCGCGACAGAGAGAGTACTGCTAGTAAGAAGTCGGACGGGGAGGAACGCTCATCGCAGTGCGCAAAGAATACCAAGCAGTCGAGCATTATAAGTGGCGCAGCGACGCAGAAGACATATGGGTAACCCTGTATCTGGACGATGGTATTAAGAAGTTACATCTGTGTTGTGTTTATCTACCTCCCGGAGATGAGTACGCCAGAATTAGTTTTGCTAGCAATTTAGAACATTTAATAAATCGGGTCTCCGAAGATACTATTTTAATATGCGGAGACTTCAACCTTCCAAATGTGAACTGGATTCCTAAAAATAATGCTCTCTTTTTTGCACCCTCAAATGTTGATGTAAAATCAAATCTGTTAATAGATGCACTATCTTTTTGTGAACTAATTCAATTTAATTCCGTGGTAAATATCAATAACCGTATTTTAGACTTAATTTTATGTAACAATTTTTATGTAAAAAATTTAAATATTAGTAACTTTCCCTTAGTGGATATAGATTCTCATCATGTTCCAATAGAATTTATTTTTTCGTGTCCTAAAATAAAAACGTTGAATAATAAAATTCCAACAATATGCTAAATTTCAGAAAAGCAAATTACGTAGCTATAAATGAAGAACTATCTAATATTAATTGGGATAATATGTTTGCAAATAATGATATTGATTCCTCTGTAAAGATTTTTTATGACATATTTGATGAACATATTGAAAGACATGTTCCGAAATTTAAATGTAATAATATTAATAATAATTATCCCAATTATTACTCTGAAGTAACGATTAGAAATATCCGCGAGAAAAATAAATATCATACGAAATGGAAGAAGTATCGAAACCCTTCTGACTATAATAAATTTGTCTACTTACGTTACAAATGTAAGAAACTAATAACTGATGATTTCAAAAAATACGTTACTTCAGTAGAATTTGACATCACCATTAATCCTAAGCGCTTTTGGCATTTCGTCTCTAACAGCAGGCGTGATCATGATATACCATGCACTATGTCCTATGAAGGTAGCACGTTCTCTGATGAATATCGCGTTTGCGAGTTATTCTCGTTATTTTTTTCAAAGTGTTTACGAGCCATATAAACAAATTCCGATTATATTCCCCGAGAGTACAAACAACCTTAACCTGAATAATCTTGTGCTAGAGAAGGATGAAGTGCTTACAACCCTTAACCAATTAGATGAGAACAAAAGTGCTGGGCCGGATGGTACCCCCTCCTATTTTATTAAAAGATGTGCACAATCATTATATATTCCACTCACATTATTGTTTAATAAATCTTTGCGAGAAGGTGTATATCCTGCTATATGGAAAAGAGCACACATCATACCGATATATAAAAATTCTGGGGAAAAGTCTTCAGTAACTAATTATCGCGCCATTAGCAAGTTATGCATCATAAGTAAAGTGTTTGAAAGCATTATTCGAAATATGTTATTTAACAAATTAAAATCAATTATTATTCCGGAACAACATGGGTTTTTCTCGCAACGGTCTATTGAAACTAACCTCCTGTGTTACTCGGAGTACATTATCAAAGCCATGGATCAGCGGATACAAGTTGATTCCCTGTATACTGACTTCAGTAAAGCATTTGATAAAATCGATCACAATATTCTAATTGCCAAACTTTCTGAGGTTGGTATACAGGGTGATCTATTAAGGTGGTTAGTGTCATATCTTTATAACAGATCGCAAGTTGTAACAATTAATGGATTCTGTTCGGGTGAAACTGTGGTTACTTCTGGAGTGCCCCAGGGTTCACATTTGGGTCCATTATTGTTTCTTATATATATTAATGACATTAGCGAATGTTTTACTTTCTGTAAATTTCTTTTATATGCCGACGATTTGAAAATGTACTCCGAGATCCACAGCGTAGAGGATTGTCGTCTACATTTTGCTTCAGTTATTTGGAATCCGCATTACATGGTTCACAAAATGAGGGTAGAAAGATTGCAAAATAAATTTTTACATTTTTTTAAATTTTAAAGTCAATGGTACATACGAAATTCTGAGCTTATCAGCAGCAAGAAATAATTTTGACATTATATCATTAGAATCTCGAAGAATTCAGTCAGGGCTTTTAATTTTATATAAATTACTTAATAATCTAATAGATTGTGCAGATTTGCTTTCTCTTATTAGTTTTCACATTCCTTCTCGTCCAGTTAGATATAATAACATTTTTTAGTGAATTCTTTCATAGGACAAACTTGGGAATGAACTCTCCAATTGCTAGAATAACTTGTAATTATAATGATTGGTGCTCGGATATTGACATTTTTTGTATTAATCTCTTATCCTTATATATAGATTATATAGACTACATATTATATAATTATTATTATTAAGATTTTTCTTTTGTTTTTTATTCTAGTGTTTGTTATTAAGTTGTTTCCCTTACTTACTTATCTATAATAAGGCATTAGTGGATGCTTCTTTGAATCTTGTATTTGTTTGCATTCCATGTAATAATTGGTAAATAATAAATAAATAAATAAATAAATAAATAAATAAATTATCTATATATTTAGTTATTAAACTACAGCTAATACTACTATCAAATATTTTATGTAAAAAAAGTTAAATTAGCTAGTACACGTTTATGTATATTCAGTGATTATTATCAGTATGGATATTGTATTTTTGACACCATATAAACGATGCATACTCTACATTGAAACGAAAAAAGATAGTAAATGGTAATCTTAAAGTTTCTAAATTTTGATAATTATAACCATTTCTTAGAAGAAATCCTAGAGCCCTGTATGATTTAACAGATTTGTACGACAAACAGTTGTTAAAGAGATACTTCTATATATATAAAAAATATATATAAAAAAGTCACCAAAAATCTCCAGTGTTTGAAGTATGGTACTGTTTAATTTGTAATCATAGCACAGGCACAAAAAAGTCTAGGGTCCGAGAAAAGCCTTATAAACTTCTTGACTGTAACCCTGAGGTTGATTGAGCACCTGAGATTGATGGAGCAATTCTGACATCGGATTCGGATTCAACCCGTCAATATAAGTAAGGATACTATAGTGGAGTTTCTCGGACATTTTTTGTGTGCCCATGTAATTGCACAATACTTCGCTTGCTTGAAAAGCTTCTGTCGCTGATTGTATATATCGAGGTAACACAGAAATATTTCTCGTTTATCGTCAATATAGATCCATATTACGTTCGTTGTGCATAATTTGTGAGCAAGGCTATTCTTGGAGACTGTAGATATTTTTTTCTTTACTTGGAAGATATTAGCTGCTCCGCTAATCCTGCCATATATTTTTCTTTCATTTTTCTCAATCGCGGTTCCTCGATGTGACGAAATAACTACCGAAATACTTTAGAATTACCATAAAAACAAAAGTGTCAAGGAAGTTTAAATTGCAAACCGGAGTAATTACGTTGATATTATTAAAGCATAGATTTCTTCTGGCATGCGGACTTGGTGCAGTAAATCGCTATAGGAGTGTATTATTGGCATCCCGCGCCACTGTAACCTTTGCCTCCAAATTAAAGAATACATAGACGGCTAATTAAATGGATGTACACCGAAAGAAGGAGCTCAACGTATTACATCTTATAACGGTGTAATATTTTCGCACGATCTTCAACAGAAACACTGGAATTGATATGATTATGTATACGTAAATGACTGTGTCTTTAATTCCGTTAATTTAGATGGATTTTGACAAAATATATTGACAAAACTTACGTCAATAAACCTTTAAATTGATGTTTACCGGAGACGCCCTTCAAGGTTACCGAGAGTGCCTTGCGAACCCCAGCACACGCGACCGTATTACACTTTCTAATCGTTTCCTAAAAATAACTCAAAATGTCATTTTCATACCTCCGAATTTCCAGAGATATTACCATATTTTCACTGGTGGGTGGTGCGATTTAATTTGCAGACAGTGCATTTGTTTTAATCTCGTGGTTACATCTCTTTATTCAAATTTACAAAAAATTACATTTATACTTCAGACTTATATACAGACTTCGGTGTTTTCCTCTCCACTACACCCTTTAGTCTTTATGTGCCCATTTTAAAATTGTATACTGCTCATCGAGTGCATACGGCTGTTTTTATCGAACGTGTTATGGTTATTTCTTTCTGTAAGTACCCTTATGCTACCTTGTGGACTGCAATTGGTATAATACCATGATTTTATAAGAGATGAAGGAAATCATTCATTTGTTTGATTGGCTGTCCATACTGTATTTCGTCCCGTTGTTGATGACGAAGTACAAATTGTATTTTCTTTTGAGGTTATATTGATGTTATATGAGATTGCATTTTCTTTTTTCTTTTGAGGTTATATTTTTTATGTAAATTCGCGGCATCTAAAATACAAATAAATATACCATGATATCCCTGAAAACCCTGATACCACTGACATGATAACCGTGATATCTTAACGTGGAGGAGAAGGCTTGAGAAGATCATCGACGAGCATAGGGATGCCCTGAATTAGTTTATAGCAAGAAACAACTCACGAGGGATCAAACTATGGCTCAAACACAAGCCATAGCTAGAAAGACGCAGATAGATATAAATAATGGAGATCATCGGCCCCAACTATTGAACCTCAAAAATCTGCTCAAGACAAAAGCGAAAGCGAAATGTGCCAGGCAACGTAGATACAACAATCTGTCACAAAGGAAACAACAAAATGCCGAATTCGAGAACAACCAAAAGAAATTTTTGAGCTTGGAGGTAGGGGATGACGACCAACGCGCAGAAATCGACCCAGTGCGATTCATAACGTATTGTAATTCAATATAGAGTGACAACCACGCACACAACGGGAATGCGCCATGGATTGAACAAATTGAGTCAAACAATGAATATATCAACCAAATGACTGTCTGAAGTATCAGACGTCATCAGACGAGAAGAGAACGGAAACTCGTCAATCAGGGGAACCAAACACTGGAAAGCATTAGGCCCCGACAGAAAATATAATTTCTCAAAAAAAAAAGGCGACGTTTTCCACGAAACACCGAACTACCACACTTTTTCTCGGCGCGCGTTTCGCCAACCAAGTTGGCATCTTCAGAAGAAGATTAAAACAGTTTTAATCTTCTCCTGAAGATGCCAACTTGGTTGGTGGCGAAACGCGCGTCGAGAAAAATGTAGTAGTTCGGTGTTTCATGGAAAACGTCCAGTTTTTTGTTTCTACGCCGAAGGTTCCAGTACCCACTCCAGGATATAATTTCTAGCTGAAAGACTTACCTGCATGTCATGATACTCTGCAACATGTTTCACGGAGGCGACCACCGATCGGCATATCTTGCCTGAATGTGAACTTCATCCGACCTGATACTGTGCTGATAAGCAAGAAAAAACGAAGATTGATTATCATAGATCGCGGAATATGGAAACTTAATTGTTAAGTCGAGCGGAGTGGAAAAAGTGGAGCGACATTGGGTCCGCTCATAACAGCGATGATTTTATGATTATTAGGGACGCCCCATAACACTAATGAGTGGTGGCCAGAAGGCAGTTTTATTTCAAATGTGCCACATTGTAAGAAATGTTTTGGGAAAGGACGAATTTCCTTCCCCCGCCTGAACTTAAGGCTCAACTTCGGTTTAGAAAGGTGGATAAATTTAGGGGTAATACGATGGGGTACCCAAAAAATAACCGGGATTATTTTTTAAAAGCTATATATTTTCAATTTTTTTTACAAAACAACCGTATCCCCTTCAAAATGATCTCCATTACAACTAATACATTTGTCCCACCGATGCTTCCACTGTTCGAAACATTTTTTTTAGTCATCTTTATAAATGGCTGACAGCTCCTCCCTGGCTCTTGACCTCTTCAATGTTGTCAAATCGGTGTCCTTTCATGCCCCTTTTCATGCGTGGAAATAAGAAACAGTCGCACGGAGCCAAGTCAGGCGAGTAAGGTGGGTAGGGCAGCGGAACCATGCCATTTTTAGTCAAAAACTGGCAAACAAAGATGGCTGTGTGTGCAGGTGCATTGTCGTGGTGGAAGAACCAGTCTCCTGTCTGCCACAAATCGGGTCTTTTTTGACGAACACTCTTGCGCAATCCTCTGTGAGATCTGTGAGCACAAGCTCCCGAATTTTTTCAACATTTTCGTCGTTTCAGGCAGTTGATAGACGTCCAGAACGAGATTTGCCATCAATCGACATGCTGCCATTTTTAAACCGAGCAAACTACTCGTACACATGAGTTTTTCCCATAGTGTCATCTTTGTAAGCTGTTTTCAACATTAAAACAGTTTCAGCAGCATTTTTACAGAGTAGAAAAGAAACTTTCACAGCTGCACATCGTTCACTTAAACTTGCCATCATAAAAAACGAAACAAGAACAAAACAGCGCTAGCAAAAACAATCACTGCAGATGAACAGAACAAGCCAGGTCGACAACACAGGCGGCACTGAACTGGTAATGCGTTGTGCTATACACGCCTAGCGGCAGAAATGCGTACTACAAGCTTCGCTCATGGCAATGCTGTTCCAGTTATTTTTTGGTACCCCCTCGTATATGTATTTTTATAAGTCTTGCCCTTAATATGTTATACCTGTATTATGCTTTTTCTGATAATTTTCAATATTCGAGTTAGTGTTACAGTGTGTTAGAATATAAGTCAAATTTTATTTACATCAGCTACAGACACAGTATGATAAAACAAGGAAATGATTACTATACACAGTTTTCTAATACTTCCATCATGTCACAAGTAGGTATTATGATATTATACGAGTAGGTACTATAAATTTTGATTAAGTAAAATTGAAACTTTGAGATATCAAATCCTAACTTTGCAGATTTTCATTGTTTTGAAAGAAGCAGAATCGGTTACCAGTAACTTTTAGATTTTTAGTTATTAATAGTTTATATTTCTACCAAAAATAAGCCAAATAAGTCAACACCAATCCCGCGGTACAGACCGGGAAAGGTATTCGTAATCACGTGCTCATCAGGACCTCTTACCGTAGTTTAGTGCTGGCGTAATAATTCATTTTATTTAAGGATAATAAAATATGTGATTTAATGGTCATAAAACTTGTCCCATTTCAAATTTACTCACATTAACTCACACCTAATACCCAATAAATATGACTAAACCGCTCCACTGAAACAAACCTTATTTCATCCACTCAGACTAAGATCTACTAATTACTGCAACAGTTTAGGACATAATTTGCAACCTCTGCCACTGACATTTGTAAACTACACTAACATTGGCTGCCGTTTTTCCAATGACGCGTATGACCCATTTCAATAATTGTTGGTTGTATTATATTTCTAGATGTAAGCAAAAAGTAATAGTTGAGCAGCATCCATCAAGTTTTTTTTCATATACTCATTTACACACATTATCTAGAAGTGATATTTTCATTAACTACTACATATTTAAAGCACTAATTATATTAATGGCAAATGCACCACTTGACTCCGTACCAAATGGAAATTTATTTTTCTCGAAATCGTTGACTACCTAAACCAAACAATATCTTGGGACTAATTCGTTCCTGTCTTTTAAATCGGTCATAATGATGATAAAAAACTTTTCTGTCATAATGAATTATACACACTTTACGTATTACTTAAACATTAAACCTCAAATTTTGGTTAAATGTGAAACCATCACACTTAAACATAAAAAAAGATGTTTAGCTAGTACCTTTAAGGATCGATAACGACGGACCATAAGAAATAAAATATGACGAATTATTAATTTTCATATCTTTTACGATATTAAAGAAAAATAGAATGTTAAGAAATTACATCTCTCAGTTTAATTTATGGCTACATTTGTATGAATCAGTGACGGCTGATGGAATTTGAGATTATCATATTTTCGTAAAGAAGCATGGGACACACCTCATATTTTCGGGGGTGATTACTAAACCCAAGAAGAGAGTTATAATAGTAAAAATAAACTTCAAATGAAACTTCGTAAAAATCGTATCGCATTACATTTGCCCCACCAAAAGATCTTGGAAACGGTTTGCAAACTATTTGAGTATTTTTATATTTGGTGTTTTTATATTTTTTTCAGGTATATGTACCAAGTGAATATAACAATATTTTATTCTCGTGTTTTTCCAAAATTTTAATTTAACCTAAAGATAGTTATTTTAAAATCTCAAAAACGAAATGCTGGGATAAAATAACAATTCAAATTACCATAACTTTAAAAGATCTTTACAAAAAAATACAGGTATAAAAATACTTTGTATCTACTAGGTGAATATGAAAAAAATATATTTGGCAAATTTTTTGATTACTAAACCTAAGCAGAGTTAATATAATAAAAAAAAGCTTTAAATGAAACTTCGCAAAAATCGTAAAACATCTGCCTCATCAAAAGGTCTTGGAAACGGCTTGCAAAATATTTGGGTTATTTTTTTCAGATATACCAAGTGAATATAAAAATATTTTATTCTCGTGTTTTTTCGAAATTTTAATTTAACCCAAAAATAGTTATTTTAAAATCTCAAAAACGAAATGCTGGAATAAAATAACATTTCAAATTACTTTAACTTTTACAGATCTTGAAATTTGGAAAAAAATACAGGTATTAAATTACTTTGTGTCTACTAGGTGATTATAAAAAAATATTTCACAAACATTTTGCAAGGCGTTTCCAAAATAATCTGATAAGCCAGACGTATCTTGATATTTTTTTTTTGCAAATTTCATTTGAATTTTTTTGATATTATAGCATTCTTCTTAGGTGTAGTAGTCACCCCCTAATAAGATGTGGGTTTCGGACTTCGTTACAAAATTACGGGAATCACAAAATTCGCCAGCCGCCACTGCAACAAGTATCATCTAATAAACAAGCAATAGTATTTGCAAACGGAAAAAATTATGTTTAAAATAATAGTATGTATACATACATTTATAAAAAATATATGAAAATCTTGTAGGCGTACTGTACTATTCCAAAGTATAATCATTATTCTTTGTGTTGTACGCTTTACATCGTGTCCGTATATTTATATTCTTTTTCTTGGTAAAGTACAAGTAAAGTACATATTTTTTGACATAACTACACCACCAGGAAGTAGTGCATCTATATCTTGTGTTAACAACTTTAAAGGGCTGCAGGTATGACAATTAATTATGGTTAATTGTACGCTGTGTTTGAATCAGTTAGCAGAAGTAGACCTGCTATTTTTTGCGACGGATGCAAAAAAGAGTACCATGCCTCCTGTGTCACAAAAACTGTAAACATCGTTCAGCTGATAAGCACTATACCGGGGCTATTCTGGAAATGCTCTAATTGTATCAACAAATGTATCTTGCTTGATCCTACCGGTGTACAGCGTATTGTTGAAACTCAGTTGTGTGATGCTTTAGCTTCATTGAAAGATGAAATTAACTCGGTAAAATCTGATGTAAAAAAGATTACCGAAACGGATCTACCTGTTTGTCAACGAAAGTATTCTGATATTCTAAAGGACAAGACGCAGCCAGTTCCTGATCCTGATTCATCCTAAGAATAGCAGTCAGGCAATAACAAACAAAGCTGATATTTTATCTCAAATAAATCATTAGGAGAATCTGTATTTGTAGAAAATCAAAACTGTAAGAGATGGTGGGGTTTTGATCGCTTGTCGGGACAAATCCGATAATGAAAAATTAAAAGCAGTCGTACAGCAAAAAATGTCAGCAGAGTGTAAGATCATAAAAATCTGAGTATAAGATTATACAAATATTTACCACTGAAAAAATCCTAATCTACAGGCCATCTTACAGGTACTTCAAGTGTACATAACATGATACCATGACCAATCTTGTCGAATGCCTTGCTGGAGTTAGTGTTAACAGGAGAATGGTCCAACGACTTATGAATGTACTAGGAATGTATATTCGACTTGTGATAATTGCAACAGTGACTGACTCCCCTCATTTATGAACATGTTTTTATTTGGAGTTCTAAGCATGCAAATTCTAAGCTTCTAACATCTTAAGAAAAATATCTACAGGAATGAGGGGACTAGAATAAATTATTTAGGTTAAACTCATTAGAACAAAATGTCAGATATTACAGTAAATTACATACATATAAATTACATAAGACGAACAATACAATAGGTTGAAATCTCCACACATTAAGTAAAAACAATTATCCTTTTGTTGTTATCTAATTCAACTTTAGCATTAAAACTAGTTAAAACTCCAAGAGGGATATTGACATAGCACAATAAAACTTTCACGTCTTTGGTCACTTCCAAAAAAAATACAATTAATGTCTTCTGCATAACTTTTAATATGCATTAATAACAGAAGTGTTTAGTCTACTACGCACAGCGATGAAAAATGCACCACCATCGGGTTTTTTAGACGCAGACTATTCACGGTATAATCGATGATGGGTGGTATCTACGACTTATTTCTCTACAATGTTTTTGTTTAACCATGATTCAGTTATTTATTTATTTTAAAATCTTATAGTTTAGTTCCCCTAATTAAAACAGATTTTGTGTGATGGCTCATTTTTGAGGAAAAGGGTGTCAAATGTTACACTGTTAAATTCACGACTCTGATATTTACGAATTTAATATAAAAAAATCTACATTACAAACAATAAAAAAGATATATGTATGGCTGAAATAATTTTTCCAGCACTACAGTAGCTAGTTTTCTGCACAAATTCACTAACGAGTTAACAAAAGTTAGTGAGTCTTGTCTCAGTTGAAAAGAATGTATGATACAAAATGAACACTTTTGAAGATACCTAAATGTTTGTTTTAAAACGCACACGGTCTGCTGTAAATCGCATGTAATACTGCGATCAACACATTCATTAATCACATCGTACGATCGCGTAATATTAGGCAAAGCCTATCATCACAATGAATGAGTGATCTTAATTAAAAAAAATACTGAAGGTCCTCTTATGATGGATCCGATCTAATGTAGCATTAATTACTTCTTCCAGTTATGAGCTGATGTGAGGATTTTCTTTCTCATACCTCAGTTTGGTTACGTTTTCCATGCTGAAGGAGAATTAGAACGTTTAGCATAAATTCACATATGACCACTTTTCTACTTAATGCCGAGATACTCCTTTCTATTCAACATATGCGTTTGGCCAATCCTATTGGCATCGTCAGGAGATGATTAAGATTAAAATTGTTTTCTATATCTCTTGTTTATAATAAATTTCCCGTTAGGGTTCAGTAATCTGCGAAAGTAGCAGTTCGGTGAACCTTAACCTTTGTCTTTGTTTATTAACCAGAACAGTGGACTGTTAGGTATCCGCCCACGTAATAGTAGCATTAGTAGTTAATTGGCTAAATAGGCCTAATATTTTAGGCCTATTTGTAATTAACTATAATTTGATTTCAAAAATTTTTGAAATGCCGAGATAATTTAAGCGACAACAAATTTTCTGTCTGCCTGTCCCATCTTTTTTTTGTGTACACGATAACTTGAGAACGCATTAAGATATCAACTTGAAATTTGGAACGCTTATATTGAAAAATATATAGTAAAATATGCATATAGATTATAAAAACTTATCATTCCTTTTTATTCAATTTTATCATTTCTGATCATGTTTTTGTGGTACACAAAAGGGCAGGGGCGGTTGTTTTGTTGTATTTGAATGTAGTAAATTAATTAAGATATACATGTGACGTGTCGTTATGTATGTTTTTGAGATAAGATAATTCAAATACCATATTATGAAGTCTATTTTCCATATTCATACCCACAATAGATCATACGGATCATAAAATGTATTAGATCGTCAAGGTCATAAATGTCATAGAGCGATAGAGGTCATTAAGTGCATTAAGGGCATTAATGCTATATAGGTTATAAAAGTCATTTGGATGATAATGGGCATATGGGTCATAAAGGTCATACGAATCATAGAGTTATATCCAGATACATAATGATCACACTTTTGAGAATATAACATGATGCCAACAATTAATTAAAAGAGAAAAATTAGAAAAACCGGATGTGGAAGTAGTGATTCCATAGGCAGCAGTTTTTTTAGCTGATTTTTAGTTTGTCTACTCCCTCCTAAGCATACACTTTGACTGAGACAAATAAGATATTTCCATTAAAAAAATCCGTCTCAAAGTGATGTTTTATGAAGGTTTAAGAAAATTCATATTGTTTAAAAAAAAGGTAAATCGATAAAAACAAAAAAAAATTACAGTCTCCATATGTTTTAACAATACATATTTATATAAGGATACGAAAAGAGTTTTTAGAAATGTAGAAACTATAAATACTGGTGTTGTTGCTAGGAGTTAGTTAGTTGTGTTGGATGTAACAGAGTAAGGTGACGTGTTGTTTGTTAAATAAACAATCACTATTGAACTAAAAATTATTTAATTCTAATTCAACACAGTGCATTGCATTCAAAGTTACTGTTTTTCATGGGATACATGTCATGAGATACCCTCGTGAAATCATTTATCTTACAATACTGGTGTGCTTTAGAATTTTTTATTAACCTGCAATATATTTTATGTTTAGATCAAACATGTAATTGCACCGCAGTGACTAATCGGCGTGTGTTGGTTTGACAATAGAGACGAAGCTTGTCTAAATCTGTCTTGTCTTGTCTTGTCTTGACTAACCGATGTGGGCCTACCTTAAGGGAGCTACAGTCCTTTGAAGGCGAAGAAATGATTATTTTTTCAGAACATCCCCAAAACTGTTAGAGATATGAATATATCGTTACGAATTTCCCTTTAAATAACTCGCTTCTTCAATTCAAACACGTTTATTTACACTCTACAACTCGTCGATCTTAACTGTATATCATCCAAATCACAACTAACTAACTCCTAGCAACAACACCAGTATTTATAAATTTTACATGTTCTAGAAAATTCGTTTGACATCTAGAATATTAAATATGTCATTCCATACAATTCTTTACTAATAGCTAGTGTATAAACTAAATAAACTAAGTATGTAAACTATAAAACTCAATAAATGTCAGCTGTCACTAATGTGACATTTACGAATGTCACACTGCTCCCAATGTTACGTGTTTCTCTCAAATGATTCACTTCTTCAATTCCAAACACGTTTATTAACAATCTACAACTCGTCGATCTTAACTGTGTAACATTCGAATCTCAACTAACTTTATCCTAGCAACATTGTTCAGCTTCCGATAGTCCACACAGAATCTTGTTGTGCCATCTTTCTTCGTCACTAAAACAACAGGTGATGACCATGGGCTCGATGATTCCTCAATGACACCTTCTTTCAACATTTTATCAATCATTCCAGTAATTTCATTCTGTTTGGCAAATGGTAGTCTTCTCGGAGCTTGCTTTATTGGAGGGTTACCGCCGGTGTCTATTCGATGTTGAACCAGACTTGTTCTGCCGAACTTCTTCATGTTCCAGATAGGCAGCATTCTTGAGCAAGTATTCTGCAATAATTGGGTCACGTACCTTTGCTGGATTTAACTGAGCTTGGTTGACTTCCTCGCATTTAACTACTCTTTCGACTGGCTCACAACGTCCTAATACTTCATTCTTATTGTCCGATATGTTGGCAATTCTTACTGGAATTTGGTTATTCATGTGTACTAGGCTTCTTACAACTAAAAAGCTATCATTCCGTTCACTGGCCTCGACTATTCCAGTATTCAAACTTTCCATCCAGTTTTGCAATGACGATGTTCTCCGATCCTTGGGGAATTTGGATGTCCTCTTCAACGATTATCCTTCTTGATTGATTGTAGTCTGGAAGATTGGGGGCCATCACTATTTCTTCAGTTTGAATTTGTATAATTATGTTTTTAATATCCACGACAAAACCATGTTTACTCGATATGTCTAGTCGTAAGATGCAGTCATCTCTGATATCGGCTGTTAAAATTCGGTGATGCATGATTTTCGAACCCAGTTGAATTTTTACGTTTAGTTCACCATGTACAGGGATCAGTTCTCCAGTAGCTGTTTCCAATTTCACATGTCTAAATAATTCCTTTGGTGGTTTTGGCAGAATTTTAGGCCGCAGAATAGTTCTTGTGGCACCAGTGTCAATGATGAAAGAACACCATTTATCGTCCAAATATCCATGGACTACCAGGCTTCGTTCGTCACTACTTATTTTTGAGACAGAAATCTTGGGGCATTGAATGTAAGTAGTCGACACGCGCCCCTCAGTATCGACTAATTGTGCGGAGCAATTTGGGCTCCTAGACCTGGATCTCTGCTCCGGTTGTCGATCTGGTAAGTTAGTTCTTGACTGGGACCTAGATGCGGATCTGCAAAAACGTTATAGGTGCCCAATTCAAAGCCAAATGGCAGCCAAATGTCAGCTTCGTATTCTTGAAGAGACTCATTGTTTCTTTGCTGTCTACTCTTTATCTGGGACTGGTAAACTTGGCGAAGATATTTATGTCCATATCTTATTTCTAGGGCTCCTACAATCCTATTATAATCGTTTTGCTGCTCTTCCGGGATGCTCTGTAAAATTTCTAAAGCCTGACCTCTGAGAGATACGACAAGCGAAGTAGCCATTTCTTGTGAAGTCCATCCGTTCGCCTTTGCAACAGCTTCAAATTGTCTGCGGTACATGGACCATGATGATTGTCCGTCGTACGTGGGAGGCTTAAGCATTTTGTGTACTGACCTTTCCGTATGGATAAGACTTGAGTTTTGTAAGGGAGTACCTGGTGAGATCGAATCGTCTTTTGAATCGGTTATCGAAGTACGATCCAATTGGCGGCCTAGTCCTTCTATCTTTTCCAGTATTTCTCTTTGCACTTGCCATTTGGTGTTTTCCAGTTTTCTTTCCATTTCTTCCTTATTATTTTGAAAGTCATTTTCAATTTGGTCAATGTGTTGTTCTACACCATCAATTCTTCCAGAAAATTCATTTAACCTAATGTTTATAACTTTTTGGGACTCCTGACAATCGGGACAAATTTCCTGATGTCGCCCTCTGCCTCTTTACAGTCCTCTTGTCGTCGTCGTTCGTCCTCTTGTCGTCGCTTCTCCTCTCGCCGTTCTGCCTCTTCACGGTCCTCCTGTCGTCGTCGTTCTGCCTCCTCACGGTCCTCCTGTCGTCGTCGTTCTGCCTCCTCACGGTTCCTTCGTCATCGTTGTTCGTCCTCCTTTCGTCGCTTTTCCTCTCGCCTTTCTGCCTCTTCACGGTCCTCTTGTCGTCGTCGTTCTGCCTCCTCACGGTCCTCCTGCCGTCGTCGTTCATCCTCCTGTCGTCGCTTTTCATCCTCTTGCTGTCGCTTTTCTTCTCCTTGTTGCAAATATTTTAGTATCTCACTCACATCCATCGTCGTCATTCCTCGTCGTATCTTGTTGACCTCGTATTCACCATATACAATTTTCCTGTTCAAATTCTTCGATATCCCACCACTGTCACCAAAATTTTACGAATTTCCCTTAACTCGCTTCTTCAATTCAAACACGTTTATTTACACTACAACTCGTCGATCTTAACTGTATATCATCCAAATCACAACTAACTAACTCCTAGCAACAACACCAGTATTTATAAATTTTACATGTTCTAGAAAATTCGTTTGACATCTAGAATATTAAATATTATGTCATTCCATACAATTCTTTACTAATAGCTAGTGTATAAACTAAATAAACTAAGTATGTAAACTATAAAACTCAATAAATGTCAGCTGTCGCTAATGTCACATTTACAAATGTCACAATATAATACTTCATGAAATTTTGTATGGTGACTATCCACTACAAATAAAACCAAACTACCTGTTTGTATTTTGTTTTAACATGTTTAAAATTGCTTTAAATGTTACCCAGTCCCAAATTGTCCCACAATGAGGGGGGGGTCTTGGTAAATTCTCTCATACAGTTTCTATGCATTTTTTTCTACATTTGAGTTAAACTACGTTTTATATTGCATATAATATGTACATTTTTTTGAATCATTAGGAAATCCAAAATCGACTTTTTTGTCGTTCCCTGCAAATCCTTCTGATAAACATATCTTAAATGTCATTCGATATCAGTTACTGCAGAGCAATGGTGCAAAACTGAAAGTGCTGATGTGGCAATAAGAAAAGAAAGATAGCACAACCGAAACAGTTCGTAAGCTAATCTTCAATGCATCTTATTAATTACAGGGACCGCGACAAGAATCCGACGTAACGGCTTAATTATATCGTCGTTTTCAAGGAAATGAGTCAATCTATGAATATTAATACTTCGTTTGTTATTAGTCGCATCTGCGAGTATTTAAGCGGACGGGTAATTTACCATGATTGCCTTCGATTAGTCTTCGAAAAAGCGAACATAAAATTTTATGCCTGAATTAATATAGTCAATGATATTCACTAAATCGCACATGTTACCTGCGCTCGGCTTTTTGCTTATTACAAAACACAACCTAGGCATTAATAATCGCGCACATTAGATATGCAATTATACACCATTCATTTTAATTTCAAAGTTCTTCTGTCATGTGATCCTCGAAAGCAGTTATAAACAATCTGTAAATTGCATGAGGAAACGAAACATACATGTGAAGTACATACACAGGTGAAGAGCGGAAGTATGGAACAGCAACGACAAACGTAATAATAACTAAGCTAGCGTTGAATTAAAACATCATTCATTTTTTATAATTTTAAAGCAACTACAAGTAACTATTATCACGTAATGTCAAAATATGATAAAAGTTTTCATCTAACGACGTCCGTAGTCTTTTTGGACAACTATTTTGACAATAATTTAATAAAAAAAAACTGGACGTTTTCCACGAAACACCGAACTACTACACTTTTCTCGACGCGCGTTTCGCCAACCAAGTTTGGCATCTTCATAAGAAGATTAGAACTTCTTTAGGAGAAGTATCTTCAGGGGAATCCCCGAAGAAGTAGAAGTGTATTAGACGAATAGTAGGAAAAAAATATTGTTTTATTTTCAGCATAAACTTAATTAACTATATAATAATACATAATTAAAGTATTAAATTATTCTGGAGTGGGTACTGGAACCTTCGGCGGAGGAACAAAAAACTGTGCGTTTTCCACGAAACACCGAACTACTACACTTTTCTCTACGCGCGTTTCGCCAACCAAGTTGACATCTTCATGAGAAGATTAAAACTTTTTCAGGAGAAGTTTTAATCTTCTCCTGAAGATGCCAACTTCGGTGTTTCGTGGAAAACGTCCAGTTTTTTGTTTCTACGCCGAAGGTTCCAGTACCTACTCCAGAATAATAATACACATTAATAATAAGTTCATTAATGTATGCTGAAAATAAAGCAATATTTTTTTCCTATTATTCGTTCAATACACTTATACTTCTTCAGTGCTATAAAATCACAATAAATTCAATGAAGTACTTAAATAATATGAAGACAATTACTCTTCTTAATAATAACTCTTGCGTACCATATCTATCAATATAATATATGAGTCAGAGACACTAGAGCTTCCATTTGCAGATATGTTTTAAATACATTATTACACAGAACTTATTGAGAAGGTCTTAATGTGTTTTACCAGACAGCTTCCTTCTTAGTCCATATCTGTCTTAGTCCATCATGTCTCTGAAAATTGCTATCAAAATCTTGCGTATTCAAATTTCGACATGGGGTTGGTTTCTGGGGTGTGGACGGCGAAGCGTTTATGCCACACCATAGCGACTTCGATGCATTAAAACCAATCCTATATGCTACCAAAAATTAAAAACCGCAAGTCTCTAACTTGATTAGAACGCAAATGGCGCTATTCTAAAAAAGTGTTCCGCTAATTTTGACGAGCAGTTTATTTCATTACGTTATTAAAATGTATTCCAGCATATAAAGTAGTTTCGCAAAACCAAACTCTGCCACTATTACAAAATTTTCTACATCGAATTTCCTTTATGAAACATGAAATTACTCCTCGGTGCAATTTTGTGCCACTAATAATCCGTAAACGAATTGCTACCTATTCGTAGCGGCAATTATTTCCTCAGTATTACTATAAAGCTTAAAGACCAAAGATGGTAAGCGTGGGTAAGATTCGCATTATCTGCGGCGATAACTAAATTAAGGAACACTAGCAAGATAAATAAATACTAGCTGCACAATTGAGTTCTGTTAGAAACTGCGAAATTTAAATTCGTTGCGCGTTAATAACGTCATAATAACTCATCAAGCAAACAGGAAAAAAGCTAGACAGCATCATCATACCCGTATATTTTCTGGATTGCTGAATCCGAATTCCATTTAATGGCATCACATCACATTTTGTCTCTAACCTTAAACATGTTTAAGACTCGAAAAGACCCTTTGAGAAAAATGCCTCAATTTGAGAAATGAAATCTAATAACATACCTATGTAGGTGGCTATCTGCTCGTATAAGTTTTCGAGGTCGCTGATTCCAAAAGCCTGACGATATGATTTTCGGGTCGACGTATCTAAATCTGGTGTCCTTTTAGTCCCATTAGTTGACTTAACCTATAAAAATACTTTGTATAATATAAAGCACCAATTTTTAGATACTTTGTAGAGTTAGGGACGGATTGTAACGGGATAAAGTTAAACTATGAACCCATTCACAGGACGGCACACCAATTAATTCCTAACGATATTTTGATCAAATCGAATTATGTGTTCATTTTATATGGTACTTGGTCGAAAATGATATAGTTCTTAACAATCTTTAATGACAAATTTTAGTTTCGGCAATTTTCCCATATTCAGTACACGACAGTATCATTTCAATATATGGATGTAAAATTATGTCCCACTGTGGCACAACTGTGTCCCACAAGTTTTCAATGATACGATAAAATAACCGAAACCGTATCGTGTGAACGGGCTGTAAAACTGTGGATTTGGATTCAGCGGCCTCGAAAATACATAGACACGAGTAAGCTATTATAATCATTTCTCAATTTAAAATGAACCGTTTAGTGATTTTTTATCATTCTTTGAAGTTAGAGACGGTTTGTGATGTGACAAGGTTAAACGGACACCGGATTAGGATTAAGCGACCCCGAAAATAGTCCAGCGATTTTTTTGCCTACGTAATCTACGTATCTACTGAAGAAACATATGTCGTTGCTACTAATTAAAAGGAAACAAAGGTTTTCCGAAGTTTTGAAGAAAACGAATTGTGAATGTAGAAAAAAAGTACACTAAAAAAAATTAAACAATTAATATAATGTATGTATATCGTATGTATGCATCAGACATCGGCCAGTTATGAAAAAGGACAAACAGACACAATGTGAGACGACAGATAAGAAGCAACTGCAAACTGTATAAGTTAACTATTAGGGCAACTCAATATTAGGTTCAATTTTTTTAACATAACTAAAATATGTATAATTACTGATAAGATGATGAGATAAAAAGATAAAATATTAACATTTACATTATTTATGATTTTTTTTTGCAGCATTTAATGTAGGTAACTTGAAAATACCTTTTAAATTCTGACTTGATTTTGAAGGATTTTTGCAGCTTAGAAAGTGGTCGTTACCTAATTTGAAAAAAATATATGTAGCTTCTGTTGGTCATATGGTTTGCAATTATACAGTTTTTCTTTAATCGCACTTTAATCTCTGAGGTAACTAATATGTTACAACGTTACCTCGTGGATATTCGGGTGATTCAAAGAGCGTATTTGAAATTGCTTGAAAACTAGTAATGATATTTCTTCGCGTTTGTGTTAATGTACTAATGTACAATAATGTACCTTTGCATATACATAAGCAGCACCATAGCTTTCGTAGTTATACAATATGCACGATGGTCACTTTTAAAGTATACGCCATTGCGAATTTTTAAATTAAAAGAGGTACAGGATTGCTTGAATTACAAAAAAAAGTTGCGCACATTTATGCCATCGAAAAATATGAAGAGAAAGTTAGGATACATCGTATCATTCCTGAAATACCTTGATGAAACTGAAAACTTGTGTTTTCCTATTTCTTCTATATATATTTTTTTTATTACTGAGGCAAATATAATGAAATTTGATACGATCATTAAACGGTGCCATGCCAAATCCACGGTAGATTTCATAAATTTTCCAGGCCAATTAGATCTGTTTATTATAGATCATATGTTTATTGCCAAGTTTCGATTTTCTTAGGTAGGTATATTACGGTAGCCATATTATATAAATCCTAGTTTAGGTACTGAGAGGTCGTAGTTGTCATGAAAAGTGAAAATGTGAAAAGTGCGTGAAATTCTGAAAAAATGTTTATATATATATACAGAGTGCTTTGCGGCGAGTGGCCTGCCTAACGTTTCGAGAGAACTATGAATGAGAGTATCTGGTTGTTTTCGGGGATGTCCTACACATCTAAAGTCTGCCACTTCTGAACATCCCGGAAGAAGAACTTCGTTATTTTAAATGGCATCTTATTTTTTATACCATATTTCGTTTCTACTCATTAATTTAAAATCACTTTAATAATCACTGTTTATCTCTAAAATGAACGGTTTTTGAGACCTATTTCAATAACAAAAAAATTGAAATTGCAAACCTGTTGGAAAAAACTAATAAATTTCGCAGGAGTAACATTTTGTGGTTATTTTTTTTTACTATGTAGTATGAAAGGCTGAGCTTACTGTCAATAAGTCTAGATATACGGGAATATACAGGGTGCTCAAAATGCAGGATAAAACTTTAACAATTTTATCCTTTATTAAGTCGCTTATTTTAAACAGAACGTAGTATATTTTATGATGCCTTTCGTTTCCTTTCTTTGTTCTCTTTCTATATATACATGTATATTCCCTATACCCAAAATAGGGAGTTTTCCAGTTATTTCATCCTCTCTCTATACACACTTTTGAAGTACGGTTAATTTATTTGATACCTACTTATTCGTAGAAAAAGTCTAATTGTGTTATATATTTGTTGTCCAATGCACACTGTACCTAATGTAGCTCTCACTTTAATGAATTTTATAAATTCAAAATTTCAGATAAAAACCATTCAGTTTAGGTAAAGCGAATACTGGGATTTATAGTAATATAGTGAATGATATTATAAAATACAGTATGTTCTATTTAAAATAATCAACTTTCTGTCAAAATTTAATCATCTAACCACTTTGTTAAATAATTTGAAATAACTCGAAAACGGTACATTTCGGGTATAGGGAATGCTGGTATGTATTGAAAGAGGATAAATAAAGGAAGCGAAAAGGATAATAAAATATAGTACGTTCCATTTAAAACGAGCGACTGAATAATGACCAAATTTGTTCAAGTTTGCCCCTTTATTTAGAGCACCCTGTAAATTTTTCGGTATATATAGAATTATTGACAGTAATCTCAGCCTTCATACACGGTAAAAAAAATAACTATAAAATTTTACCACTGCGAAAGTTACTAGTTTTTTTCTACGAATTTACAATTTCATTTTTTTTTTAATTGAATATACCGATAACCGCTCATTTTAGAGATAGATTTTGGTTATTAAAGTGACTTTAAATTCACGAGTAAAAACCAAATATGGCAAATAAAATATAGCATGCCAGAAAACCCACCAATTTTTGGCTCCATATCATTTATAGTTCTACCAAAACGTTTAATAGGTCACTCACTGAAAGGCACCCTGTATATGATTTAAGATTCAACACTTCTTTTGTAATAAAATGTAATCCAATGCTGTTGACAAACCATACCGCGCACATTACCAGTACATTTTTTTCTATTTTCTGAAGAATGTTTTATTTAGGAATGTCATTCTGGTACTTGAATAGAAACATTAAATGGAAGCTGTGACCTCTGACAATGGCAGTCAAAGAAACCACTAGCAACTACCGCTGAAAGAGCACTCCACATCTACCATTTATACCCAGAAGTTATTAGTATAAATCATAGAAAGTGTTTGTCATTGGGAATATTAAACAGCGGTGCACGAAGCGATTCATAGAAACGCGCTCATGGTATTCATTTACCGAATGGCAGCCGGTTATTACTTCGCCGTTGAGGCGTTTTCTTTTCTAGCTGCTCACAGCAATATAAACAAACATAATTTCAAGTACTCGCAGAGAAATTATGTTCTGTAACAGGTTGGTTCATCACATTTCGCAATAATATGGCTTTACTTTAAATTTTTAAAATGTATCTAGTTATGTACTATAGTTTTTTTAATTATGAAAATAATAATAATTTTTAATAAATGAAACTAAATACACTTAATAATAATGATGATGAACACATTCTAATATAACTGAAAAACCATCAACATGCCATACACTCGCGGTATTACACATACATATGTATGTGTATTCTTCATAAAGGAGTTGTCGTTTTTTCACTTCCTCCAGAAGTCCTGGTGTGAACCTTAAATCACTTAGAAACCATAAAGTAGAAGAAACTGAAGAATATATCTGATCATATATGCACATGTTCACAGAAATACTGATACAAAATTTTAAACTCAAAATTACGGTTAAAAATCCGTATTAGTTAAATATATTATATTAAGTGAACTTAACTTAAAATATAAAGAGTGTTACAAAAAAAATGGTGACGTATGAAACTTTATTTTTTGTTAAATAGAATGCTTACATATTTTTGCATTTTCCGATACTCTTTGAGGAGCTGGTTTTAACCAATTAAAGTGAATAGCTTTATATAGCAACCCGGTTATAAGACGAAAGAAAGAAAAAATGCCTTGAACAAGTGGTTCAAAAATGTCGCCCCTTTGTGCTTCGCAAAAACCTAGTCTATCGTAAAACTCAGTTCTTACGCGTTCTAACACTTCAGGGGAAATACTAATTAGAATTTGTACAATTCTGGCCCGTAAATCATTTAAATTTCGTGGTCTTTCGTTTATGTCCGTAAACAGTTTGTTTACTATTATTGCAACGAGTTTATTCAACAAAAAGAAAATCAGAGAAATATTTAAATATTAAAAAAGAGCATCTGTTTTTTATTCATGCATTCACTGGATGTGATACTACATCCGATTTCTATAACAAAGGTAAAAATAGTTTAATTACAATTTTTGATGATAATCGTTACGTTACGTGCAGCAGCTGAAAATTTTATGGTTGAAGAGCAAAGTGAAGAAGTGCTTTTTAATGACGGTATTAATTGTATTCTCACAATGTATGGTGCTAAAACTTCCAAAAACTTGAATGAACTGCGATATAAACGTTTCATAGCTTTAGGTTCAAGCAATGGAAAAATGATTTTTCAATACCCCCTGAAAAATGGGGTTGGCAAAAAAATCATTATTTAAAACCAATCAAAATGACACAACCAGCAGCACCTAACAACGTTTTAAAAATCATATTTTGCTCTTGCAAAACAGGATGCGGTTCAGCGTGTGGCTGCAGAAAAAGTGGTCTTCATTGCTCGCCAGCCTGCATTGTTTGCAGTGGAAATGACTGCAATAACCACCCACCACTTAAAGAAGACGAAGTCTCCGAAACGCAAAATATATATGAAAATTAAATTTACTTTTTTTTGTATATAAAATAATTTCCTACAGTTAATAAAAATTTCATATTTTGGTCCACAAATTAATTCCATGTCATTATTACATAGAAAAAAACTTATAGGTAATTGTTTATAACATTCATTAATATATTGACATATAATTTAAAACTATTTACAATAGCAATATAAAAAAATAACATAAATATTTTTTTTTCCAAGTTATTAATGGATATTGTATAAAAAAAATGGTTTTCTGCATAAATATCATATATTGTTTAAACAATATAAATAATTCCGTCCCCGCTCCAAAAAGGTTTCTGATTTTAAATAATATAAAAACAAATTTTTAAAAAAAATCATCAAAATCGGAGCTGTTCTTGAGGACTTCCGAAGATTGTCTGTTTTATGTATTCATTGACGCGACTATAAATAAATAATGAAAAATTAAAAAAATGTTTATTTGTTATAAATAAATACTTTTTTTGACAATATTTTTTAATCAATTAGGTTCATACACTTCCGAATTACATAAGAAATGTGTGCAATATTTCAGCAAGATCAGTTGGATAGTTTTTGCATAGTTTTCTACGCAAGTTGAAAAAAACACAAGTTGTGGGAAAACGCGTTTAAAGTTTGTTCAACAAGGTTTCACATTCACGACAACGAGTCACGACAAAAAGTACGATATTCATTTGTCTGTAGCTGCCAAAAAATATACAGGGTACTTATGCTGTTTTTAAAAAATAACTGGTTTGGTCACCGTTTTCTTTTTTTTTTTTTTTTTTGTTTTGAAACATTCCTTATACTTCAAGGTAAGTTCAAGTTATGGCCTTTTGATGCTAATTTTCACATTTAACAAAAAATTGTATCACTACCTCTATTAACTTCAGATCCATCAATCCATCACTGTACATCGTGTCCCAGTTAACCTGACAAATCGTAATATCTCGAAAACTACACATAGAATAAAAAAAAAAATGGTAATGAAATTTGTTTGTCTCAAAGGGGAGCATCCAATGATATCGACCCGCCATCCCCACCGTCTGAGGTACACAATAGAAATCTACATCACAACATATGTAGGTTTTGTCCCAATTATTTTTTTTATTCGTAATAGATGACGCTGAAAACGCAAGAAATAGTTTTTTTTGTAATTCAAGGGAAAAACACATCGAATCGAAGACAAAAAGCACGTGTTTACTATTTTCAAAAAAAGCTATCCAAGAATACTTGCGCCACAATTATACCAGATATACTTATGAAATGCGTACAGGCATTTGAAATGCTTAGCAACAAATGCATTGAAGTTCAAGGTGATCATTTTGAGCATTTAAATTAATTAAGTGGCGATAGACGAGGACACTTACTTAAACAAGCACCCTGAAAGGAACAGAAAACTATTACGTCTCGTCGTTGTTCCTGGGTAACACTAAAAGTAGTTTTATGAAAAAATTCCACGCTAGGTATCTATCACGAATGAAAACAATTGTTTGTTTAAAAACTTACGTAACACGTAAAATCTAATTCTACAATGAAAAATGTCGGTTCCCCTTTAACATTTCAACGTTACCACCCACCCTACCCGAGTGTTTGGGGGTGTGGGGATCGATTTTGGTATCATTGGGTGGCTTTTTTTTTACTATCATTAATATTAAACACGTGTTTTTTGTGTTTTCAATTCGATGTGTTTTTGTCGAGAATTACGAAAAAAAAATTGTTATTTACGATTACAGCGCCATTTATCATTAATCAAAAAATTTTTTGGACAAAACCTACGTACCCCGTATTTTATGGCGTAGAATCCGAATGTCTAATAAAAAATTTCAAAGTTGTCTCCCTGTTTGAAATCTCAAAGTTGCCTCCCGCTCCACGTCAGGATATGGGGGTGGGAGGTCAAGTTTGGATATCATTGGATATCCCCCTTAGAGACGAACACATTTCATTTCCCACTTTTTTTGATCCGATGTGTAGTTTTCGATATATTACGATTTTTCAGGTTAAATGGGACACCCTGTATAACTAATCTATACACGGATCTTGAATGCTTGTTTGATTGGTATTGTACCTAGTAGCTTTAGACGACGGGAACTTTTAGTTTTATAGAAAAAACATATTTAGATTGTTCAGATACAATACATGTTTATACTAATTTATACACATATTTATATCTACTAATATGTCATATACATTTACACTTTGATAAATCTTTAACGTTTAGTTATTTGCAGACAAAAATGTTTCCTGCAGCATAATGTATTTATAGTTCATCAACCACTACAACGAATTTTCTAATTGTTCTTTCTTCCGTTTTGAAACTAAGCAATTTAACGCATATTATCAATGTATAATTTTAAACAGCCTTCTACAAAAAATATTGCTAATTACTATATACTGGGTCTCAGGTTGTTAGCTCAAGATGATTTTTGTTGATTATACATAAAAAATATTTCAAATTAACTGTAGACTTTTCTAAAAGAATAAAGCATTCAAACTATAACCCTGAACACCTACCATAAGAGACCTATTGGATATTTAAATAATTTACTATGTATTCTAAAGGTATTCACCGAAAAGGCAAAGAAAAGCAAATAAGTCGTTTGCTCATTTTTTTTCTTTATAAATGCTTGCCTTGTGACTAGACGGAATATGTTCTTGTTCACAGGGGATCCTAGTTTACAGCAAGAATTTGCGATTACCCTTTAAAAACACAGGAACCAAACACTGAACTAACAATTTCCGTCCACACTGAAACGTAGCAGTACAGTATTTTGCAGCACACTGAAACGAGCAGTGCAGCACATTGAAATGAGCAAGAACAGTATTTTTCTTTGACGTACTGACACCCGCCAGATTTTTTTAACGTGGGCAATCAAAATCAAACAAACTTTCATTCAGATATGTTTATTTCTATAGAGTAGACCTTTATGTGTATTGCTCCGAGAAATTTACAAGTTTAAGTGGGTTTAAAGTTAAACTTATAAGTAATATAAGTCCAAATACTTATAAGTAAAGCCGGCAGATCCCTTAAAAAGCTGGCTTGCGTTTTAAGAAGCGTGTCTCAAAATGTTTACAAAAACCTATTTAAACCTAAAAATGGTATGCCCGCACCATCATTTGCTCTCTAAATCATTAAAAATAAGGTGACTACAAAATTGACACCTTGGTACTAAGCCACTCTAATTACTGTGTTGTACTCTATAGTTCTTGTTGAGATTCCCATTCCAGATAAAAATCGTATTAAAAAAGTGCAAAAGTCGTGTTTAAGGTATATCTATGGATCCGCAAATATGAATGCATCTCACACAAGAAATACATATTTCTCTTCTAGACTCTTGTATTTTATCATTGAGTTATAATAAATAAATGCCCACCATATTTATATAATAAAATAAAATTTCGTTCTGATGTGCATTTCTGTGCTGTTCCAGCTCAGATTCAGAGGCTTAATATCTCCACCACCTCATAGACTAATAATTTTTCGTAGATAGTTTACCTACAATATATATCGCTTGCACAGTGAACTTACTTCCCGCATACTTAAAGAACTTGTCAATAAATCAGTTTAAAAACAGACTAGAACATTTCAATAATTAAAATTATATTTTTCTTTTTTCTCTCTCTCAAATATGATTAAAATTTAAATTGCCGAACTCTATAGGTATTGCCGAGTTAATTTTATTTTTTGTGTGTAATTATTAGATTATATACTTCCCTAGAAAGCTAAAACTTTGATCAGCAGGTAACTTGGTTTTCGATCATATTTGCAATTACCAAGTTATATATTTGATGTAAATAAATGTATTATTATTATTTCTCCGACTTTATAGCCACACTTTTCAGCGTAAGCGCTGGGAAACATTCACACATTCCTGCTGCAGACAGTGGCGGCTTGATATCGCATTTCCGCCTGCAGCAGAAATTAGGCTCAGGCGAGGGAAGGAAATTCATCTTATCCCAAAACCTTCCTTACAATGTTACAAGTTTGTAATAATACTGCCTTTTGGCCATTTCTAATAATATTGTAAGACAGTCGTAATGCCGCGATGTTCTTGGTGAATCTGGTCATCATCAGTCCTTCTGCCTTTATTACTAGGGCGTATGTCTCCACCGTCTCCAGTTTCCATTGGCGCTTGAGCTCGATTGACAGATTTTGGTATTTCGCGATCTTCTCCCGTTCAGTCTTCTGAATGTTGTGGGTAAGTGGCACTGCGATGTCTATGATGATCCCTCTTCGTTGTTCCTTGTTGATCAGCACAACATCTGGTCGGTTGAAGTCCACTGTTCGCTCGGTGATGATTATCCTATCCCAGTACATCACTGCTGCTTCCGATTCCAGCACAGCTTCCGGGGCATATTTGTAGTATAGTGGAGCCGTCGCTAACAGGCCATACTTGAGGACCAGTTGTTGGTGGATCATCTTCGCAAGTTGGTTTTGCTTTTGGTGCTAGCGCGGGACACCCTCCTATTATGTGTTCTATTGTTTCACCTGCAGATCCATATTTCCTACATATGTCCTCGACGTCGTCTCTCAGGAGATACTTCTGGTAATTTCTTGTTCTTATAACCATGTCCTGAATGACAGTCAAGAAACCTTCGGTTTCGGGGTACAGATAGCCGTCGGTAAGCCATTTTAATGAATTTTCTTTGTCGATGTGGTCTTGCTCTAGCATTTTTGGAAAACGGCCCTGTAAAACATGTTCCATCCGTCTCCGGAGCTCCTCTTCTGTTGGTACGTTGACTGGAAGAAGTTCACATCCTCGCTCAAAGGCGTGTATCCAGCGTCTTCTCTTGCTACTGCTGTTATTAGCGAGTCCCTGTTGGTTAGTATTTTTCTTCCTAAGGAAACTTCTTGGTTAAGGCACTGATTTTTTATATTTTATAGACCTCTCCGACCTCGTCTTCGAGGCAGGTAGAGTCTAATTACTGAAGAGTTCTTATGCAATTGTCTGAATTTAGTTAGCAGCCGCCTGGTAGGTCGGTCGAGTTCGTCGATATCAGTAACGAACCACTTTACCATTCCAAAAAAGTATATCAGCACTGGGACAGCCCACGAGTTGATGGCTTTGATAAGATTACCTCTAGATAAAGCGTATTCAGCAACTCTGTCATGCGGTTCTTGTATTTCTCTTGGAATTCTTTCTTCAGTTTGTGTGGTTGATCTTGTCATCTTGACATATTCCCAAGTAACGGTATTGCTCTTCCGGTGGTAGTTAATGAATGCAGCATACACCTCTGGATTGTTATGAGGTGCTCCTTTCACAATACTCAGTGTGGCGCGTTTATCTAGGCCAAAACACATTCTGATGTTTTCGCTGAAGGTCTTAGTAGTTTCAATGAGGGCCTAGAGTTTTTCCTTAGACCCACTAAATAGTTTTAGATCATCCATGTAGAGCAGGTGAGTGAGTGTTGCTCGGTTTCTCATATTGATCTTGTACCCAGCTTTCTTATTCTTATTTTATTTTGTCTTATTCAGTAGTGACAACAGCTACAAGATAACAATAACAAGATAAGTTATTATATTTCGCCGACTTTATAGTCACACTTGTCAGAGTACACGCTGTGAAACCTTCACCCATTCCTGCTGCAGACAGTGATGTCTTGAAATCGCATCTCTGCCTGCGGCAGAAATTAGGCACAGGCGAGGGGAGCAAATTCATTCTGAAATTCATCCCAAAACACTTCTTACAATATGGCAAGTTTGTAACAATATTGCCTTCTGGCGATTTCTAATAAGATTATAACTGGGACTGTGTTATAACACAGTCCCAATGCCGCGATGTTCCTGGTGAATCTGGTCGTCATCTAAAGCCGGCAGATCCGGGCGGCGGGCCATAACCGTACGCGTCATACTAGTTACTACTTGTATGTGCAAAAACAAAATTCATGAAAACAATAAACTGTTGCAATTTATAAAGAGATGGATTAAACTTACCCTGTTATTTACGTTGAGATGTGTGAAAACTTTGTGGGCCGCCGCGCTATTTAGCCGGCTTTAGTCATCACTACCTCTGCTGATGGCCTCTGCCGATGGCCTCTGCCTAGGGCGTACGTTTCCACCTTCTTCAGTTTCCGTAGGCGCTTCAGCGATTGACAGATTTTCATATTTCACGATCTTAGTATTGATTTTCTCGCTCGCTCCCAGGTTCTCACACCACTATTTTTATTAAAAAATGCTCGCCCGCTCATTCATTAACATTACTTAACATTACCACGAGCAAATGTATTTCATTGTTTAAATTTTAACCAAAATTTTATTATCACTGTTTATTTAATATTAATTGCCCTTTTTTATTCTTTAATGAAAAACTGCTTCACTCAAGTAGATCTACAGATTCGTTTTCGTTTTCTATTATTCTATTTCTCTATTTCGTTTTCTATAATTCGTTTAACTATTATTGTTCAAAAAGCCATACAATGCTTTATCAATATATTAATGTTAATATTAAATTTATTTAAATTTATTACTTGTGTGTCTCATGCAGTTATCATCCATATTCGACTACCTTGTAGAATTATATGAATCAATCTTGTATGTTCTTGGAATATGCAGGCATGCGTGTGTATTTGTCAAAAATATTCATCAATACCTGTGTTAATTAAAAAAATCGATATAGATACATATATAATTAATGTATACCTATCTATATGATTTCAGCAGCTAATTATATGTTCCAATAAATGCATAATCGATGGCGTGGGTTAAATTTTATCTTGATTTTAATTTCAGTCATTAGCATATGAATAATAACATGATACGAATTGCGAGATATTTTTGCAATGGCATCTATTGAATTTTATTTTTTTCCGACGGAGTATAATAATTTATTTTCCAATACATAAGTGAGTTGTGCAACCAACACGTAAGAAAGTTACCGCAGAAAGCTTAAAGGACATGCCACATTCATATGGTAAGAGGCTTATTTTTTTTTACAGACCACACTTCATTATTAACATTTTTGACCTTATAGGTTTCATAACTCAACCGTTGTGTATGCGAAAAAGATTGATGATACCTTTCACTGTTTATAAGCTTGCGCCGGTGCTCTACATGGTAACATGTGTATCAATAATAAACTAGTAAGATCATGACTACATTATTATGCTAATTTGAAAATTCTTCCTAATATGCCGTAAGTAACTGTTAACTTGGAGCATGCTTGAATACATTTCACAAGAATTTTTTACGGCACTACTACACGATATTATGTGAGGAAGTGTGTTTATTTTGTTCGAGGCTATTGTTAGAGAGAAGCCATAGGTAACACCTGTAGATTCTTTAATCGCTCGCGCCTGTAATTGCCCCATGGCTAGACGGGATTTGTTTAGATATAATAGAGCTGTTTAATTATAAAAACAAAATTCCATTGTGTGGTTTTGTCTGTTACATTATGACCTTATGACCGCATGATCGTATAACATTAGTAACACTAAAAAATAGCATAATAAAAGATGCTTTGTTTGCAAAATCATAGAACTAGTGGATTATAAGAATAAAAATCATTACAGAAGATGTTTTGTATATCTATTGAATATGTTACTGGAAATATTTTCCTGTAATCGGAAAGTTCCACGCCAGCAAATACGCCGAATTCAGCTGAAATGTAGCACATCAGTAACTGATACTTTTGATTTTTGATTGTCAAACCTTTTAAGGTTTTTTTTTGCAGACGCTTAGGTTATTCATAGTTAACAGTAATTATTCACAATTGTAATTGCTTTATTCTTTGATTTATATTTACAATCTACCAATTTAAGCATTTATATTGGATAAACTAAAGGAAACTTTTGCACATGCGGTTTTCCAAACTCTTTCGATAATTTCATCGTATTCGTATTTTCTTCTAAATTGTCAGATTGAATTCAAGTATGAATAAAGTTGAATTGGCCTATATATGAATCGAAAGTTTCGGGATTTTGATTGTTTCAATCTAACAACATTATTAGAAAATTAAAATTTAAATACGTGTAACTGGTTAATTAATGGACTTAATGAAAATATATTTACATATAAGTTTATCTTGCTTCGTGGTACTTTTTTAGAAACTTTGCATTCCTAAGTTGACTGTTAGAGCAACAAAACTTCAAAAACAAATAAAAAAAAGAAATAAATGTTAAATGTTGTACAGCGAATACAAGAAACCATATAAAATGCTTGTTATTTTTTATACTTCCTTGATCACAGTTTTATTGCCAATAAAATATGTAGGAGTACTTCGTGTATATAATAGCAAATGTATATAAATAGAAAGAATATATCTATAGAAATGTATAAAACGACGTATTGGGCTATCTTTGTATTTCGTTATGCCTTTAAGAAAACATGTTTTTTTGTAAAAGATATTTCTTACAAAGATATTCTCTCCGTAGTTGAATTATTTAAAAATAACAAAGTAAACTTTTCTTCTACCATATCCATTCTTTAAGAAAGGACGCTGAAATCTTTGATCGCGACTGTCTACTTTACAATAGCATACCTACATATAAGTAAATTGTGATTGGTTCTCTGTCGTTTATTGTCATTTACTTTTTTATATAGGTTAAAAAGTCCTTATTTTAATTAGATGATGCTTCACAAGCCAAAAAAATGGGTATAAAATATACATAATTAGTAATTATCAATAGATACATTATAAAATTAATAATTACTATTGTAATATTTAAGTATTAATAGTTGTTTACCTCATTTTTCAATTTAAGCATTCCAGAAAATGAAAATAATTTAAAATTATAAAACATTGTGTAAGTACGTCCTTTTGTTGAAATGCCAAATTTTTTTTAACTTAGACACCATCATGAGATAGTTACACTTGAAACTAAATGTGGTTTTGGGAGTTTTCTCGACTGCTATACTACCTGAATAAATATGAAAAGGAATATTTTAGCTCCTAATTAAGCATTAACAGAGTATTGTAATTGTTTTCTTGATGATATAATTGTTCAAACTCTGTATAAAACCTCTTGATACAGAATGTCCAATATATAGGGTGTCCCATATGGTACACAGCAGTGGCGGTTAGTGGAATTTGAGATTCTCGTATTTCTGGAAGGAAGCATGGGACCCACATCATACTTTAGGGGGTGATTACTAGACCTAAATAGAAGGTTATTGTAACAAGAACAACATTTACAGTTTGCTTAAAAATACAGTAATTGTAAAATCTCAAAAACAAAATGCTGTGATCAAATAATAATATAACTTTTACAGATCTTGAAACTTAGAAAAAATCTTAAGTAACAAAATAATTTGTATTTACTTAATGATTATAGAAAAACATTTTTCGCAAATATTTTGGTAACCATTTCCAAAATAATTTGGTGAGGCAGACATTTTTTTTAATTTTTTTTTTCGCAAGTTTTGTTTAAAGTTATTTTTTGCAATTACAGCCTTGTACTTACTATAGATCTAGTAATCACCTCCTAAAATATGATGTGGGTCCCATGCTTCTTTACGAAAATACAAGAATCACAAAGTAGTCATTTAGATGGTTCAGTGTCAAAATTATAATTTTATTTTCGATTTCCATAAATAACTTTTTAGAAAACTTTTTTGGACAAAATTAGATAATTGGAAGTTCTTTGCCGAAGTGGGGAGCGACGAATTTGAATATCTCAATAATTTTTATGTAGGTTATAAAGGCCATTATGAGTAAATCAAAAAGCGATTATGCTTTTATTAGAAAATTCAGTCGTACTGAAAAGTATTCAGTACGACTTATGTTATAACATAATATATATACAGGGTGAGTCAAAAATATAGAAACCCTTAAGAATCTCGCGAACAGTGAATTTTAGAGAAAAATGTATTAGACAAGGTTCAGGAAATTTCCCTGGCTTTCCATCGGTGACCTTAGATTTGATCTTGGCCTTGCCTTGCAAGTCATATCAAGGTCACTGGATTTTTTTAAAATGGAAACCCCTATTTTTTATCGTGGATTAGGAAAATTTTACGTCCAGATATGGTGTTGGTCATGACCTTGACTATGACCTTGAGAGTCATATCAAGGTCATTGACGTTTTTAAAAAGGGAACCTCTGTTATTTGTATCGTGGATTTTCTGCTTCATTCGAATGAAGCAGTTAATTTGACATTTAAATAAGGTCTTGATTATGGCCTTGACCATGACCTTGACTATGACGTTGAGAGTAATATCAAGATCTCAGGCATAAAAAAATGGGTACCCCAATTTTTATTTTTTATCGGGGATTTGGTAACAAAAAATTCTAAGTTTAAATATGGTGTTGTTTATGACCTTAACTATGACCTTGACCATGACCTTGAGTCTTATCAAGGGCACTGTCATTGTTTTAAATGGAAAACTGCTTTATTTGAATGAAGCAAAAAATCCACGATAAAAATAACAGAGGTTCCCTTTTTAAAAACGTCAGTGACCTTGATATGACTCTCAAGATCATAGTCAAGGTCATGACCAACACCATATCTGGACGTAAAATGTTCCTTTCTTTCCAACTCCGCGATAAAAAAATAGGGGTTTCCGTTTAAAAAAATATCTAGGGACCTTGATATGACCTTCAAGGACAAGGCCAAGGTCAAATATAAGGTCACCGATGGAAAGCCAGGGAAATTTCCTGAACCTTGTCTAATACATTTTTTCTCTAAAATGCACTGTTCGCGAGATTCTTAAGGGTTTCCATATTTTTGACTCACTCTGTATGTAATGGTATGATGTATATTTGAGCTAAATTTAGAATTTTTGTTGAATTCCATTGAGTTCAGAGTAAACTATGGACATGAAAAAAAAATAGTCAGACGGGCAGCCAGATAGACAGACAGAGGGATAGACGTACAGACATACCCTATAGATCCACAATTTTTTTTTTATTAGATACTTTAAAACTTAAAATCTTGATGTTTAAGACTTTTTTTAAGCCTATTTAGTAGGGTAGTCAAAAAAAAATTGTTCTTCCGGCCCTAGGCTTAAATCATAGTATTTGATTAGTTAATACTAATTCCAGATGATTAGCTCATTTAATTCAGTTTTGGAGTAATTATTCGTTCGTGGTGCCGTTTCGCGAACAATTAAAGAAATTTATGGTAGCTCATATTATTTTCTGGTAGTCGGGGATCGTATAAAACATTTTCAGTGTCGGTAATGTAGGTCTCTTTGTATTCTATTGGAATTTTTTATTCTAATGACAGCGTTGAACGTAATTTGAATGGGAAAATAAAACACCAATGCGCGACCTCTAAAACTTAATTAAATGAGCTAATCTTCTGGAATTAGTAATAACTAATCAAATACTATGATTTAAGCCTAGGGCCGGAAGAACAAATTTTTTTGGACCACCCTAATATTTAGGCATTGAAAATGTTTGAACCACACTATTATTTGTGCTTCATGATGCTATTCAAATAAAATTTAGGTTCTTTTCTATCAAATTGGAAATGCTGTAAACGAAACTATTCTAGAAAGTCTCGATATATATTTTTTCCAAAATCAGAGTTCTATTTTTTAAATAACCAAATTATATGAAGTAAATCTACTCTTTCTCTATGTAAACTTACCTATTGTAAACCCACACAATATCTCACTTACTGGATTCTTTATTTCCCGACGCCGACGTACCGCTAATTGCAATTTCCATTTCTAACACGCGGAAGCGGTTGCTACAACGCACACCGACCATTTTTCGTCTCTTGCAGGGCCGTATGAGGTCCGCTACAGCTTCCTATGGAGTATAATTTATCGGTTACAAAAACCCTCTCTCGGTATCAGCTGAACGGGGTATATTTAAATTGTCGAGATTCATAAATATCGGTTGGTCATGCGTGCCAGACCCGTACAACTACTTGCGGTGTGGCCGATACACCTGCGTAGCTTTCTGTACCGTAGTCCGGTAAAGTTAAGGGGGATACAGAGTTAAAAGGGATATCATAGAAATTATGAAACAGGTGTAAATGCGGTCGGATCGCTTCATTAATTTAATACGCCAGGTATTTATTGCTTTCACCATCGCAGCACGGCTTATAAAATATAGCTTCGAAGCGGTAAATTTATTTGGCATTAACATTACTTGTCTTGTAATTCTATTATCTGACGGTTAATTGCAGTAGATAGGAACATTACGTAGTGTTAGTTTAACTATGTTTAATTAATGGGGAAGGTGAAGATGAGTCAACTCTTTTTGATTCTATTCACCTGTAGGTATAGTTGACGCATTGATTACATATTACTGCTATTCAGTGTAACTCCAAAAGGTACTATTTCTGTTTAAGGTTGCTTTTTTGTATCACGAGAGCTCCTGTTGGCATACCTCTTTTTTCCTTAGTAAAATAATGTTTTCCAAATAACATTATATTGGTATAATAATGTCATTAGAAAGTACTACTACTACAAAAGCTACCAGTATTTTTCACGTGACACAAATTCTACTCTATTTATGAAACAAATAATATCTAAATGACTTGTTAATATTAGTATTTTGTAACACCTGGAATATTTTTTGCCCTAAATTATACATCTCTTTATTCTCTATTGAACATATTTATAAAATTAAAAATCGTCTCGTAAATAGTGATGTTTTATACCATGTGGAACAGCCAAATGGAATAAATTCAGTAGCTCCATTATTATGCATTTTTTTAGAAAATCCTGAGACACGTCAATTTCTAATTCTAAAATGACATCTTGCGACGTAAAAATGTCATCCCTAAATTCAACCCCCTTCAGGTGACAGTTACAACCCCTAAATTTTCAAATTGGAGGTAGGGGCTTGTGGTACTTCATTTGAAAGGTTTTCTCTCTATTCAAAACTGCTATGGTTTTAAATTTTGTTGCAGATATTAACAAGAAAAAAAGATAAGTTTCTCCAGTGTAGGAAATTCGTTACATTAAAATAAAACTTTTATAAGTAACACTATTTGTCAATTTTAGGTTCTGAAATGTTAATAATAACAAAAAATAAATGTCTGTAATTGCCGACATTCCCTACTATAAGATAAAAACGTACTATTAAATACATATAATTTTTTGCTTGACAATCGAACGACAAAAACGAGCAAGCAGCAAAAAACAAACCTGAAATTTAAGAACTTGGCCATTATCAACTTTAGTGAAATTACCTAGAAACGTGCTTGCCATTGTAACAGTAGTTAACAGTTATCAGTGTTAAACTTTTTGCTTTAGTTTTCGTGTTGTAATTCAGAGAGATGGTTTACCTAACCTAACACAAATGCATAAGATAACGATTCTGCAGATGATGGGTTACGGAGATAGAACACGAACGCAGGCCGAAGTTGTTCGCCTATTTCAAGAAAAATATCCGGAGTTGCCGCCGATATCTCAAGGTACCGTATGTAAAATAGAGAAGCAGTTTCGGAAACGTGGACATGTACGGCAGCTAAAGAAAAATCCTCCCAATAAACTCATTGATGATCAGAAATTGGATGTAATGCTTATGCTTGAAGCTAAAACTTCTGCTATTGCTTATGCTCAAACAGCATCAGCATTAATTATTAGCCATTCCTCGATTCTCCGCGTATTGACAGAAAATCAGATGCACCCATATAAACTGGTACCAACTAATGAGCTCGCAAAAGACCATTTTGATAGACGAATTCTCTTTTGTGAACAAATGATGCAAATGATAGGTGACAATACTTTACAAATGGAAAATGTTTTATTTTCGGATGAATCTACATTTACACTTCACGGTCATGCAGCGGCGGATTAGGGAAAATTGGCGCCCTAGGCTAATTTATTTTGGCGCCCTTTTTTTAAGTATGCAGTTTTCTTTTTTTATTTTCATTACCGTTCGGGCCGTCGATAAAAAAAGAATACAAATTTCAAATTTCAATCAAATAATACAGAAGAAATAGGAATACAAACAATTTATTGGTGACTGATAAATTAATAACAAATTTAACACAAGTTGTGACAAATAACCTAATACAAACAAAACAAATTTAATTCTTACCGTTATACAGTATAATATACTAATTAGGTAGTTAGTAACTAGAATGTTATAACCTTTTTCGCGATTTCGTGGAAGCAAATTTCTCAATTAGGTCACTGAAATCCATCATATCCAAAATTTCGCTCTCAATGGACAACAAAGCGCTAAGTCGCTGATTTTTTGATTTCCTAGACTGTTCCTTAGATAATTTTTAACTCTCTTCAACGCTGAAAATGACCTCTCTGTCGTACAGTTTGTAGCAGGTATACATAGAAATAGTCGTAATGCCACGTCAACATTAGGAAAAGCGGTGACAATATTTTTCCCTCATCATCTTCAGCATGGACGGAACACTCTATATTTTCCAAAGCAGTAATCAGATATTTAAATTGCACACATTCATTTGGAAATTCGTCATCTAAGTCTTCCTCATATTTATTCCGTATGTATGTATATATCAATGTAGCCTTTAAACTATCTAATATCTTTATCATTCATTTTTTTCAAATTTAAAAGAAATCCAAAATTTTCTTCTATTTCTCGGTATGCATCCCATTGAAAAAATTCCGGAACCACTGTCCCCTATGTTTGGGTGCTATTTCCAATGGAAGTGGTTGCAAGTCCGGAAAATGAGTTGTATCATTGGAAAATTGGAAACGAAAAAAAACGTGATTGTTTTATGACAAGAAAATGTTTATCACAAGAATACTTAGTCTCATAAAAAAATTACGTTTTTTTTTTCGTTTCCAATTTGCCAATGACACAACTCATTTTCCGGACTTGTAACCACTTCCATTCGATAGAGCATCCTTAAAAATATAGGGAACAATGGTTCCGGAATTTGTTTCAATTAAATTAGTGCACACAGTAGTAACACTTTGAAATTAGAGAACAAAAAGTGTCCGGTCAGGCGCTAATGGGTTAAAATCATTCGTTTTCTTTTAAACACTAGGAATAGATGGGAATAATGTTTCTGGGACAGAATTTTTAATTTCGTCTCGACTGGCGCCCCCCTTCTGCTGAGGCGCCGTAGGCTGCAGCCTACTTAGCCTACTGATAAAATTTTGTTTACTGGTCGAGATAAAATCCTCACTGGATGAGAAAACTACACACGCAAAACCCTGAGAAAGTTAATGTTTGGGCAGGAATAATATAATTGGAGAAAACATCATTGGTTCCTTCTTCATTGACGGCAATTTGAATGCAGAAACTTATTTAGCGCTGCTCCAAAATAATGTTGTTCCGACGAAGGCAAACTTGTATCCAGCTGAAGGAAACCCACAACTCCCAGGTAATGCAATACGGTTCCAGAATGATAGTGCACCAGCACATTACGAAGTCAATGTCCGGCAATATCTCCACACAATCTTTCCAAATCGCTGGATAGGGAGACGTGGTTCTGTAGAATGGCCTGCACGATCACTTGATCTCACGCCGATAGACTTCTTCCTATGGGGATATGTAAAAAGTATGGTCTACAAACCAAACCCGACGATTTAGCTGCCTTAAGAAGAAGAATGACACTTGCAGTTAGGTCGATTACCTCGCAGATGTTAACTAACGTTAGAAGACATTTATATTTACGTCTAGGATGCTGCCAATATGCTGGAGGCATACATTTTGAACATCTGCTGCATTAATAATGATTTGTTTTTTATTTTAATGAAACGAATTTCCTACGCTGGAGAAACTGTTTTTTTTTTGTTAATTTCTGCAATAAAATTTAAAACCATAGCAGTTTTGAATAGAGAATGAAAGACCTTTCAAATGAAGTATCACAAGCCCCTACTTCCAATTTGAAAATTTGGGGGTTGTAGCTGTCACCTGAAGGAGGTTGAATTTAGGGATGACATTTTTACGTCGCTAGATGCCATTTTAGGATTAGAAATTGACGTGTCTCAGAATTTTCTTAAAAAATGCATAATAATGGAGCTACTGAATTTATTCCATTTGGCTGTTCCACACTGTATTATCTTGTGTATGCAATAATTATTTTTTTAAGGTAGCCATTATTTTTTGTAACAATACATTAACAGTTTACATACAGTTAATACATACCGGGTCCCTGAGAAGTTTGGAAAGGGTCGAATATCTTGAGAAATACACTTTAGATCGAAAATAAAAGAATATGTTTATTATTTATTTATATAATTATTTTTAAAACAGCTATCCGATGACACTCCCTTCCCCCACCTCCCTGAGATTGGGATCGGAGTAACTTTAAAATTTCAAATGGTAACCCCCATTCTCTATTGCATATTAGGATTCTCCGGAAAAAATGACACTGGCTTGACCAACGATTAATGCCACTTTTTTTACAGATGCCACTACAATCGATGAAAATCGAAGAGAAATACGAAATGGTAAATTATATCGATAAATATACTTTGGATTAAAAAATACATAGTATGTATTCAATGTTTTAAAAAATTAATCTACCGATACCAAACTCTATTTCCTCCTCCATCCCCTGGAATTAGGATGGGGGATAACTCACATCTCAAATAGTAACCTCCATTTTTCATTGCAGATGCAGATTCTACATGGCAAATTCTAGGTTTGGATGGAATCATGTTTTCCGACTCTGGTCTTTCATCAGATCTTGCTTGTACTATACCTATAGCAGGTCATTCTGAGGAGGCGAAAAGGACTATAACAGTTTTTATATTTTCAAAATATTCATTGTGATATGCTACGGCTGTTTACCAAGTACCCCGTCAGGTTACAACCGGTTCAGGAGGCAAACGTGTATCTCTCACAATATCCTTAAAAAAAGTCTATTCTTGTATTGCTTTGACAATTTTTTTTCATATTAATTTGATATCAACTTGTTGACCAACGGAAAAGAGTCTCTTATGGTTTCAACTACCCTATGGAGTGCATGAACCCCACATGCAAGAATATTTGTGAGATAAAGAGAAAAAAATCTTTCCTGCTTTTATCATATATGATGCTGCATCAGTTAACATTACTAACACTTTATCGGAATTATCTTAATTTGGCCATAAGTAACCAAAACACTCATTGACAAACTGTTCAGTTATTTCATGATTGGTTTGATCTAGTGTCTTTGAAGCCAGTAAATAACTAGCACTATCACTTTGTAATGTGCCAATTACAAAATTGGCAACAGCACGTCCACATGCATCAGTAGCTTTGTCTATGACGAAATAAACAAAATTGTCCAGTCACTTCATGTATTGTTTGCACTACATCACTGTAGTGCAATCAGGTGTAATCACCAGATTTATCTGAAGAATTTATAGTTGTTCTACAAAAAGTTCAAAATAAGTCATTTCCCCTAATATATAAATCCCCATAAAAGTCAGGATTACCGTCATTCCATATTTGAAATAGATTTTGTCTATTTTTGCGTTCTTTTGGCATGTTCAATTCGCCCTTATGTTGTCTAAACACTCTAAATCACAGTTACACTGATACGCGTAACGAAACGCGTAAAATCATGATTCTTAACTTGTTTTATATTATGATATTATGAATGATATATTATTGCAAACATACAACACTACCCATTTCAGCCTCTCGTATGTCAGATGCGAAAAGTCTATAATTCGCTATGTTGTGCAAGCCGTCATTGAAATTGCTTATTTTAAATTATTAGTTACACAGTTTGAATAGGCTATTTCATATACAATGCCGTATCCCCCTATTACACTCCGCGACTTAAGAGTCTTTACTAATAATGTTGCCAAGATAAAAAGACCCAGTTAGAGTATACAGAATGTAATACATACATAATATACATTCACACACTAACACATACATACATACATTCACACAGACACACTTGCAGACATACGGTAGCTATACGCTACTGCAAAATCCACGAAGAGCCCAACATCAAAAGGATATATCTTGAAAACACGAATTTTTAGGATTTAGTGCCCAGTTAGACTTTCGGTCCACATGTCAAGGACTACCGGAAAGTTTCAGAGTTTAGCTGAGAGTCTTTTCCCATAGCGATCCTGGGGGTCCTTTTTTTAAATTTTGTTAATCGTTAGAGAAGAAAAGGGGGTATACCACAACCCTCCGGTATTAGGTAAATTTTGGGGCTTTATTAAATCAATAGACATTAAACTTGCTGTCTGTGAAGAAAAAAGTTACACTGTTACCTGCCGAAGTTAGCGAGGGTTTTGATTGGGGAGCGAGGGATGGGCGCAGAGCTACTTTCGGAGGAATGTCAATTTTAACTGTCCTGCTAATAAATGTAACAAACATTGTGCATTTTGTCATTTTTGTAGTCATTAATGTTGTGTCGTCTGTGAATGTCCGGAAACAAATTTAAACAGGTTTTTTTAATAATATTTTCCTGTATGCCAATTGAACTTGTATAATATAATAATTATTCCCATCCTTTTTTAATGTTTTTACACATTAAATGCGAATGCCTTGGAACAGTTATGGGCAAGGTTTCTGACATCCCTTTCTTAAATTCGATTTCTGAGCTGGTACCTGTCATCGTGTGGATGGTCGACCGCCCCCGGCGATAGGTCCACCCCCCGCGCTAGGTTAATAATATACACTAAACCTGATGCTCTGTGAGCAAGTCGAATTGTAGATGTCCTATAATACTCTGAATAAATCTCTTTAATGTTAATGTAATGGTATTTTCAATATGCCTAAGATACTTACGCAGAATGTAAAGTCGAATTTTTTTGTCTAGATCCTGAACTACTGAAAATTGTGGATAGAATTTTTTATGATAGAACAACTTTTTTTATGTACACTTTTCTCGACGCGCGTTTCACCAACTAAGTTGGCATCTTCAGACGACTCTGTTTTAATCTTAAAACTCAGTTTGCTCAGCTTACGGCACGTGAAAAAAATGGGATACAGTTATTACAAGATAAGTTTTACAAGCATAATATAGATATTTTATTAATTACCTGCACTTTACGCAAACAATATCTGGTTACTCGACAACGGAAAAGAAACCGACTGTTGTGGCAAAAGAGCGACAGAACTGGGCACAATGCAAATGGGATTCTATTAGATCTGGAGTGATAAATTAACATTTGAAGGCTTGTTGGAGATACCAGAAGTAGAATTCATCGACTTTCAGGAGAAGAATATCATTCTGATTGCCTGAAACGGAAATTCAAATTTCCTGGATCTGTAATGCATTTGGGAGTTCATGTCCTTTTAAGGAGTAGGTCGCCTATGTATTGCCTACGTATATAATATACTTAAAGTTACCGGGAAGAGAATTTTGTTTTTAAAAGGACGGTGCACTTAGCCACACCGCAAAGACTATAAATAGGTGGTTTGAAAACAATAATATTCCTATTATAAAATGGCCTTCTAGCAATCCAAATTTGTCTCCCATAGAATATATCTGGCACCATATGAAAAAAAAAACTAAATTCTCCAGTTTGAACAGTTGAGGATTTAGAATTAAAGCTACAAGAGATTTGAACTAATTTCACGCCAGAATTCTGCAGAAACCGTGTAGAAAAGAGAATTAACGCAATTTTGCAGCGAAAAGGTGACTGCAAACAATGGTAACCATCGGTGACTCAAGTGGTCCAATTCTTATGAGCCAGAAGGATTTTCTTTTATGCGCCTCCATTTTCTAAGTGTAAAACTTGTGTTCTTTAATAGTGTTGTTAAAGTGTTCTTAAAAGTATAATAAGTCAAATAAAATTAATTGGGACGCTTGGTCATATTGTGTTACTATAAAATTTGCATATGTAACAAATATTTTATATTTTAATATTAGGGTGGTCCAATTCATATGCGACTGGGCTCGTAATACATAAAAAATTATTAAACTTATTCCCGTATTCAAAGTTTTTTCCAACTTGGTTCACCCTGTAGGTGTGTGTCAAAATATAAAAGGACACACTGTACGCATGTGCAGTAAAAATATATACATTCAACACATAATTCGTATGAAACCGACGGCCCAGAAACCAATACAAAAAAATAGGCGAAATTCTTTTTTGCCCACAATTTCTGTATGAACAGTTTTAAATAATGTACAAAGTAAGTAGTATGTAAGTAACAAATTTACACATCATATAGTCTGACGCCACTGGATGCGTACCTACCCATCTTTGGGATCTCCAAACGGACAAAATGAGGCGCAATCTCTTAAGCAACCGCTGGAGTGGAGACAGCGGAGTCGACGAATAACAAATATTCATAAATTCCGCGAAGGTTGGTGGACTGTTGCGGTTCACGCGCGGCATACAATCGCAGTTGAATAGTGAGGCTGTCAGCGAGCCGGGCCCGTGACAGTTGTATGTCCTCCGAGCCGAGTGTGTGTGTGTACGGAGCTCGGGCAGGAGCTATGAGACAGCGCCGGCCACTTTATGTGCCCCGGTTTAGTCTGTCAACCTGCCGCCTGCTGCCGCTTATTGTCGGCGGCTCGGGGGGAGTGTCTGCCTAATAGGAAATACGCGACGATTGTAGCTCAGTAAGTTAAGGCAAAAACAAACTTTTCCAACACTAAACTTGTACGTATCCAGACCAAAGCCCTGTTCTCAGTCCAACTTAAAAACATGGACGGCACATTCAGTTCTACACAGGTTGCTTCTACATTTTCTCATTTTGTATTACAGATAACTAGAGTTATATATATAGCTAATAAAGTTATCTGTAATAGCTAGAGCGAGCGCGGAGTGTAACAGGCCCGTAGTCAGTTAACGAAAGAATATATTAATATTGTTACGAATTAATTTAAGAATTAGTTCAAACACTTTTATTAACACTCTACAGCTCGTCGATCTTAACTGTGTAACATTCAAAACATAACTAGCTAACTCCTATCAACAACACCACTATTTATAGTTTTTACATTTCTAGAAAATTCTTTTGATATCCAGAATATTTAATATGTCATTCCATACAATTATTTACTAACAACTAGTGTATAAACTAAATAAACGAAGTAATATTATGCAAGTATGTAAAATATAAAACTTAATAACTCACAGCTGTCACTAATGACACTTGACAAATGTCACAATATGTTTACATAAATGATGTAGCAATATACGCTTGTGTAGTGACTATAGTGGCGCCGCGTAGTGGTGAGACCGTGTCAAAAATTAAGTGGTAAACAAACTTCATCACGCTGATAAACTACGATAATCAAAGACTCAAAAACAATTTTTCATTTTCATAACACGTAAAATGCACAAAAGTGGTGTAAAAAATACTGGGCAAGCTTGTTGCGTCCCGGGTTGCACTAATCGCCGAAACACAAATCCGGAATTACACTTTTATGCATTTCCAAATAGCCCATGGGAAGCTGAAAGAAAAAAGAAATGGATCATTTCTGTTCGACGTAAAGAGTAAGTAATATTCACAGGTTTTAAATAGAAAACTTTAATGTAGTTCATCTGTAATTCTGTAAGTTTAGGTTAGGTTTAATGCTTGTCAAAATAATTGTCAAAAAATTAGAAAAATTGTCTTATAGAATTAATAAGATACCCTGGACTCCTACTAAACATACCAGGATTTGTAGTGCACATTTCTCAGGGGGGAAAAATCTAATGATCCACGAAAAGAGGCATATATTCCAACGATATTTCCATGGAAAAAAGAGAACCCAAAAGCTCGTGCTCGTGCAGCAAGAGCAGAGAATTAATCCAATTAATTTTCGACTCTGTCCGTCAACCACTTCTTTCATGTCACTGACGTGAAAACTTTCAAGCAATCTTTTCCCTTTGCTCAAGTTTTTTTTTGCGGAAAATACTTACATGTAAAAAGCCACAAATAATTTCAATTATCATTTTGTTTGGAGAAATAACACTTAATTTTACACAAAATCACTTAAATAATAGACATGTTTAACACGTCTAATTGGGCAAATTTTAAATTCACAACTCACTTATTGACGCGGCGAATCCGCGAGATGGCGCGGCGGTCTCTCCGAGACGCGACTACACAAGCGTATAGTACTATTTTTACCAAATAGTGCGGTTAAGTCAAGGATAAAATACCTATATAAATTAAGATAATACGTAATAATGGCAACACTTACCCGACAAACGTCAGTGTTGAGACAAGATTCCCATGGCAGGTTGGGGTGGCTGTCACTAGCGGTGTCACTTTTTAACGCACGAATTAAATAATTAGCTACTGAACGCCCGCTAGCATCGGTAGCTTCGTCTATAATAAAATACACGAAATTGTCCGCAATGTCTTCGCGTATTTATGACACTACATTGTTGTAAACCCGATCGACATATTATGCAAGTCTTAACGTACTTCCATGAGGAATTTTTCTGTCCATATATTTTTCTAAAAACGTACGTAACTTGGGGTTCTCTAGTTCGTTTAATGGAATATTGCTTGCAACAAAGCCTTCTGTAAGTTCATGAAAAAATAAGGAGTCGTCGGCGCGGGACGAAGCATGGCTTTTCAGATGTCTTGTTACTTTCGTTTTATCTGAACAATTTATAATGCGTTCACACACAGTACAAAAAAGGTCATTTCCTTGAATACGTATGTCCGTAAAACCCTCGGGATCACTGTCAAACCACGTTTGAAATACTTCCCGTCTATTTCTTTTCACCTTTGGCATGGTACCTCAGTTTATTCACTTCTCCCCTCAACTAATAATTATTAATATTTATAAAGTTATTTAAACACACGGCGAATAAAACACACAGTTTTCGTAATGCAAGTCAGCTGTGAGCTGTGAGTCAAGGGCAAGACATGCACAGTGTCGGTCCTGTGACATTCGCGCTTGGTAATAAGTAATAATATTTAATAATATACTATGATGCAACATAGTGTGAACATATTATCATTTTCATTCTTAAACTGACTACGGGCCTGTTACACTCCGCGCTCGCTCCAACTCTACAGATAACATGTAATGTATAAAATAAACAATTTTATGGAAGGACGAACAATTAGAAAATATTTTACTTTATCTATAGTGGAAAATATGGAAATGTAGAACTAATCTCCAAATGTCATTTAGGACAATTTCCACTTCAATCGTTTAACAAACATGTATATCTGAAGGCGATTCATGCAAGGAGACGGAAAAGTTGGACTTATATTTATTATGTTGATATGCATATGAAGAGAACCATTTAGAATTTAACGGCTATCAAATTTTGGTCGAGAAAATATTTGATTTGTTGGTTATGTATAGAGCGAGGCATTTTGCCCCGGCGCGGCGATGGGTATCGCCGAGTGGAAGAAGGCGTTAGATGCCCATTATTTGCGAGTATTTTGTTGTATTATAAATATTTAGAAAGCATAAAGAATTCCCTATTATTTATTAAAATCTATTACTAATATATTACTATTTATTTTCTGCTAGTGCACTTAGAAAGGTATACGCACGCTTATGTCGTGCGGACACGACGCCCCGCTCTAGTTATGTATTTAGAATCATGAAATCTCTGTAGTAAAAGTTGCTGCTATAAGCAAATGTAAGTATGTATATTGTAACGTTTTATTTATCTCGGGTTCGTGAGGTGTGAAAAATTAAACTCGCCCTTTTTAACCCACCCCCTTTTTTTTATTCCCCCCACCCCCGCCCCACCCCTTTTACCCTCCCCATTTTTTTTTTTCCAAATTTTATTAGGGCGCTGCCCCGCAAGCCCCGCCGCTTTTCCAAAAAGGGATTTTTTTTTCCCCCCCCCCCCCCCCCCCCTTTAACCCCCTTTCCCCGGGGCCCCCCCCCCCCCCCCCCCCCCCCGGGGGGGAGGCGCCCCCCCCCCCGGGCCCCCCCCCCGCCCCCGGGGGCCCCCCCCCGGCGCCGGCCCGGGGGGCCCGGGGGGGGGGAAGGGGGGGGGGGGGGGGGGGGGGGGGGGGGGCCAACATATCATAGATATCTACAGACAATACATTTAAAAAGAACTAAAAGATCTAAAAACTTGTGGTTATATGCATATTTATATTATATAATCATTCGAAACCAAACGTACCTTGTACTTCCTCTTCCGCCTCTTGGCAGAACGTCCGGACACTTTCCCGTTCTGGATGGTACTTTCGCAAATACTTATTTCAAATTCGCTATAAGGTTGTTAACATTAGAATAACACTTCATATTCCCTAACAGTTTCGGCAGTTCGGTAGAACCCATGTCCCAAACATGTTACATGGATTAAATTAGTATATGTCCTTTTTAGGCGCCGGCCAACTGCTTTTTTATGCTTTGCAAAGCTATCAAATGCTCTTCCATGGCTTTTGCCTTCCATCATCCAGTCCTCCTACCGATATGTTAGCTATGTTCTGTTGTTTAACGTCTGTTGTTTCATCAATACTAAACCATACGGGTTTATCGTTCAATTCCGAGACGAATTTTTTTCATGTCCTCATACAGTGGTTGAGTCCTCACACAACCTAACAATCTAAGAGTTGTTTCTGCAGGTAGACTAATTTCGCCGTACCTTCTACTCACGGCGTTCTGGACAAATTGTCTGATATCGGGGTGACCTAATTTGGGAATGGAATATTAAACGCCGCCAGCATTTTGATTAAATACAGGTTAAATTATCTCTGTCTATCTCACGAACTCACATCCCCATTTATGCGAGGTTTAGCTATGTTCTGTTGTTTAACGTATGTTGTTTCATCAATACTAAGCCATATGGGTTTATCATTCAATTCCGAGACGAATTTTTTTCATGTCCTCACACAATGGTTGAGTTCTCACACAACCATCTAAGAGTTGTTTCTGCAGGCAGACTAATTTCGCCGTACCTTCTACTCACGGCGTTCTGGACAAATTGTCTGATATCGGGGTGACCTAATTTGGGAATGGAATAGATATGCCTACTGTCCTTTTGAAAGGACATTTTACAGGCGTCTTTTTAAACGCGTGTACAGCCTCTATAAGCTTCCGGATCTAATCTATATCCGGATCTATAAGCAAATGGCCTTACCAGTTTCATTTCAGAATATTCCAAGGCAAGTGTTTTAAGAGCCTGTGAATTTATTTTGACTGTGTTTAGGTAAAATATTTTCATTTAAAGATTGTGTTTTTTTAAAAAAATGTCACAGCCTATTGATTTGAGACCAGTAGGGTAAGTAATACATACTAAATTGAATTTTTATAGGTGTTTTTATTAGGTAGAAAGTTCACAGTTTTGATTTAATTTGAAAACCTGTTGATTTGGTCCAATGTTTTTTACCGTTCTTTTAAAAGGATAGTAGGCATTAAAGATAATTTTATTTCAGGGGTCTCGCGCTAAATGATCTTTACGAAATTTGGAAGAAGATGACTACTTATTTCCTCCGGAAATAAATATTGCTTTGTTGCCTCCCATAAATTCAGTTGAAGATTTAACAGACGAATATTCTGGAGATGAGGAGTACTTAAACATAAACAACTTGCCCGGTTCTCAGCTCTTGGCACCAGCAGAGGTTATGACCAAAGACACAGATGTTGATGAACATGCAGGTAACGCCACTGCGGTTGGACTTAATTTGATGATTCCAGAAAAATTGTATCGGCAGACCATTGGGTTGAAGAAGATGACTTTCCTTTGAGTATTTTCCAAGCGGTAAAGAAAATCTACAAATGGTCAGAAACATATTTATCTTTGCCCGATATAAAGTGGCCAACAATGTATAAAGTTGAAAGTCAACTCCCATCAGCAACAGAATTATTTCTGCGAATTTTTCAATTTTTCAATGAAGTAATAGATATGTTTGTTTTTTGGTCCAACAACTATGCGACAAAAAAAAACGGGAAATATAACACATGAGGAAATGTACGCATTTATTAGCATACTCCTGTTAAGTGGATATCTGCCTGTGCCAAGAAGACGAATGTTCTGGGAACAACGAAAAGACACGCAGAATATTTTAGTAGCTGATGCTCTTTCGAGAGATAGGTTTGAGTTCATTATGCAAAATCTTCATTGCTGTGACAATGACCAATTAGACCCATCGGATAAATTTACTAAAGTTCGCCCATTATTTGACAAGCTGAATAAGATATTCCAAGAATATTCTCCTTATTGGGAGCAACATAGTGTTGACGAATCCATTATTCCATATTTTAGAAAACATGGATATAAACAGTTTATTAGGGAAAATCCAATAAGATATGGTTACAAAATCTGGATGGGTGCGACCAGCACTGGATATGGATCGAACCGTACCAGGGGGAAAAGCAAGGTTGACTTGATTTGATAATAACTGAAATACCTACCCCAATGTAGATATATTTTTTACAGTTTTTTATAATATGATTTATTTTAAAATAGTTGATTTTTTTCAAAACATTTTTTATAATGGTCTGTATGCCTAGTGTCCTTTTAAAAGAACGGAACTTTTTTCCAAAAATCCAATATGCATAATTTTCTTTTAGATTTTTTTTCGTAACATAGAGCCTAAAATTAAACATATTACTTAGTATTTATGTAAATTTGTGAAAAAAAATAATGCAGGCATATCTGGGCTAAACGCCGTCATCATTTTGACTAAATCCAGGTTGAATTGTCTCTGTATGTCTCACGAACTTACACCCCCATTTATACGAGGTTTATGCAGGTAACACATATAACAGTATTCCAGTTAAGCTCGTTAAGATCAGACCAGGAATCTAAAACTACTCACCAACAGGGGCCCGATAATAACAATAGTAGCAAGAAAGGACTCTACATATAAGTCTAACTTGATGTGAATTTCTTTACGTCGACATACCAAAAGAATAGACGGAATGAATGGAACATTCTCTACAGGGCTATTTTCCACAAATGTTACAGCCAGACTATATTGGCAATGAGAATTCGTTGAAATGGCTTATCAGCAATTTTCTGTACACCAAAACCGAATTCAAATATTTGGAAAAGGGGCATAAAAACGAGAAACTGCTAGAAGCATATCTTGGACAACGTCGAAGATGGATGCAAGAAATGTGAATCTGTAAGCGAAACGATAGAACACAACATATTATAACGGTGTTCTATGGAAGCAGAGTCAGTGTATATCGGCAGACACAATCAGCTTGCAAAGATGATCCACCAGCAACTGGCGCTCAAGTATAGTCTTTTAGCGACGGCTCCACCATATTACAAATTTACTCCTACCACGGTGCTGGAATCAGAAGTAGCAGTGGTGTACTGGGATAGGCTAGTTATTACCGATCGAACAGTGGAATATACAGTCAAATTAAACAGATATAGGATATTTTCTTAAACGCACATGCTCAGTTTTTTGGAATGATCTCAAAAATATAAATAGTTTTTCTTGGGGAATACAATGTTTTAAACTTAAATGCATTATATAGTAAGGAAATAACGGCGTAATAAATAATAAATCATTGACCAAATAAGTGCACTGTCCAAGAAAAATAAATGTTCAATGGTCAAGTATTTCCTACTGTGATGTGATCAGATTTTTTCTAGTAGAGAAATTCATATATTTTAACTTAGAAGATCCCAAATGATTCGCGAAATATCAATATAAATGCATCCCAGATCTATTCTGTTGTGCTGTGTAAAATAATAAATACACATTTGATATGACCATAAAATACATTCCAAGAGCTTCGTTTCAGGTGGTCTCAGTCAATTATATTGGGACATTCCTTTTGGGGCAAGACAAGAATTATCCGCTCTTTTTTCTATACAGTTTGTTCTAACGTGAAATAAACAATCCACCAAGAAATTCATGACTGTGGTATCAGTTACAGCGAACAAAAAAGAACGAACCGAATGCATTAAAGCAAGAAAAGCCAGTAAAGCTATAAAGCCGCATTACCATAAAACGTTAAAAGTTGCATATTATAATTCTTACTTAATTCTCGTAAATGGAATTATTAGTATGTTGCTCCTCCCACAACGGCGGCTGGTCTTTGAATGAGGGGGCCCTAATATTAATAAATTTTCTCCAGAGAATCGTAAACGTCACCGATTTTATATAATTTTTCGTCGTATGCATTTATATGTATATTTGATGTTTCATAATTATTATTGCATTATGTCCAGGCAAACATTAGACTACAGTAATTATTGTTTTTCCTTATTATTATGCATGGAAAATATTTGCGAACGTTTTATCTTTGTATTACGAAGATAAGTATTTGTTTCTTATTTTCTTTTTCAAATAACCGTTTATTTCAAAATTTTATGTATCCTAAAGGTCACAACTTCGCAGTTTAATAGCAATTTATGCAACTACTAAAACTTTGCATTCTTTGTCATTATTAGAAACTCGTGCATAAAATAAGAGGAGATAAACACACAAAAACATGTCTCGTTTTTTTAAATAATTATCTATTTTGTTTAGCAACGATTTTATATGTATTATTTTTTTTGTAGGTAGTTCTCAAACCGAATATGTGAGATCTGCTATTTGCAAGAGTTTGACATAAAGAGACTACACGATATGACCCGAAAAGTACTTTGGTATTAACACAACTTTAACTAAAGCATATTACATAATGCATTCCATATTTTGTATTACATCAGAGAAACACGGAATGCCGTGTTTCTCAAGAACGAGAGAAGTGCGTAATATAAAAGTTGGACAACCCTATATGTAAAATAATATAATTTATACCTAATTTCTACTTATTTTGCAATTTCGAATATAAACAGTATAGACTTATTAATTATCTCAGGATATGCCTTCAAAAGATCAGAAAGTATTGCTTAAATCATACATTCTTAATATTTGACATAATATAGAAATTAACATTAAAAATAATGCTGCTAGAGATAAATATTTTTCGGTAAAAATTGATCTTTTGAGTATGTTCAGTGGTTAAGTTGTTGAACACCGTGTGTATATGGACTAAGTGGATTTATTAACATAATTTTAAAAAACGTGATGTAAATTTGGATAGACGCAATCAAAATGATTGTTGGTATACTTGTGTCATTTAATACAATGGCAAATTACTAAAATTACGACGTTAGATACAGGTATTGATTGATTCTATCAATGACTGTAAGATTGGCAGTCTATAGAATAATGTACCAGAATTTTTGTAATTTAACTGAGTGTTTACATAATTGTAGATGCGAATCATGGTTATCTTGAATAAAGTTATTTTTTCTTCTTTTTTTTGTATTATAGCCGGTTTCATTCGTGAAAAGGTCATGATCATAAAATCATGTCAAAGAAACATGAACATGTTCAATTGCAATGAATTGCAATGAATCGAATTGCAATGATTTCAAATCAAATGTGATTCTTGTTATTGTGAACATGTGAATTTTTATCGTCAGAATAAAGGACATCACAAACGATACAAACACTTTTTTGTCCGAATCTAATCTCTCTATAAACATAAAATATCTAGTATAGTTAATTTACATGTGGGACATATTTTTTTAAATTTTCAACTAAATATCATTTTTACGATCATTTCTGAATAATGAAAATACTACCTATTCCTGCACCATTGCCCCACATTATCATTCCGTTGACTAATCAAGATTGCACACAGCTAAAATAGTACCTTATTACCGTTGAAAGTAGTTTCTGGGTAGCAAAATTCCTATTTACAATATTTTTATATACATAAATAACATACTCGTTACGTTGATCAATATTAATTAGATCTACAAATGTTATAGTTTTTGATATGTATTTGTTTAAAAGACTAATGTTTCGATTTGCCCTTAATAATTTGAACCCATTAAGTTAAACCAAAGTGAATTGGTATAACTAGTAAAAGTTTGCTATAGTAATTATTTGTTTTACTTTATCTCTCGTTCAGAAATAAAATGGACGAGAGATAATCGGCAAATTATATAATAGCAGTATAATTTGTTAGTGCATGTTACTCGAGTTTTACAGTTTTTTGTTGAAGTACTTGAAGAAAGTACCATTTTCAAGGATTATCATATAGCTGAAAGAATAGGCGTATCTCAAAATGATATATCTCACACATGGAATCATTTCCTAGAGAATAATTCTGTACGGGATAGACCCAGAAGTGATAGAAGGCGTGTTACTAATCAACGCCAGAGCCGTTAAATAAGGTTAGCCATTCGGAGAAATCCTATTATGCCAGTGCTAGAACTTAGCTAGAAAGAGATGCGACATGCAGTTCACATATCGATCTCGATAATAAGATGAATTCTTCAGTTAAGCTTAGGATTATGACGACCAATAAGAGTCCCACAAGTACAACATGATCACCGAATCCATCGATTGTAGTGAGCTGAATACCATATTTGTTTACATAAATGATAGTCACCGAATTCGTGTTTGGTGAGGGTTTTTCAAAGTATTGAGTTGATTCACGTTGACGGTACAATAACTTTCGATAGGTACATTAGAGATATTCTATATCCTCAGATCAGACTCTGAAGTGGGGCTTTTGGAGATAATTTGGTTTTTATGGACGACAACGCCCGACCTCATCGTACAAGAGCTGTAGAGGACTACTTTGAGAATGAGGGAATCAGTCTTTTATACTGTCCTGCTCTATCCCTTGACATAAGCCCTACAGAACATACCTGGAATAGACTTCCAGAGCAGTCCGTGCTCGATGATATCCTCCCAGAACATTTCAGGAGCGTGTGATTGCTGATAGGGAGAATATTCCCCAATAACGAATTGCCAACCTTTTACCCAGTCTTCAAGCTTGCATTGATACAAGAGGAGGAAATACTAGAAATTAGAAACTATATTTTTTGTTCATTTCAGAAAATTGTAAGGACCGTTTATCTTGTTTCTTGTTTAAGAATATGTCTTAATATTTAACATTTTTCGGGTAAAAAGAACATTGCTTGAAAAAAATATTGATTTTCTTTCGTAAATTCATCAATGAACCAATACCAATATCAATTTTTATATAAGATAAAGTGTTATCCAAGAATCACAGTGATGTAAAAGTTTTGAATTTATATTTATTTATGTTATTAAATACGCTAAATGTTGGTTTACCGGTTTGTTTCCACAATGAGGAGACTGGATATTTAGAGAGTTTGGGATCGCTAATTCCATATTTATTTTCAAAAAGGTTCGATAATTTCACTTTTTTTAAAGTATAATGTATTCCCATTATATAACAAAAAAGTTCACACAAGAAAAAAAGAACTAGAAATGTGCTGTTTTACTCCTATTTTTCTTTAATTTCTAGTCAGTTTTCTTACCATCAGACAACAATAGTCCCCTAACATGTGTATAACATGTACAGCTTCCTTTTATCAAGTGTTTTAAAAAAAGTTTTTCATTAAACCAAGCTTGAAGAGGCCGTAATATTATGTTTTTTCAGTGGAACTGTGAGAACGTCCTTCTCATTCATTTTTTGAAGAATAAATTAATTTGTAACTACTCACACTTTTTTAAAGTACATAATAGTGCTTAAGTAATCTCATACGGATAAAAAACTAATAGTTTTTAATAATAATATATCATCACAAATATTCCACTTGTGTTCCTGATACTTCCTGATACTTCTTGTGTTCCTGATACTTCTTCATGAGTTCATAAGATACTTCTTCGGCTGAGTCCAGTACAGCTATTGCTTCATTACTCTTTAAAGTTCACTGAAGCAATAAATGAAGTCTGAATCAATAAATAAACACTATTCATTCGACAAATATGGCTGGTTCATAGTTTGAAAACATCCAGTTAGGTACATATAACGTGGCAATAACAGAATTCATCTTGTTTTATGAAATATCCTGAGAGTGTCTTACTTCAGGATCGGTTTGTCATTTTACCAGACGTGATCAAAAAAATATATTTCATATGTTTGTATAAACGTCCTAATAGTATAAAAACACGTTCTGGGGAAAGGCAGAAGTTAATATTTGTAAATTAGAATTACCACATCTTTAATTATGCAGGAAACACAATTTATTTGTACTTATTACTTTACAATTACTTTACAATTACTTACGTAAAAAAATTATATGTCGAAATATAATTTTCATTAATTATATATTCTCAACAATTTCTTGAATATTTTTCATAGGTCGAACAAACTCGAACAAACAAAAAAGTATTTATGTCCTTAATTTTTATCAAAACATATTACGTAACATATATTCAGTCACCGAGTGATACCCAAGCGGATAATGCTAGATATTACTGGGATCTTAACTATTGTCAGCGTCACTGCATTTTTTACACAGCTTGTTACAAAAAGTACCAACACGCTCAATCACAGTCTGGTTCGATTTATTTGGAGTTCTAACGCCCACGACTAGTCCATCCGCCCGCAGCTTAAACCAAGTCGACATTTATCTGATGTGCTCTGCCAGTGTCTGAATGCTTATTACGCCAATTACAATTACACTTTGTCACCTGTCGCGCTAATGCCTCTTTCATAGTTGAGATGGGATTAAACCGTTTCCGCTGGGAGGCTTTAAATACTTCATATGTACATACATGCACACATAGTTGGCTAAAATTTTGATGTATCTGAGGTGCGGTTTATATTTATAGAAAGACTTCACTCTGCAAGCTACAGGTTGCGGTAAGAAGAGTAGCATTGCAGATTTTGAGATTTTTTTTTATAATTGTTAGTTGATGAGAACATTGAAAATATTTGTTTTTTTTTACAACTCAGTTACTTCGGTTTAAGTTGTGGGACAACAGCATTTGCAGTTACTTAGATTTATATACAGTGTGCGCTAAAAAAAACTCCATAAAAAATAGCATACCTATGGGTATTTGAATATCCATTTTTTTCAAAAATGGCTTCGTTGTGCAGCAATCTTAAGCAAGAAAGAACCAAATGCAATGGTGCTGTCAAATTGTTAACTGGTAAATTGGTATCAGTTGATTAATCGGTAAATGTCATTATTTTCTGATATATAGAAAAATTGTTTATATGCACGTCAAAATTCTGAATACGAAATTATATGCAAAATTTCGGCTTTTTCGTTTTCAATTTCATTTCCTTTTTTTAATGGCATGATTTTTTTGTGACTATTATTAACATGTTTGCATATCAGTTGAGTTAATAAAATACATTTTAAGTTGCTAATTACAGTTTTATTTTTAGGAAACATAACATTAAAACTGTATTTTAACCAATAAAATAATTTGTAAGAAAAATCCGTTATCTTGGACTATAACATATTGCTATGGAATATTCGATCTATATTATCGTGAATTATAAGATAAATAATAGTCACAATTTGTAACTTCTGCGTTTTTTGTCGTTAAACGTGAGCGATTTGGCCTGTACATATGGTTGTAGACGGAAAATGGTCGTTCCACACCTATGTTAAAGATTCAAATTCAAAAGAGTTCACAGGACGACACGCCCGTAGTTAATAAACGGAGAATACGCATATAATTTTCACGAATTTCGCACAGTTCTTTGTATCACCAACAGATGGTTATTGTCAGTAACATCAGTATATTGTTATTTTTTATATCTACAAAACACAATGCACGTGTTACTACTATTTCTATACATTTAGCCGTTTGCAAACCCGTTTACTAGCTATCAATATAGAGGGCGAAATATGTGAAACACTTAAAATTCGTATCAGAATATTAAAAATTTTTAAAATATAAATACAATACATATACAATAAAATTTTGTTGTTTCGTCCATTGCCAGCCACCGAAATTTATGTATATGTCTTCTTTGATATTTTCCATGACACGTTGATATGCCTTCTGTAAATATGTTTTATAAAATGTATGCCTACTAGACAATAGAAAATCGGATGCTTTTGGCAAAAAAAAAACGCCTAAAGTGAATATTGTCTTCCACGTTCCACATAAGGCTACATGCGCAAAACATTCTGCACAAATCAAACCAAAATCCCTATTTTCTAACAGTACCAGTAATATTTTGTTGATAGAATATTCGAATCTAAATATCTTTCACACTGTCGGCATCTACGAAATATGTATCGACGATTGCAAGGAATACATAAAATATGTGATCCGTCTATTGTAAAATCGTTGTAATTTTCAAGCAACTTTTTTTATTCACAAATAGTAACGACTGTGCCATTATTGCAAAAATCCACATAAAATCAGAAAATATGTAATATACTACACGGCGTATAAAAGAAATACGTCATGGTGCTAAATACGTATGTACACACGTTTAGTAGTTAGTCACTCACGACACATACAATTATTTTAAACTCGGCGTTCTACTGTCCAGTTAGCGAATCCGACTGGCGAGAACCGGAAGTTGGGCGGATTTCATAGTCATACCGTATACGCAGTATGAGCCCCTAATCCTATGCACTTACTTGAAATCGATTGGGGACGAGCTTCAACCTTTTTTTAGACCTTTTTTAGACAACCCCGTCTTTTTGCAAACACCCCTTTTGCAAACTTACCCTCTTTAAACTTTCCTTTAACTGGTTAAACCTTTCAACTGGTTAAGCTCTAAATTTAACCACTTGCAGAAATTACTATTGATACGCATGCATTTAATATTATGTTTAAGCAATCAAAATTTTTAAAAACGTTTTATTCTATTGCTCCACTACGTTTGGAAGTGTATACAAGTGGAACAATTGTATAAGCATTAATAATTTAATGTATCTTATTCGTTATCCAGTTAGAAGGAAGAGATTATAATGGAATGCATAAATTATGATAATTCATTAAAATACATACTACATCTCATTATACCTGAGATACTGAAAATAAATGGTATTAAAATTGGTATTACTTCAACGGGAATACTGTTCTTTAAAAATAATACGTATTACCCATAAACTATATTATTCCAAGATAATACTGACTGCAGAATTTACTATTAATAATAATCCAACTGCTGCAGAATTTATTATTAGGTACCCACAAAAAAAAACTTTCGTAGTATCATGAAGTACCATAATTTAAGATACATACATATGTATGTATATGTATATAAATATACTCGCCTGACTAATAAAAAACAGAAAAAAAAAAAGAGATTTATTTGTTGATTTGTGTACAAAGTAGTATGATATGTTAGCATGACAAATTTGATATTAACACTATTTATTTACAATTAAACGAATCGGCTTTACCGTACAAAAACATTATTGAGCAATGCATACATTCCCTATACTGCCGTCATAAGGAAAAACCGCGTAAACGACCATTTTTTGTGAAATTAAATTATATGGTCTGTTTTTTAACTCAAAAGTATTATCTTGACCTGTAAAAATTAGAAACTTCATATTTCGCAATTATATTTCATGACAATAAGGACAAACCACTTCTTTATTTGCCTCTAAGAAATTTCCTCTTAAATGCTAAGTATGTACAGGGTTCCCATTTATTTTTTAATACCTACCATACAGGGTCTATTATGCGAAATACAAAAAAAAATATTGTATCAGTTTCAAGTTTCAGTAAACTCTTTGTATTACCCTTTGAGATTATCAAAATTAATAATTGAACATCGAAATATCACAAAAAAATATCATTTTTTTTAACGAAACATATTTAATTTTTTTTTGCAAGAACTCCGCCTGATTTCAAGAATGCATACTTATGGATAAACAAAAAGTCATGTATTATTTTGCATTTCGACGTTTATAAATAAATATTCTTCTGCTATCCAAAGGTTTAAAGTTTATTCTTGCGTCTAAATTTATTCAAAACATTTCAAAAAAAATATCATTTGATACTGCTTGATTCACAATCTGTAGGGGTGTGTAAGATTCACAATATGTATATAAGTGTGGCCAAAAAAGAACATATCAGGCTCCTGGGAGTAAGAATTTTCCCTAGGAGTAAGAAGAAGTTATTAATCCTTCTCTTGTTGATCTTCAAAAAAATTTATTTGCCACCATTGCATATCAAGATTAGACTAATGAAAAACTTTGTTTTAAAGTTATGGACAAAACCGGCAGTGGAATCACGTAATTGAGGAATAAATTTCCCAGGATCAGAGAAGTAAAAAGCAAGGAGGGTATATTTTTAGAACCCTAAAGTTTGATGAAGAACTGAAAGGGGCCGAAAAAGTTGCATGGCTGCCGTGAAGCAAATTTGTAAGAATTTCTTAGGAGATCACAAGTCAGAAAACTCAAGGACATTATAAAAAACTTATTGACGTCATGTGAAGCAATATGTGATGCAATATGACTTTAACGATTCGTTGTTTTCACTCATTTGGATATTTTTCCCAGACAATCTCGGAGAGGTGAGTGATGAGCATGGGGAAGGGTCCATTAAGACATTATGGACATGGAAAGCGATATCAGTGGAAATGGAACCCCGCTATGTTGGCAGACTATTGCTATGTGCTTAAGAGAGACGTTGCCTGTGTCAATTATAACCGTAAATCAGACACTTGTACATTTAAGTATAAGTTCTCTAATTTGAACACTATTGAAAAATAAATGATAGAATTCTTCCAACTTTGCCTTTTCAAAATTCCTCTGGGACCCTGCCTGATAAAAAAACATCTGAAGACAAAAAACTCAACGCAAAATATACAATACAATTCACTCATTTCAGTTTGAGGGACAAAAAAAATAACTTTGTTAACCAAGTAATTAACTAGCGAAGGTGGCCAAGTAACTGCAATCAGGCGATTAAACATAAATTACAAAAAAGTAAATGAAAACGCTTTGCAGAGACTACTTCGTTGGTAGACATGTTATTTATTTTGTCTGTCCTATTTCCTTCGAGAAAACGTGTTGAAATAAACAGCCAGATAAGCATTTACAGAATATTAGGAGCTTGTTTGTTGACACGTTAATCTATTAACATTCTTTAAATTTTAATTTTTCTTTATTTATAGATACAAGTCTTCAGCTTGCGTTCTTTTAAACTATCCGTTTAGGTGTTCTGAAACGACGTTCAGTAATTATGATAATTCTTCTGAAATTTATTGTCTGGGAACGCTCTTCATTCAGTTAGGTATTTGCTAATTGATTAAATATATTAGGTTTCCGCGGTAGACATTTCGAAAAAAATTCTAAATATTAATTTATTATGTAAATAATGAAGTAATACTGCAAAGTAATATTTGTAAGAAACAGTTTCACAATTTCTAATTAACCGCATTGCAAAAAATTTCCAGAGGAACATGGATAATGTTTACAGAAGGTTTTAACGGAAGGTAAAATTATCGTTTCTATTAAATGAAAGAAAATTGACGAGAAGTGTATGAAGTTTACTAAAACTGAAACAAAAAAATATTATAGGTATTACCTTCGATGATGAACATATGTACAAGGTAAGTATTATAAATGTTAACCCCCTTTTATTTTTTGTTATTTCTCCCATTTGGTTCTGTTTAAAAAGTGGTTTCGAACGATTTTTAAAGTAGTTTACGAATCTGTTAACGGATTTTGAAATTTTTTGTAAAATACACGAGGTGTGACGAACACGAGGTGTGATTCTTTTTAAATAGAACACCCTATATATTCGTAAAATATTTCAATGTATGGTTCTGTTCTGAATACAAATATATATAATTATAGCATATTTGGATAAGTTTTTGAGTTATGATGAAATATGTAAAACAACAAATCTACATATTATCATATATTTACATACAGTGCGCGCCTAAAGTATGGAATAAATTCAGTAAATGTGAAACAAAACATTTTTTGGAAAAAATCCTCGAACAGGTCGATTTTGTTTAATAAAAACACACATTTTTGTGGGAACGTCTATTTTCAGATGTTATTTGTTTTTGAGTAATGACCTCATCAACTTATTTTTCAAATGGCAACCCCCCATTTTTTAATTAAATTTTTGAGAGACCCTTTCATTGTCGATTTAACAGTATAAAAATGTTGTCACCTTACATAACAGAATTTTTGAATAAATGACAATTGAATGTTACAAAATGAAAAATATATTTTTCACAACATATAAACGAAAATTTTTGAAACAACTGAACACAAATAAAATATAGCGTCCACAATAAAACAAAGTACGTTAGGTTCGCTGGCCAGCGAACGAAATTCAGACCCACTTGGGAAGGTCCACACCCGGTAGTCGCCGTCTTAGGAGATGGGGTGTACGAGGTGGATCGTAATGGTTCACAGGTACGGGTTCATATCGACGATACCCGCCCCGATCCTATGGAGCCACTTCACGAACCGGTCCACGAGTCAACCCATAAGCCATTCTGCCAACCAGTCCAAGAATCGAATAACGATCCATTCGTCGAGCCCATACCTGGGTCTAGTTGGAAAGCTGACCAAATGGAAACAAACCCTCTTTTCCAAGATGGTCAAGGTGTGTTAATGGAAGATTTACCTGACGACGAGGAGGACACTAGGCCCAGTCCGAACGGTACGCCGATCGTCGGACTGTGGCCGTGAAAGCCAGCAATCTCCTGCTGCGGGATAAGCCGCTACCTAAACCGCAGCAATAGGCACCTACTATCCCGAGGATGCCAGGCTCCAAGCAATGGGGAAGCCACCGCCAAGAGTGTCAAGAAGGAGGAGGCAGCCTGCGCGATGTATATACACCTTCTCCGGTCGTTCTTCTTGACGCGTCGTTCCACCTTAAGTCGGACGACGCGCCCTTGAAGGGAGCATGTCGTAGGACGCCCGGAGAAAGTTACTTAATCGCTCGCGGCAGAAAGGAGTCTAGTACGTGTAACTAACCCCGCTTTGCCGTCGCGAGGCAACCGGACAATAACCTAGTTACGAAAATAACATAGCATCTAACATAGCAAATAACAAGAAAACTGTCATCAACCAGAAAAAGTTCTAAAATATGTTCCGTTCTACGAGTATTCTGTTTTTTTTACATCCACCCGGCACGCCTGCCCCACCCCCCCCCCCCCCCCCCCCGTCCGCGCCGCGACCGTACACGCCGCCGCCTTGGAAGGACCAGACAAAGGAGACATGAAGTGCCGGGAGGCGCGGAGGGATTAGAACCGACGCAGAACCCCTCGAAGGCGCCTAACCGACGACATGGCGCCCAACGTTGGGCTATTTTTCTTACGGACGGAGGAATCGAACCCGTACGACCTGAGACTTATCCACCATCATGGCGCCCAACTCCAGCACCTATCATCAGTTACCCTGACTTACCTGTGACCAATGCCTTCGTTGACGCAATCGAGAAACTGGCGCTAACTCTAAGGAAGGCACCGCACCGTCATGTTCATCTGCCAGCCACGTATAGCGGAAGAGTGGGAGGATCCGGTAGCGTTCCTTGCCGAAGGGGAGAAATATTGTCGACGTGAAGAGATCGAGCTAGTCGACTGGACGGTGATGATCGCCGACCGCCTCAGGGGGCCGGCCCATGCTTGGTACGACAATTACCGTGCGCTAAATTGGCCGTATCATATTTTCATACAGCGTCTGCTTGGGAGATGGGACAGTATGGAGATCCGAGGCGACCTCATGGCTAAGGCATACGGACAGAAGCAATGCCTAAACGAGGACGTTTCTCTCTTTATCTCTCGCAAGATAGCCATGTTCCGACGACTGATGCCTCAACTGGAGGAACAGTCACTGGTCCAGCAGATTCGAACCATGCTCGTCCCTGAAATTAGAATGGGTTTGAGGGGGCACTCCTTATCCTCTGCAGATCATCTTATTCAGTTAGCCGCAGGGATGGAAGAAGACCTCCGTGAGATCACCTTTCGCCGACCGGCCGCCTCAACTCGGCCATCTCAGCGATCACGTCTCCGCCATATCCATGTCGCTTCTGCGGAGGTGATCACTTCCATAGAGATTGTTCGAGTCGCCCTAAGGAAAACAGATTCCTTCCTGCCCCTTCGCCGACAATAGAACCAGCAAGATCCACGATTGTCCAACATTCTCTTCCAGCGCGTCCAGCGGCAACCCTAAGGCCAGTACTACCAAGACCCCCAGTTCAACGAACCGCCTCCGGCCGGGAGGCGAAATTACTGGCTCTGCCGCCGCCGCCGGAAAACTATGATGGGACCGCCTCCCGCCTCCTTTGCTCAGGGGCCACGGTCCTACAATTGAACGAAGCCCTTGAATGGGGCATCCCCTTGCCGAGGATGCCCGTTAGCGTCAACAGACGCGTGGTGTCTGCTCTTCCAGATCCTGGCGCCAGTCACACCTTCGTTGATGCAGAACTTGTGAATCCTGGAAATATCGAAAACAATGTCCACCAGGTGAGGCTGGCAAATGGGGAAACCGTCCGTGCGAGGAGACCCATCGTGCAGGAGATCATCATTGGAGGAGTACCCACACGAGCCAACGTCTACGTCCTGGACGATATGGAGGAAGCGATAGTATTAGGCCAGGAATGGTTCTATGCCACAAGAGCCACCCTGGATTATCACCAGCGATGCCTATACTTTGGAGTGAAAAAGAGACATTTGGTCTACTGGGATCGTAGGTCAACGGCGGAGCTGCAATCGCTGTACGAGCCTCTCCTCCAAGATTTCAAACATGTGTTCCAGGTAGGAATCCAACAACCGACGACGAAGCTAGCCCAGCACACGATCCGACTACGGGATTCCACTCCTTTTAAAATTCGCAGGTACGATGTATTCCAAGCTGCCGAGGAGGAGAGGCTGATGCCGTCTGAAACCGCCACCTTGAAACCCATCGAGCAGAAGTCGCAGTGCTATATAATCGAAAGAGATGAGGTTAAAGGCCGCCGCCGCCAAAACGACCTCGCTGCCTCGCACAGCGGGTTCATGTCGACGATATCCGCTCCGATCCTACGAAGCCAGTACACGAACCGGTCCAAGAGCCAACCCATAAGCCATTCTGCCAACCAGTCCAAGAACCGATTAACGATTCATTCGTCGAGCCCATACCTGGGTTTAATTGGAGAGCTGACCAAATGAAAAACATACCGTCTTTTCCAAGATGGTAAATGTGTACTAATCGAAGATTTACCTGATGACGAGGAGGACACTAAGCCCTGTCCGAACGGTACGCCGATCGTCGGGCTGTGGCCGTGAAAGACAGCGGTATCCCGCTGCGGGATGAGGCACCCCTGACTCGCAGCATAGGGACTTACCATCCGGAGGTGCCAGGCCCAGAGCAACTTCCTTAGGTGCTTTAGATCACTTTATACCTCCTAGCTACCGCCAGGAGGGTCAAGAAAGGAAGCCAGCGCGACGTATATACACCTTATCCGGTCGTTCTCATTGACGCGTCGTTCCACCTCAAGTCGGACAACGCGCCCTTGAATGTCGTAGGACGTACGGAGAAAGTTACTTAATCGCGCGCGGCAGAAGGGAGTCTAGTACGTGTAACTAACCCCGCTCTGCCGTCGCGAAGCAACGGGAAAAAAGGGAAACCTAGGGACGAAAAAAAAATAAATAATATTAAGTGTGAATTGTCAGATAGAAAATAGAAGTGATAAAAAATATATTCTGTTCTATATTATGACCACGTCTCATCCTTTCTTGGGTTTTGGCGAAGATGAAATCACTGCCGCAAGCGCCGTCCGACTTGGCCGTCCACGCCGCCGACTGGAGGACCGGGTCAGAAACGACTCAGAACCCCTCGAAGACTTTTGCATTTTTTAATACCTCTCTTATATTTTATTTAACCCCGAATCCCGAATCGAATATGGGAAGATAGGAGTATGTCGAAAAAGAGCAGGATTTTTTTAAACTGTATCCACTGAGTAATTACTATAATTTCTTTGACCTGTTTTAAATATTTACCCCATCAACCACTCACTCTATTAATCTAGTTTTTTTTTTAGTTATTTTTAATTTATAAACTCTCTTGTGTTGTACATGTATCTCAAATTTGAAGTGCATATATTGCTTCGTTACTCATAGTCAAAGAAAAAGTGCATTATTCAACCCCCAACCCCCTTAACCCCTTAACAAGTTCAAAATCTAATTAGGTCGAGACCTCGTGATGGTACATAAGAGTCCCAAAGGAGTGCAGTCTCCAAGGCGGGTGTTTTGCCTCTTTTTGCTTTTTCAGAAGAAAACAAAATTTTGTCTATTTTTATCGTCCATAAATCATACATAATCGATCCCCCCATAAACGGGAGGTTAAAATACCCTCCCCCCTCTGCAGCCCCCCTTAAACCCGAGTACAAGTCACATAATATAACATGCTTTTGGCCTTAAAAAGTCCACCGTACAGTCAAGCATGCATGCTTCCATCCATGACGTTCACCTGAACCAGCTCCCTCCTATTAACCACACCTCCCCCTCTCTAATAGGGCAAGCCTACACAATACATGCACGCTTAACACGGGTAACAAAAAAAATATTTGTTTTTCGTTAAAGCTAACCATCTATAAACAATCCACCAGTTAAAACCTCCCCCCTTCTCCCTCCCTCTTCCCCCCATCACCGGCATTACCAGTATACATTTACTACTAACAATATACCAGGTATATGCTGCACAACAATTACTTGCTTGGTATTACTTTAATTATATCCGCAATCCCCCACTTTCCCCCTCCAAGTCCATCACCACCAAAACCAACTTACCTTATCCTCACTAAGGAAAACTCAGGTATATTCCGCACAACAACAATTACTTTGACAAATGGTCGTATCACATTAATAAACCTCATTATCAGAATAATCCTCCCAGCCTCAAACTCAATCTGGAAGCCGCCCCCCTCTCAAACGCACCAACGCAAACTGAAACTGAGCTTCGAAAACTCAGCAATGTCGTTGATGCGTTCGCTTGTGTAAGGTGCTTCCTGTTTTATTTGACGGGCTCCTATAGTATTGATCAAATAACTATGTTTCCGTGGGATTTTTGTTTTGTATATTTTTTTAAACAAGTGTGCCTATGCAAGTATAAGTTGAGACACAGCTTTATATTACTTGATACTTGCCGTTAATAAAATATAAGCTTTTATTAATGTTATGGCCATTTTAATTTTGGGAAAACAAAAATGTTCCTATAGGAAATTGCCCAAAATTAAAATGGCCATAACTTTTTGAAAAAAAAAATATTTTGTAACAAATCGAAAAACGTCTCCTTATATTTGTTTCTAGATTATGAAAAAAAATATACTGCAAATATCCCAACAGAGCGTTACTGAGAACCCAGGGAGTGCTCCAGTGTTTTTGAAAATTTTTTCGCAAACTTTGCTGACGATTTTTTCACTATAAATCCTTTCTGTAAGAGGTGTATAGTCATCACCTAAAAAGTGAAGTGGGTCCCATGCGTCGTTTTCAAGATATAGCTAACTGAAATATCACGCACCGCCATTGGTGCCTTTGCAGTCTAAGTTGAGACACAGCTTTATATTACTTAATGTTTCCATTAATAAAAGCATAAGCTTTTATTAATGTTAGTACATGTTACATACATGTATCTTTGCTTCTATTATTCTTGAAGTTTGCATCTAATATTTTTAATGATAGTTGGTGGTGGAAGGGATAAGGTGGAGGGAGGGGGGGGGTTAACTAGTGGATTTGTTTACGGAAGGTTAGTTTTAACGAAAAAAAATAAATATTTTTGTTACTCCATGTTAATCGTGCTTGTATTGTATAGGCTTTTGCTATGAGAGAGAGGGGGTAGTTAATAGGAGATAGGTGGTTCAGATATAATGTTAATACTTGTATATGGTTAATAGATATGTGCCTACATGGGTATTTTATGATTTAAGGGGGCTGCAAGAAGGGGGAGGGTATTTTGACCATCCGTTTATGGGGTGATCAACTATTTATAGTTCATAGATGATGAAAATAAACAAAACAATTTTTTCAGAACAAAAAGCCAAAAACCCCCTTACAATCCTACTCATTTGATGATATCTTAACACATTCTCGAGTTATGTACACAAAAAAGGTTAACATACAGATCGACAGACTTTTTTTTCGTTTAAACTGAAAATCCCGGCGGTTCAGAACATTTTATGGTTATTTAGCAAACAGAAATGTTTGCTAAATAATGAAACAAAAAAAATGTCATAAATACTATTCTTCCAGTCTACTACGTGGATATGGAAGTAATGGGACATAACACATAACAGACTACCATTTTATTGAATTTAGTTCAAGTCAGATTTGTTTTCAACTTGGCTATAATTAAATTACTCTCCGGTATAATAATTACTTTGACGTTATTATTTTCATCTTATAAACGTCATATAAACCGCTCGTAAAAATTAACGTAACACTTTTTAAATTAGCATCATTTGCGTTCCGTTCGGGTTAGAGACTTGCAGTTTTTAAATTTAGGTAGTTGGTTTTAATGCCCGAAGTCGTTGGTTTAAACGATTCACCGCAAAAACCAACCCCATCGCAATTCACAAGATTTTGATGACAATTTCAGAGACCTACAGGATGGGCTGAGAAGGACGCTGTAAGGTAAAAACCCCAATCTGGTACACAGTTCAAAGTTCTGAGCGTTTAGTCGCAGTCCCATCCCTTCAACCCATTTCCAGACCCCCTGAGCCAACTCTCTGCATGTACGTGATTGGTTTTACGGGATTTGACCTCTGTTGGGCGATTCCATTGATCCTAATGCTGCCAAATAAATTTGTGTGAGTGCTATAACTCGCTTTCACCCTTTGACTGAAGCATCTTTCAAGACCACCCCCTACATCTACTTCCCACATATGTATCTCCTCTGGTTTTGCCCCTGTTGGAGGCTACGTGGCTGTTGTTTTGTCTCGAATTCATGTTGTGGCATTACTTACAAAGCTCTGGAAGAAGAGCTCACTCTCTCGGAGCCCACTGCGGACGGCCGATTGAGCCCCAAAAGTGAAATTCCATCTCCAACCGACTCGCTGAAAATTTTCCGTGGCCTTGAGGGGTGTTTCAGTTGTCAAAGGATGAAAACGAGTTATGGCATCTCACACCAATTTATTTGGCAGCATTATGATCAATGCGAATCATGCAAAACCCAGCGTAAATGCAGAGGGATGGCTCACGGGGTCTGGAAAAGAGTTGAAGAGATAGGACAGTGACCAAATGCTCAGAACTTGTTGGGAAGGCCTTAATGTGTGCCAGGATGGGGTTTTTACCTGACAGTGTCCTTGTCAGTCCATCCTGCAGGTCTCTGAAATTGCCGTCAAAATCTTGTGAATTCTAATTTCGACATGGGATTGGTTCGTGGAGTGTGGACGTCGGACTATTTAAGCCACAACATAGAGACTTCGGAAAACCAACCCTATAGGTTGTCGAAATTTAAAAACCTTAAGTCTCTAATCCGAATAGAAAACAAATTACACTAATTTAAATAGTGTTACGCTAATTTTGACGAGCAGTTTATTTCGCTGATTAGTACCGAATTAAAAAAAAATCCATTAAGACTCAGCATCTATAATGAAACAGTAATTTTGTTAGTTATGGCAAAAGAATACTACCCATTATTATAATACACTCGTTTCCGTCAATTTACGGTGTCCAAAGGCATTTCCAAAAACATACGATACCTTAAAGGATGATAAACCGGTTCAGCCAATGAAACGAAGACATTTTGATGAACGCCCCCGCTGGTAAAATAATCATCTGCCCGAATGCTTCGCACCGGCAGCTGAAACGAAATTCCATTGAAATGCCCCAAAAGACCGGACACCTTGATTGCCCTCTCGCCAATTATAATATTTTACGCGGTCATAACTATACGGTACAGCGTACTTTTATATTCTTATCTAAATTATTATCTTTTATTGCGCTTTGTGTTCCCTTCAACGTGTAATATTTTTCATTTTAATGTATAGGACTGTCAGGGGTTTCGTTGTCATAGCCGTAGCATTCACCCATACGACATTTCGTCTCGTCTTTTTTTAGGTTATTAACTCGTACAAATTAAGTCGTCATTGGGAAGGTATTTTATGACGTTATTTCGATGTTACGATGGTCAACCTAAATGTCGTTTATTGCTTATTAGCGCACGAAATCGTAAAAATCTAGTTAACTGGAGAGTAAACTGGCCTACAACAGAGTTTTCAACATTTATGGTTAATAAAATTTACGTATATTTCGATGAGGAATGCTTTCAAATAGATAACAACTGATTAAACTGCTATCGAAAGAAATAATAATTACTCTGAAGAATTTAATACATCCATTAAAAAAGTTCTAAGTAGGTAGGTAGGTTCATCATGAAATTAATAATTGTAAATAAAGAACTTGGTCCATTATTTTGCGATAAAAGAGATGAAAAAACAATTTTCTGAGTATTTAAAAACCGACCTCGTTTGTTGGACTGTCCACTATACAGTTCATATAACGTAATGAAAAGGGTATGTATGAATGGAAAATGAATTAACTGAAAATGTGAAGATATAATAAAGATTTAATTTTTTTTATTCGTAATTATTAGTTTGACAAGATTGTGTCAGCAAAGAGAACTTGGAATTGTTTACTGGAGTTATTTTCCTAATAAAATTTCTTTGTTCTCAAGTTGCGATAAGACATGAAGTGCTGAAGTTGCAATAAATAATCTTAAGAAGTACTGTAATCCTTATCTCAAATTGATAACGTTATCTTTTGGGTGGCGAGAAATAAGATTAAACAGGGTGGATCTTCTTAAGTCTAATAATCATAGTTATCAATTTATGTAACAACTCTCCCTTTACATTAAAATTTGATGTTACATATATAGCAACTTTTAAGTTTTTTTTCACTCGATTTTAAATTTCACTAATACTGACCTGAACTGGACTGAAGTTAGTTAAGCTTCGCGGACAGCGTTTGCGGAACGGATGAATGGTCTCCTTCTAGGAAGTATGGTTGACGATTCGTATCTTGCTGAATCTCGAGGGACTTGGTGGAGGCGGTGGAGAAGTTCATCAAATATCCATGGCCAGTCTTATTTTTCGGCATTTGCAGAAGATGTATTGGATAATAAAATTGATGATTAAGGCGATAGTAAAATAAGTAACCCAATAAATGTGTTTAGTGACAAAAGGTTCGTTGATAGTAGTCGAGGGTTTTGAAATATTCGTCTAACTTGTGTTTGGCAATCTCGAAGTCTTCGACGTTGAGCTTGTTTATTTTTAGGAGTTGTAGTTTAGGAATTTTAACATCGTCAGTTGTCAAATTACTTCTCTTCTGGAATTTTTCTACTTACAGTTAATTGGGATTTGAAGAGGTTCCGTGTTGATAATAAGTCAGGTGGTTGGATTTAATTGTTGGACTTTTCCAAAAATAATAGATATTTCGCAATTTCCTAAAAGGCTTCTTGAATTCTTGTGAATTTAGGGTTCACATATAGCGTTTTCATCATTTGGATATCCGAAAAGGTCAAAACAAATTCGTATGCCTGGGAATAGAGGTTTGCATTCGTTTAGATCTTGTATGCCAATATACTTACATATTAAAGAACCGTCACGCGCTAAAAATTTTTGAGAAGTTGATAACACATGGTAGAAACAATTCCTATTATTTATAATGGAAATTGGAAATATATGTATGAATAGTGTGTAACGTTGTTGATCGATTAAAGGCGTTTTTATTACAACTACTACATCTGAATTTTTCTGAAATGCTCTTAGTTTATGTCCAAATTTAAATTTAATTATGTCCAAATATTTGGCTACATCTAACATACATCTTTTGATTAACCTATTAGATTGACTGACATGTTCATTTTAAATTTGTGTTACTGTTAGTTGTGATAAACCTGTATAAGGACGAGGATAAAGCTAAGCTATTCAAGTCGTTTTTTTAATTTGATGTTGTATACGTGCAACATTTGAGTTTTGATACTCTTAATATTTCATAGCGAGATATACGTACATATATTGGTTATAAAAGGTGATTTGGATTTCCACATAAAAGGTATTAAAAAGAACACGGAGAAGTTGAAAAATATAAACAATATTTATTTGCCCTTTGAGGTTAGTTCATTACAATTATATATGAAAGATGATATCATGTAAATGACCGCCGCAGCTCAAGTGGCATGACGTAATCCTTTTTTGAAAATTTTCGACTACTCTGCGGCACAAATCAGGTACTATGCCGGCTATTTCGCGTCTGATCTCCTGTTTCAGATCTACAATGATGTTCGGTTTATTCTTGTAAACTCTGCTTTTCAGATACACTCAAAGAAAAAAATTTGCGGGGGTTAAATCGCATGAGCGCGGCGGCCAATTGATGTCGCCGTTACGTGAAATAATGCGACCTGGAAACTTGCCGCGCAGTAATTGTATTGTTTCTCCTGCTGTGTGGCAGGTGGCACCGTCCTGTTGAAACCAGAGATCTTCGATGTCCATAACTTCCAACTGCTCCCAGAAGAAATCTGTTATCATGTTCCGATAGCGAACGACAGTAATCGTAACAGCGTTCTCCGCATGATCCTCGAAAATGGGCCAATTACGCCTCCGGACCAAAAAGCACACCAAACAGTCACCTTTTGAGGATGCATTGCCGTTTGAACAATCTCTCTTGGATTTTCCACTCCCCAAATGCGGCAATTGTGCTTGTTTACGAAGCCACCAACGTGAAAATGTGCCTCATCGCTAAAGATGATTTTCATTCCAAAATTTACACCTTGTTCTCGTATCCATTCTGCAAACACACGGCGCTGTTGATGATCTCGAGGCTTCAATTCCTGTGTTATTTGGAGTTTGTATGGGTGTAACTCCAAATCTTTTGTTAAAATTCGCTGTGCAGTGGAATACGTAAGGCCCACTTGCTGCGATCGATGACGAATCGATGTGTTTGGATTTTCGGTCACACTTTCGCGAACGATCGCAATATTTTGTTCCGAACGACTTCTACGAGCATGCCGAGGGGTTTTGATGTTAGCTACGGATCCAGTTTGCTCGAATTTTTTGGCCACATTCCAAATTGTCTTCTCAGAAGGTCGATTTTGCGCGCCAAAATATTCACGTAAAGCACGAAATGCACGTTTCCTCGATCGGCCATTTTCATAATAAGCTTGGAGAATTTTAACACGTTGTTCGGTCGTATATTGCTCCATGACTATTTTTGTTTATGTTTCTAGTTTACAAATCTGACGTTACCGTTGACAAATACAGTGGCATATCAAAAATATTCTATATTGTAATGTAGAAACTCAATTTGAATCACCCTTTATATATCACTACCATTTAAAGACACAAATATGGAATTAACCTGTGTAACCCAGTTGTACTCATGATCACAATTAAATGATAATTATCATTTCATTACTTCTATTATAATAAAAGTAACAGCGAATAGCATTTTTTAGGCAGACGGGAAAGCGTATGAGATAATCGAGGGTGTTTCTAACAATAAGTAAGGACAGCAATTGACAAAAAAAATACAGTTGTGCTCTTTCTAGTACTTAACATATCCCAAACCCTATAGTAATACACAATAAGATATAATAGATAAGATAGGTACTCAAATTATATAGTTTAATTTTAGATATCCATTCTAGAATGACAAATAAAGTTCATGATAACACTAAAAGCTTGTTTTACTTTTAATACGGTATTTTTTAACATTTCAAGAAACAAAGATGATAATAAAATTGGTTAACAACCTCCATTTCTCGTTTCCATACTAAAATTCCTGTAAGAATGGTGAAAGCTACCCTTACTAAAGACCATAATCTTGGTCTTAGTTGAGTTAAGAAATAACTATTAATAAGTAATTAATTATCCTCAAGGGCTTTGAGTTTCTGTTCAGTCAATTGGGGAGGCGCTTAAGATTATTAGATCATCAGCGTAAAGTAAAAAGAAGTAAGCTGTCATTATTATCAATATTTAAACCATACAAATTTCTTTCCCTGAAAAAGCATTCAATGTTAAAAATAAATGGGAGAATAGCAATATGGTAAGATATTCGCCATGCAAAACTCCCTCAGTTATTTTATAAGTTTTAGTGAATTCACCATTAACTTTCACAGACGTATACGCGTTTCCATACATATTTTTATAACACGTATTATCTTTCGGCTTGCTCCTACAGAATAAAGTATATTATATAATTGAAGATGAATAAAATCGAAGTCTTTTTTAAAATCGACAAGAACAGCTAATACTTTGCGACCGTTTAATCTTAACTGGATCTGTGTAATTGAATTTAGAATAAAAATATTGTCCTTTGTCTCATACAGCCTCTGCTTTTGCGAAAACCTGATTGAGTCTCTGGCAAAATTAGACAGTTTACAAGAGCTATGGTACCTGTATACGGCGATAGTTGTCAGGGTTATCTTTAATAAATACCTTTTTTGTAAACCATAGATAAAATAATTCGATGCCATTCGATCGGAATATCTTCTGTGTTCAACATTTTATTTAATAACACTAAAGCCCAGTTTTATAATGGGTAATTAACATTTTAATTAAGTAATTCTAACCTTATAGTTAACTATGAATAAATTATCTGCGAGTTTTACATTTAGAAATTAGTGTCTAATTAGCAATTTTCAAATAATCTGTAAAATTAAAATACTGGCTATCCTGCAATTTGCCATTATATCAATTTGAACTACGAGATCAATTTCCATGAAAACAAATAAAATTGTCTTATTCGTTTGCCAATAGCGCAAAATTGTATGTTTAGTTTATTATGATTTGATTTTAAATTATCATTCGAACTGATTTTAGGTGTTTCTCTACAATTTTTGTGACTCAAAATAGTAAAGTTGTTGTTTTGTTTTCCTTTTTATTCTTGAAATAACTAGTAGCATGCCTCTAGGATTACTAGCTAGTAAAAGAACCGCACCCACTGAGGACCGTTTTCCGTGTTCTAGCTGCGATTTACTTCTGATTTTCTTTCTTCTTTAAAAATGAGTCTTCCCTTCTTCAGGGTTCACTTCTTTGAAGTATTTTGCTTCCACATGTTCTTGTTATCACTTCGGAATTGAAATTCCGCTTCACAAAAGTTTTTCGGTAACCCGTGATATCTTACCGACTGCTCCAATGTTTTACATCTGTAGATATTATATTAAAGAGTTAAAAACATGCTTTTTTATTTTACACACAATTTTAACTCGCAATGCAATTTTAAATTACACACAGTTAGAGAAATGATGATTTTGATTGGGAACCGAAACTCGAGTTTATACAATCGTAACCGTAACTGCAACTACAACTAACTACAGTAATTTTTTTAGTCGTATTTATCAACTTGACAAAATTATGTCAGCAAAGAGAACTTCATGGAATTGTTTACTGCAGTTAGTTTCGTAATAAAAGTTCTTTGTTCTCAAGTTGAGAGACATGAAGTGCTGAAGTTGCAATGAATAATAAGAATCTCAAGAAATAATTTAATCCGTATCTCAGATTGATAACGTAATCTTTTGTATAGCCAGAAATAAAATTATATAGGGTGGCTCTTCCTAAGTCTAATAATCATAGCTATCAATTTATATAACATCTTTCGATAGGTAATGCTTTCAAATCGATAATAACTGATTAAACTGCTATGGAAAACAGTAATAATTACTCTCAAGAATTTAGATATATCCCTTAAAAAATTATGTGTTTTAAAAATGTTTGTTAAAGCTCAAAAACATCTGTACTCACCGTGAAATTAGTAAATGTAAGTAAAGATTTTAGCTTATTCTTTTGGAGGATATAGACTACGTGTATTTGTTAAATAGTTATGAACGGACCTCTTTTTTGGTAATACAGTCAATGTACACTTCATATATCGTAATAAAAAGGATATGAATGGAAAGTGAATGAACCCAAAATTAATTTTGGGTACATTTAATTTGTTATAATTAAAGTCGAGAAATTCACGGACACTAAGATAATCGTATTAAGGGAAAGTAGGTAGCAGTCACTGTCTATAAACAAAACGATCGGCTTATGTTGCCTGTGTTAGCGGAGCTATGACGTAGAAATATACCCTCCCTATCTCGTTCATCTATTATGCTTTCTCTCTCATCACGATTATCCGATGTTAGCTGTCACATTTTAGACAGTTTGAACTTAAATGAATAAAGACGGTACAACAAACCTTAACAAGTCTCGTCAAAAAATATGTCAAAGTTGTCAAAACCTTGTCTCTTCTTGAGTCGTTACCACAGGATACCTTGTGACGTCAAAACTCAGCCCACTTTTCATAATGCGCCGATCGTTATATTTTTTTTAAATCACCAAGTAAATGCAGTTTCTTATTCCTGCTACTTTTTCGAAATCTGTTAAAGTTATGGGAATTCTAATACGTATTTTATACCAGCATTTTGTTTCTGATATTTTAGAACATGGCTAAGTTTAAACCATTTTTCGAGTTTTTTGTTGCAAGTTTCATTTGAGTTTTTTGCTGTTATACCTACTCTATTTAGGTTTAATAATCACCCCCGCCCCTAAAAAAGATGAAAATTTTAAATTTTACCAACCGTCACAATTATTTACTTCTTAATATGGTTGTGGTATTATCCAATCACTTTCTGACAGGTCTATAGAAGTGAGGGGAGCATAATTTTATTACAGGATAATAATTTCAGTTTGAAACTCATTCGAATTTGCTTGGATTATATCTTAGATCATCCTCATTATCATTGATTAATCGTGTTCTAGAGCATATCCAAGTTGAAAGTACCGCTTGTTAATAAATTTCGTAACAATAGTAGCAAATTACAGAGTATGATTATCACATTTTTGAACGTACATATTGTTTTTTTCAAATTCATGCCCGCTTTAAAATGTTTTTGCCACAGTGTGTGGAGCGGTGTCAGTATCTTGCTTCGTTAAAAAGTTAAAGAGGGGGGATTTTTAATGACCACACCGTATATGTTCACTTTTTTATCCTAAACTGAACTGCACTGCCTTATTTACCTACGTCCCAAGAATGGCTCATTTCAATAATCTTTTGTTGAAGCTGACGTCGGCGTCCTCCTTTCATCAATGTCAGCAAATTTTATAAGGATACGGTATTTACGTCACACCCCATATACGTAGGAGGAGATATCACTACATTTAAAGGACATAAGTTCTATAAATATACTACAAAGCCATACAGCAAATAAGCTTTTAGTCGATAGTCGAATACGGCGTCAAAAAAGTATATAAGACCGAAACTAAAAGAAAAAACTACTGAGAAAATACTGGCTCCTAATTGAGAGCTAGCGCTTTAGATGTGTCTATGGTTTCAGGCAATTATATCGCGTACAGCTGCGTTGGAGTATAAAACGCTTTCTCTAAAAATATTTCTTCTGTAAATATTTTCAATATTTCGATTACAGTAATTAATAATACACAACTAAGATATGCCCACATTTAATCTTATGAAACTTTTAATATACTGTAACTTTTTTTTGCAAGATACAAAGAATGAAAAATATTATTGCACTGCAAACAATTTTCATAGCCATACCACAGCATAAATAGACTTATGCTGTAGCCATACCATGGCCAAATAAATCTGACCTTGGATTCTGAACGAGCAGGTCTTTTTACATAAGAAAACATTGACCTGCTATTGAATTTCAAACATTTTCAGTGTTTCCTAATCAAAAGACCAATCAACAATTTGATGCACTCGTTGTCCTTAATGGGTTTTCAAATATAGAGAAATTCACAATCATAAAAATTCAAAATGCGATCTCAGCGAAAAAAAAAAGATATTTGTCCATAGTTTTTTGAGAAAAAAAAAAGTGATGCTACATAATCTCAAATATAAGCCAAAATCATTATTTTTGCACTTTTAGGTTAGGATATCTCGAAAACCAGAGCCAATTGAGAGATTTGGATTCGGATTCGGATTCAGCGCATCAAAACCCTTCGGAAAAATATATTCGGCTTTCTGGGTTAGAGGGCCGGCCTAATTTTGTCAGCCTGTATTATTCTTTCAAAATATACACACTTTGTAAGTCACCCAATATGTATCGTGTAATAATATTGGTTGCTTTTGCAGAAATCCCTGAGAGTTTGGTTATCGCAATAACCAAACTCTCTGCTGAAACTTTTCCTTTAGTTTACTAAACTTTGTCCGATCTTTCTTTAAGCCTCCTCCACACCCTTTTATGTCCGTTTTAACCCTTAAACAGAACATAAACTTGCCAATAAACATTCAGTACTCGCTATCATTTCTGTACATTTCTTCAATTTCCTGTCACCAAAGCGACAAAAAGATTTTATAACTTTATAACGGAAATGGTCTGTTGACCATTTCCGTAATGAAACCTCTATCTGTATTCTTTGTTTACAAATACATCGTTTGATTAACTGTTGTTAATCAAACATCAACTGTTGTCATCAGTTTCGAAAAAATCAATGGTTTTTGAGCAACCTGACATCTTGTATGTTAATTTCCGAATGTTGAAGTATGTATAAATACTTTGTAAATTAAACCAAATATTTCCAGTGGTGGGATTCGAAACCACGCCTTTTTTTTATGGGATTCTAACCACGACTAATAGGTGGGATTTGAACCCACCTATTAGTCGTAAGGTAGTAATTAAATTATTTTAAAAATGGTGACCGACGACGGGTTTGCAATAAAGACTGGGACTGAATTTATTTAAAAAGAAATGGATTGAGGTCGAAAGTCGCAAAGCACACAAAAAATCACAAATAGAGGATCCACCAAAAAAAGCGCATGTTCAAATATCGGCCACTAAAGCTATAGTCGTAACATTTTTTGACCACAAAGGTATGGTGTATACCCACACAGTTCCACACAGTTCCAATAACTGCGAATTATGATAAACAAATTTTATGTCAGTTAATGAAATATCTTATCCCCAGGCGACCCGAGTTAATCCGCATGTATAAACTTAAAAACCAAGGATAATGCTTATGTGTGCTACATTATCTGTGCTGTAACTCCGTGTGACTTTTATCCATTCCCTCAAACAAACAAAGTCAAAAAGGACGGCGCGGCGACAGACTTTAGCGGTGATTTTTAGAACTCTCTCAAAGAATGATTTTTGTCATATCCTTGAACAGTTATTGGTATAAGGTTTTTATTTTACAGGGAGCCTATACCAGGAATGTAAATATGAAACCGGAATTTTTATATAGAAAATACACGTTTATTGTATGAAAAATATTTTATTCGGAGTATTGCCCATCGCTAGCTATGCATTTTTCCCACCTGTCTGGCAATTTGTAGATTCCACGCAAAAAAACTGTTGCTCTTTTGAGGTAAACCAGTCATCGAGCAAGTGCATGTGAGCAAGTGCGTATCCCATCGATGTAAATAAGTAATAATCGGACGAATCCAAGTCTGGTGAGTAAGCCGCATGCAAAAGTCCCAACTAAAAGCCTCAATTGTTTCCTTGACCAGTTTTGCTGTGTGTGATGGTGCATTATCATGAAGCAAATTCACTTTATGTTGCTTTTTTTGATATTCTGGTTGTTTTTCACGCAAAGCTTGATTCAACTCGATGATTTGTTGTCAGTAGCGTTCAGTATTAACGGTTTCGCCAGGTTTTAGCAGTTCATAATAGATCACACCCTTCTGATTCCACCAAACACAGAGCATTGTCTTCCGTCCATAGCGATTTGGCCTTGCAGTCGATGTTGATGGTTCGCCTCGAGTTACCCATGATCTTTTACGCTTAGTGATGTTCAACGCTATTACAAACTGTGCTGTTGTATGAAACTTGTATTGTTGCGAGTTGAAAAATCTTTATCAGATGTCACCAAGAAAATGGCACCAATGACACGGTTTGACGGAAACTTCATTGACAGCTATAGCCATCTATGGGCAAATTCCTGTATTATATTTACACACCTGTTATAGAACGCGATAAAAGTAGTGTTATTGAAATGAATGAATATTAGTGTATTAGTGCATATTAATGCATATTAATGCATTATTCTTAGTTTTTGGTTTGTTGGATCTTAGGTCAGCGAATAAACAACTACTATTTGATTTTTGCCAATATTTTGGAGATTTATTTCTCCTTCTTCAGGGCTTAATCAACGTTGTTATTACTGTCACATAAAGTGATAAGTTACGAACATTGGCAGTTCTATCTATATACATATGTAACAAATATACTAAGATAAAACAAAACTATTTACACACTTTATTATTCTAATGATGATGATAAAGTAATGATAAAATCATTACTATAGTAATTTTTAAAGTGTGTTGTCCTGTAAATATTTTTTTTATCTTGGTACATTCGTTATATATGTATATAGATATAACTGCCAATGTTCGTAACTTACCACCTTATGTGACAGCAATAACAACATTCATTAAGCCCTGAAGAAAGAGGAATAAATATCCGAAACGTTGGCAAAAATCTTATTTGTTGTTTGTTCCCGGACCTAAAATCCAACAAACCAAAAACTAATGGAAAAGAAGGTCGCCAAATTCCCCACAGATTAGTCTTAGTCTTTATTGAAAACTCCTTGTTATTATCAACGGAATTACCCTAGCCCTGCACCCGTTGCGTTTTCTCTATATCAAGCAACTATTTTTTTAGTTACATTCATACGTACATACATATTAAAGACATACAATTAAAACTTGATCATGAATTCAGTCACAACTTGTTCATTAAGCGTGTAATAAGGGATCAACAAAAATGGACAGAGACAAATTGACTTTGATCGTGTGATGCATCTACATATTGCGAGCTGTCGTGTGAGATTACCCTGTTTAGTACACAAATATTGTATCGGTTCCTTATTAAAGTTATTAAAATGGCATATGGCGCTGAGGCGTCTGCGACGGTAGAGATAATTTTGATGCAAACCCGTAGCCGCTAATAATAATTATCAGTGGAAACATGCGCCTTTGCACCGCGCTGCATTATTCAACCGCTGCACCTGCTGTATATTACAACACACCATAACTCAAGACCACGTAAGAATTTGCTACCCGCTTCGTACAAATAGGGAATGTTTCATAAACATAGAACCAAAGAATTTTAAGTAATTCAGCTGGTCAACCACCGGTTAGCGTCTAAACTTTAAAGACTATTAGTTTCTCATTATGCTTGTTGTCGACCCGAATGACAGTCATATTAATTAGAGCCATTTACTAGAGGCATACCAGATGTCAGAAATTTGGCCAGTTCAAATCTCAATTAGTTACAAACCCAATTTAAAAATTACTCCCGATAAATACTAAGCGATTTAGTAAAAATATACACTGTCCCATGTGGGAATTCTACACCATATGGGATTTTTTTTATACATAATATATGATTTTTGCCATTGATCTCTCCAGAAATTTTAACAAAGAGCGGAATACTTTGATTTTATCAAATTGGCAACCCCTACAATACATAATTTATGTCATTTGAAATTTTCGATTCCATCACAAAATACTAGGTATTACTTTTTAAAACAAAAAAATCATATGGAAAAATTGTTTAAAAACAGTTTTTTTTGAAAAATGTAATAATAGTAGAAAATTCGAGTTGAAACGCCTTCGGAGATTGGAGAAGATAGATATATACACCCTCATTATTTCGGCAAAAAAAGTGATGATGACCAGATTCGCTAATAACATCGCGGCATTAAGTCTGTCACTTAACATAATAAAAAGTGACCAGAATGTAATATTGTTACAAACTTTTCACATTGTACGAAGATTTTCGGGACAGGTGTACTTACTTATTTCCTCTAAGGTGGATCGAAAAAGTTAATGTTGGGAATTTTACATACATACGAGTATATTATGTAATAGCGCGCCAAGTTGCGTGTGTTATTTTGTAGGATTTGATCGTTTTTCCTATTATCATCAAAAATTTTTTTACCTCCTCAGCGATCTTAATTTTTCTTCAATTTTCTTCAATATCTGATTTTATCCAGTTTTCATATTTTTTGATTCGTAATATTAATTAATAGGTGGATCTACTACCACCCAAATGTAACTGAAGATATTACTTATATATCACTTGTATAAAATATTTTTAATTTATACAACAACGTTAGAGTTTACCAAAAAGCATTGTATTTCACATCATAATTAGCAGACAACAAATACGTTAAACCTCATCTGCCTTAGATTGGGTTTTGATTGCAAAAATTCAAGGCCCTGGAGAGGCAGAAGACATTGTCCGATTTCAATCAAACCTTTACCAAACCGCCAAGTAGTGTGTTTAATACGTTTTTTGTATATTTTAATAAAAAAAATATACAGGATGTCCCATAATTATGTTAAAGTCTATATTCTACAGGTGTCTAAAAAAGGCGTCTTTCATATAAACTTTTTCGATTAGAGTCTTCCTTGCACAGTTATTCGCACATACAAGACGACCAAAAATATATTTTTATTTTTAATCTCAGTAACTAAATAACGTAGGAATTTGAAAGTTAGTATGTCATTTACTAACAGAAAGACATCTTGGGGTATCATTTTTATTTTTCCTCTGACCCGCATGGGGTTGAAATAAGGAAACCACATTCATTTTTTGTCTCATTGCAAACCTTATTCAAATTTCTAAGTCGATTTCACTACAAAAATATGCACAGTATAGCACAGTTGTTTTAAAAACCATTTTATCACTTTCTTTATTTTGGAATATGTAACAGTTATCAAGAAAAAAATTAAATTCATCTCATTGTCCTATTCAAACTGTGAATATAAATTCGTAAAAACGCATAGAAACTAGGGATTGCAATCCGGAAAACCGGATCCGGTAATCCGGCGGATCCGGCATCATAAGACATCTATCGGATCCGGCATCAATTTGCCGGATCCGGTAAATAAAAATACATGAAACATGAATTTGTTGACAATAAAACCGACTAGTGTACCAGTAGAACCGGAAAGTGCCTTCTCAGCCGCTGGTTACATTTGTAGCTCTGTAAGAAGTCGACTGGAAAGTTTTCTAAGATATTTTTTTCAAAACCATGTAATTTTTTTATGATTGTTTTACTTAAAAATAATAATTTAAAGTAAGTATGTTAAAAAGAAGAAGTTTATCCACTCATTATTATGACAATTGTGCCATTGATTAAACAGATTTTTGGTGACTGTCATAATTATAAGAATGAAACTGCCTGGCGTCCCTAAATTACCTAATTATTGTGATCTCAGTTGATAAGCTTATGTCGAAAAAAAATCCCTAAAGTTAATTTTTTACCCAAAATTCACGTTTTTTTGCTGTTATCTCTGAAATTATTAATATTACCAAAAAAATGTAAATGAAAAATTTGTTGAAAATTTAATTTACTACAAAAAATGTCCTATAGACCAAATTTCTGAGATTAATATTTCTTGAGATATTAGACTTTAAGTTATGAGTAGTACAACATTTTTACGATTTATCGAAGCAAACGTTTGAAATTTTTGTACTACTACTACTCATAAGTTAGACAACAGCAAAAAAAACCGAGAATTTTGGGTAAAAAATCAACTTAAGGACCGTACCAACTCACCAGTACAAGTTACATTTTCGCTGCAATGGGTACTTTTGTGGAGTGTTTTATTCTGAGTAAATCGAGACCAAGACCAATGTAATAGCATACAATTCGACTGGGTTAAATAAATTTGAAAAAAAAAAACTTTTCGATTTACGTGTATTTTAAATGGAAAATATTTTCAGGCTTTGGGAAAGTACTTCAAATTAATATTAAGGGCTGTAACTTTCAGGGATTTTTTTTCGACATATTCAACAAAATTTCAAGTGGTACCTGAAAAAATAAAAAATAGTTGAAAAAAAAATCACCCTAATAATTATGTTACCCTATGTGTCCCATCACTCCAACCTAATTTCCTCCTCTTGCCTGAGCATAATTCCTGCTGGTGGAGGGGGTGAATGTTTAATAGGAATAGGTGAATATTTCGCTGAGAAGTGTGGTTAAAAATCGGTAGGACAGAGACAAGAACATATGGACTAATTTCACCGGGTACATAATAATAGTATTTTTCTAAAAAAAAAGGTATATTTTGGTAACAGAAAAGTATACTTTAAGAACTAAATTGAAATGCAAAACTAGCAAAAAAAGTTGCCGTGACATTTTTTCAAAAAAATCGAAAAGAATAACTGAAAAACTAGGAAATTCGGAACTTAGGAAAAACATGAAACTTCGTATTTAATATCTAAGAGTTTTTTAAAAAAAACTTCCATAAATTACAAATTTTCTCTAACAGGAACATTATCAATTGTGCCTATTTTGAGAGGTGATGAACATTTATTACAGATAACTAACAACATAAACACATATTCGCACCTGAATACTGTTCACCGCACCAAAACATTTTTTTGTGCTCAATGCGTGTTTCGCTAACCATGTCGACATTATCAGAAGATGCTAGTTTTAGTCATCTCCTTATGATGCCAACATGATTGGCGAAACACGCATTGAGTACAAAATAGTGTTTCGGTGTTAAATGGTGAAAAGTGTTCAAGTATGAATAAACACATGTAAAAAAATGAAATAAACTGTTTCTAGCAATGTTTAGCAAATGTAAAAATAATAAAAGTTTGTTTATTCTGGTTAACCACTTATCATTGAGTCATATTTTTATGGGTGAGTTAATTCATTTCCACTTTATAATCCACTTTCCAATTTAGAATGTCATTCTCTTTCATTTCTTTTTATATTTTCCCTACAAAAGTGAAAATGTTCGTCATCAACGTCTAACGCTTCTAAGTATTAAGAACAGACATTACTTAAAAGATCATTAGATTTAAATGTACTGATATACTGTTTACCGATAACATGTTTCACAATGTTTCCATCTTTTGAATATATGGTCTCTACAATTTGTATCTGTCATTTCCTTAAAAACGTAATTATTTATTAGTACTGTACTAATTCATGGTGTGAAACAGGCCACGTTTTTAATATGTGACATCCTAGTTTAGAAATTATATTGTCGCATTAAAACTAATGGTTAGGATAAGATTACATGACGGTTTTTATATAACCATGTTAATGCTCATGTACGTACTGTGCACTCTGGAATACTAATATGTACAGGTGGAGTCGGACGTCAAAAATTAAATTAACAAGACTTATTTTTGATGATAAATGATTATTCATTCCAGAGCTGGTAAAGCATGGCTTACAATCCTTTATAATAAACGTTTACATCTGTTGTGTGATTATTTAGCATGACATTATTTGTGTGAAAGAATTTTAAAAGTATGTATTCATTTTAGAAATACACATAATATAATAAAATTAAAAAAATATATTTTATATTAGGAACTGACGGCAAATAATAGATATTTAAAATCGCTGTATAAATTATGGTCCTTATCCGTAAAGTTTGCTAAAATTATTTTCAAAATAGGATTGATCGACATAGACCTTCAAAACGGTTGGTAGGGGAGACTTGCTTTTCTTACCTATATTAAAGCTAGGCATGTGCGAGATTTCGAATTTTCGAGACGAGACGAGAAGTCATTTTTCGAGACGAGCCGAGACGAGAGAAGCAGCTTTACACCACCGCGGCCCTTCTGAAATACGTCTACTTGTTCTGAGCGAATAGGGAATGGGACAGAGACCATCGGGATCCACACCTGAGAATTAAAGAACTCGCCGACTGGTGTATCCACTGTGGGGAAAAAAGTATGGAAACACCTAGGAATTCCGCGAAATTGGTTACGAAAAAAAATCAAGGTCGCACCCCATGGTAACTTTCAATAAGGAGTCCAATGGTGACTTTGAATTTGACCTTGAACCTCAATATCAAGGTCATTTGAAGGTCAACTTTGTTTTTTTGTAATGGCAACCCCATTTTTGATGCCACAATCGAAAAGAGCAGGGAATTTCACGTTACGATATGTATGCAGATCTGAATTCAAGGTGACCTCTATGGGTTGGACAGAGGTCAAACTACTGTAATATGGAACCTCGTAGAAATTCCGCGAAATTGGTTAAAAAATTAAAAATCAAGGTCGTACTCTGTGGTAACTTTAGACTCCTCGTTGAAAGTTATCTCAGGATACGATCTTTTTTTAATTATTTTTACTGATTCCCACGAAGGGCCATATTACAGTAGTTTGACCTCTGTTCAACCCATAGAGGTCACCTTGAATTCAGATCTGAATACATATCTGAACGTGAAATTTCCCGCTCTTTTCGATTGTGGCATTAAAAATATGGGTTGGCATTTGCAAAATTCAAAGTAGACCTTAAAATGACCTTGATATTGAGGTTCAAGGTCAAATCCAAGGTCACCATTGGGCTCCTCGTTGAAAGTTATTTTAGCGTACGACCTTGATTTTTGTAACCAATTTCGCGGAAATCCTAGGTGTTTCCTACTTTTGTATGTGTGTGTTTCCCCCACACATGTATAAGTAGTAAGGCTGGCGGCGCATAGGGGACAGTCTTTTGAAATAAATCGTCGCGAGCTTCGTGAAACACTAGTATATAAATTATACATAAATAAATGAGTTAGTGTTAATTTAGTGGCTTAATTCGTATTTGTATTTTCTTTAAATAAATTGTGTTTGTTAAAAGCGCGTGTCCGATTTTTCACTCCTAACGTATCTTCTAGTTTCTGGCAACGTTCATCTAAGTTTTTCGCTGTTTTACTTAGTAAATATTTTGAAAACGGATAGTTGTAGGTAATATGCTCTGTCTTCATGTTAGAAATATTCTCCCACAATTTCAATTAAGGATGTTTTTTTTACAAAAGTGAGGTTAGTAAGGTAAAATTATATCGTGTTGTCTATATTAAACCGATTCATGTTTCCTAAATTGAACCAGTGAAATTTAGTTTACTGTGCTGATTAGGTTAGTGGAATTGCAAGTGTAGAGAGAGGTGTCAACACCACGATGGTTTGCAGCTGTAATGCGGCAGGACTATGTTCCACCCATGCTAATATTTAAAAGAAAACGCTTTGCACCTGAACTTGGACGAGGTGTGCCAACAGGTAGCCTTACTGAAATATCAGATGATGGCTACATTAATAGTGGCCTGTGTGTTATTAAGCGGCTTATACTCTGGTTCACCTCTTCCAAACCAATCTACTAGCAGTTCCGGTTGAACTCCGCAATCAGATGCCATTTCTGCCTGTGTGTAGGGAATTGCTTCTAATAATGTTCTGGGAGAAATTACTCCAAATAAACTGAACCAAAGTCTAGATGAACTAGCACCTATCCCTGGAACAAGTAAAATTGCTGAGCAGCGTAAGCATAGAACAACCACTTCTGTCGTGGTTCTTACTAGCACACCATACAAAGAAAACCTACAAGAAAAGAAAATAAGTTTCAACCAAAAAACAAACGAAACAATAAAAATGAGAGAAATCTTCTTTAGAGAAAGCAACAGTGAAACACACATACAAAAGTAGGAAACACCTAGGAATTCCGCGAAATTGGTTACAAAAATCAAGGTCGTACGCTAAAATAACTTTCAACGAGGAGCCCAATGGTGACCTTGGTTTTGACCTTGAACCTCAATATCAAGGTCATTTTAAGGTCTACTTTGAATTTTGCAAATGCCAACCCATATTTTTAATGCCACAATCGAAAAGAGCGGGAAATTTCACGTTCAGATATGTATTCCAGATCTGAATTCAAGGTTACCTCTATGGGTTGGACAGAGGTCAAACTACTGTAATATGGCCCCTCGTGGGAATCAGTAAAAATAATTAAAAAAAGGTCGTATCCTGAGAACTTTCAACGAGGAGTCCAAAGTTACCACAGAGTACGACCTTGATTTTTAAGTTTTTAACCAATTTCGCGGAATTCCTACGAGGTTCCATATTACAGTAGTTTGACCTCTGTCCAACCTATAGAGGTCACCTTGAATTCAGATCTGCATACATATCGGTACGTGAAATTCCCTGCTCTTTTCGATTGTGGCATCAAAAATGGGGTTGCCATTACAAAAAAAACAAATTTGACCTTCAAATGACCTTGATATTGAGGTTCAAGGTCAAATTCAAAGTCACCATTAGACTCCTTATTGAAAGTTACCATGGAGTGCGACCTTGATTTTTCTTTTCGTAACCAATATCGCGGAATTCCTAGGTGTTTCCATACTTTTTCCCCACAGTGGATACACCAGTCGGCGAGTTCTTTAATTCTCAGGTGTGGATCCCGATGGTCTCTGTCCCATTCCCGATTCTCTCAGAACAAGTAGACGTCTTTGAGAAGGGTCGCGGTGGTGTAAAGCTGGTTTGTCGGGCTGAGCGGCGTGATTCATGCTGTACAACGACTTCGCCACAGTATTATAAGCTTATTTTAATTTTTCTCACAAATATATTACAAGACTTTTCTAATCGTCTACCCCAGGAGATAAACAGGATATTGTACTTTCTAAACTTAAAATTAAAATCACGCCACAGAAATTGACTCCGCCCCTCTAGGAGTCATTGTGATTGTGGTAGAAGGAGAGTACATATTAATAAAAACATAAAACACAATTAATCCCTGCGACAGGTGTCAACAGACGGAATGCGAACACGGACGTATATAACAATCGGAGTAATCATCTTCACTAAACACCTTATCCACTGAACTATTGTCGGCAATATATTTTTTACAACATAAAAGGCACTGTAATAGTACTAATAATAAAATTGATGATTTTTATCGACCATCAAGTATGGTTGATTACATCAAGTATGGTAATCATCTTCAACCCAGAGCTGAAGCTCATTTCAAGCCCATTCATTATGTTGTCGTTTTCTTATCAAACAACGGTACATCAAAAATGGATGTAGTAGAAATAGAATAGAAATGTTATTTAATTCAAACATAATTTTATGCAGGTAATACATACAATTAGATATAAATTTACTACCCAACTGTCAAGTCTGCTAGTTTCCATCCAAAAAGGAAAACTCCGGACAGCCACTCTCATATATTTTATATGACGTTCGCATAATTCACACGAAAATAACTAACCCGATGGAGATAACTGTTTGTTGTAAATAGGTAGTTTCTGTCCGGTGGGACTCTCGATGTTATGGCAAGAGAACTGTTGCACTTAATCTACACTATACATCATCCGAATGCGAGTATAGTCGACGATTTGTTGCAGTTATGAAGTATATGTACCAGTGCCTCGACAGCGCACCGGCCTACGTCAATCTTTTTTTGCAACACAGTGCCATATCTATGTATAATGAACAGAAGTTGAGTAATAAACGCCGAGAGTGAGGAAAGTCTTGTTCCAGCTAATATGGAGACTACCTTCTTGCCGTATACTGGGATGTGTTAAAGGCCATCGTTCAGGTCTGGTTTCTTACGTCGAGTGATCCATTATTTTGCAAGAACCGGTATGATGTGTTCCTTTTCCAAGGACATAGGTATCCATAGTATCCAAATATGTACGTATTTGGACAATCTTCGGCATTTTTTTTTCTGAAAAATGACGGATTCACGTTCTAGACAGCTTCTAGAGTCTCCCAATATGCTTGGTTTTCCAAAACTTGATTTAGCTTCGGAGATGTGACAGAATTACTGATTTAGTCTTCAGCTTTTTGGGTTTGATGTAGGATCTTTCTATCTTCGGTCTTCTGCTTCACTGCAGTCTCTGCTCTTGGACACCATATATGTTTGTAACATTCTCGGTAATTTCAGATGAGAAGTGAAGTGTCAAGGGTTCGAGAAGAAGACTACTTCATAAAATACTATCACTCTTAATTGTCAATTAAATGTTACAAGAAACAAAAGATTCAGCCCAGGCTAATATTCAGTGATACGGTTCGGCGAAACGCAAAATGTCAGAAATCGGCTTTTCCAAATGTGAACGAAGGTAGCTGAATGCACTTAGTAGGTAATTTCCGATACCAGGTATAGACGGACGGATAGACGGATAGATGAACGGACGGACGGATGGACGAATGGATGGACGGACGGATGGACGGACGGAAGCGGACTCGTCAGAATGCGCCCGACAGGCAATTTCCGATGCCAGGCACAGATGGACCAACGAATCTGAACGCTTGAATGGGAAGGGCCGACACCCAGGCGGTCAGAAGGGAGGAAACCTTGACAGGCAATTTCCGATGCCAAGGGGTGAGGTAGAGTACTAAGGAAAGGCCGATCAGTACTGCCTTCTCATGTGAATTGAACTGACTTTTATACTTTCCACTGGATGTTTATGTGATATCCGCAGGATTAAAAACCATTCATCGGATATTAGGATTGGTAAACGATAGCGGTGTTGCGATGGAACTCCTAGTTCATCGGATGTGAATAATTCAAGTGGACTAGATTTATTACAATGTACCAAGAATACCGATTTTTGGCAAGTGAGACTCTTATATTTACGAAGTAATAAGTATGTCAATACTAGGGTCCTAATCAAAAGTTACTTTGTGCAACTGTAACGATATTACTACATACTTTTCTTTGTATAGTTCCCTCAGGATTGGAAAGATGTTGCGGTCTTTTCGTGACGTAATGACAGGCTGGTGATCTACATTATCAGAATATTTTTGTGACTGACTTTTCAGGACGTATTTACTGAGTCCATTGGATAAAACTGAAATCAAAATCAAATGAAAAATGAATATTGCATAGTTCCACAAAACAAAGATTTATTGGCACTCTAGTGTATCATTTTGATATAGGTATTATGATCAATGTATAATATTCAATATGGTTCATGTAACCTCTTTAGCATATGGTATATATCATGTAGTAGAATAAGTTCGAAAACAATATGATAATGTACAAATTAGTGAGTACCTATGTATTTGTAACTAAAAACACTTATTTTTGTAATACTGCTTTAAACGTACTATTGCGGCCAGATCCAGTCCACACTTGATGGTTTATTTAGTTTACTTATGTATTTAGCGTAGTTAAGAATACCATAATAGAGACTGGGTAAACCAATTGTGGGAAGAGCCAAGGAATTGAAAGTATAATTCTCCAAATAAATGATGATATTCTCCATCGTTCACTGTTTATTTTATGTACTCAGTAATGTATTATTTGTATGTACGTGTTTTTTGAAAACATATTTTAAAAAGATATTCTCAGCACGGACTAATTTTCCCCATTGCCCTGGCATGCAAAGCAGACAAAAACTTACTTCTCAAATCATGTTATATTAGTAAACGTCATAGAAAATCGCTTGTTGGTATAGCATCGCAGTTGGCATAGCATCGCAAAGCATCACGTCGCTCATCGCGCAATACCAGGCTGTCTGAACTTACATTAATAGATAGATATGTTGTGAACGGTGTTAAGTCGGGGACTGGTCTTTGTTCAGACACGCACACAGTGGATCGAGCCAATGCATTTTAGTGGACATAACCCAATTATGCAAAAATCGTTATTTGATATATTTTTTTGAATTATTGTTTTCTAAAAACTCCAAATTATATCAAAATAAACATAAACTATTTTGTTGTTAATTCACGTAGATTTTGACATTTGATTTTTATTGTCTCTACAAAACTGAGTATTAAATATTAAAGAGCATATCTCCATACTTGACCACAAACTTAAAGTTTTTATTATATAGTTACTCAATATGATGCATTAGCTTGCAAATGGTCGAGTTACTGTCATATCGTCACTTATTTAGTAATAATAGTAATAAAAATTATTTTTATTCTATAGTGAATTACGAAATAAAAGTTTTGTCTTGGGTTTTAAAAAAATGCTTAAATTTGCACATTTCTTTATATCCGTTATTGAGGTCAAAGTTCCTTAAAACAAATATAAAGAGATTTGCTGCCACTAGGCGCAACTTTAGAAAATACAGGGTGGTCATAGGTAATGGTGCATAGTGCAACAACAGATTCGTCCAGTCAGAGTGATGTGACTCACTGTTTTCAAATTTTTACTTGTAATTGGACAGAGCAGAAGCACCATCGAACCTACATTTACCATGAGAGCAAATTTACCGGTAAAATATAGACTAGACAGCGATTCTAGAATTCTTCTCTTCCTATGTAACGTAAAAGGGACTGCAACATAATTCTTGAAAAGTCACCACTATAGAATTTTGTGGAGAATCTTAAAATTTAAGATCGTTTACACATTTAGTGTGTATATAAATCATAATTTATCTTCTATTTGAAACCCAATAAACTAAAACTGAGCTTCAGGAAAATAAGTGAATTGTTTATGTTGTCACCGTATCTGTTATCATTTTGGTTAAAAATTTTTTAGTGTGCGATTTTTAAATACAATTACGTTAAATTTATTTATTTCCATAGAAAATGGAAAACCTAAAAACCAATTATGATTTATATACGCAATTAACATCGTTGGGTGTTAATTTAAGTGATTTTAAATCATTAGTAAGTGTTATTTGTGAATAAACTTCATCCGGATAATTTGAATGAAATGGAAACAAGTAATCCGTATAAAGGAATGGATTTTTACAAACATAAGCTGCTGGCCACTCGAACTTACACATAGAGACTTTTAGGCAAAATTTAAAGTTCAATATTTTTAACAGGAATGCAAATTTTTGAACGCAGCTTGCAAATATTAAGAGCTAGTTTTTTTCGGATTAAGCTGCATGACGTATATTTATCGTAGGACCATAGGTTTATTATATACGGGGTGATCAATGAAGTCATGCAAAAAATCAAAAAGTTTGTATGAGTGAAATTCCGCGAAAAATTTTTTTTGGTTGTTGCAATATGGTTCGTTGCTAAGGTGATATCAATATATCTAGACGTTTTTGTCAGTTTTTGGATTAAGGCCCTTAGGCTTTGTACACACTACTCAACATAAAATTTGGGTAGCAACATTTTTAAAATGCTATAACTTGAACATTGGATTGACGGTTCTTGATGATTTTTTGCGGATTTGAAATCTTTATTTTACGTAGATTTTCTCTGGTCTAAGCATTTTATTTGAAGGTTGAAATTTACACATTATACGGGGTCGATAATAAACAAAAACGTAGGGTACTACGCGCTCTAAGGTTTGGCATTATTTAAGTTTTTGTAAAAATAAATTCTCACCTCAAGTTGTTTTTATTTAACTTTCTTCTCACTGTTCTGTCCGAAACTCACACCCCAGTTTGTTGTCTCAAAGCATCATTCAGTTTTACAGAGTTCTTTGTCCACCCCCATGTCCATAATTATGATCGGGTGTAGTTTCTACGCGACGCGTCAATTTCAAAGTAGGCAATGGAAAAACAAATTTGTTGCTATGGAATTAACATTTAATCAACATTAATTAACATTTTTCCATTGATATTTGCCGGTTGCTTTCAATGATCTCGTCCTTTTTAACACGCTGTTGCCAACAATAACCCAATTTCATTGTAAACTGCGAAAATTCCCATCTTTGACGTAGTGGGTTGAAAACAAAAATTAATGGACAGACAATTTATGTTTTTCAGGTTATTTTTTTTTGTTTATTAAAAATTACCAATACCAATTACCACTAAGTATCCCTATCCATACATACTTAATCTCTGTTATTACAGTACACTGTGTTTTTTTAGGGATTGCAGGAACTTTAAATTAGGTTTAGAATTATAATTTTTTTTAAGAATTGACTTTTGGCCATTGTTAACCAATCTTGTATATTGTAGAATATAATGTAATAAACGTGTTCTTGTCGCTACGTTTTTGTTTATTATCGACCCGGTATAATGTGTAAATTTTAACCCTCAAATAAAATGCTTAGACAAGAGAAAATCTACGTGAAATAAAGATTCCAAATCCGCAAAAATCATCAAGAACCGTCAATCCAAATAGTGTGTACAAAGCCTAAGGGCCTTAATCCAAAAACTGACAAAAACGTCTAGAGATATTGATGTTACCTCACTAACGAACCATATTGCAACGACCAAAAAAAATTTTTTGCGGAAATTTCACTCATACAAACTTTTTGATTTTTTGCATGACTTCATTAATCACCCCGTATATAATAAACCTATGGTCCTACGATAAATATACGTCATGCAGCTTAATCCGAAAAAAACTAGCTCTTAAAATTTGCAAGCCGCGTTCAAAAATTTGCATTCCTGTTAAAAATATTGAACTTTAAATTTTGCCTAAAAGTCTCTATGTGTAAGTTCGAGTGGCCAGCACTTTATTTACAGTTTAATAGGAAACAATGAAGTAGTCATAGGAGATTTAATATATTTTAATTTCTGAAATTGTCAGAGCCGGAATAAGATCTTTAGGTACGGAATACAGTAAAAAGACCTTTCTATAGTAACTTCGAAACCATGATGTAAAATGCCTTATTGTTGTAATAATGACTTATATGAAGCTACTGAAACGAGAATTTATTTGAACTGAACCTCCTAACAGATTTCTACATTATTATACATATTGTCTTCTAGCATGCCGAAATATATTTTTGTCAAGATACGAAAAAATATTGTAAACAACATTTTCGAATCACTGGATAAAATAAATATTGTTTTCTTATCGTTATTGGTACTTGTGTAATCTATAAATTTCAAAATACTATTGTTTATTGAATGTGGTTTGATGCAAACATGATTAGTAGCAACATATTTGTGTGTACTCTCTAATGTAAAATTTCAAATTCTACAAACAAACTTGTCATTCTCTATTCTGAGCCTGCATAGCTGCGAATTCACGATTACGCAGTCGCAAAACTTTCAAGGCACCTAGCTTTACAAAGTGACATAAATAAAATAGTACATATACGTAACACACTGCTCTAAACATGTGCAATATCTCACAAACTACAGAGACATCCAAAAAACACGTCATCAACTCTGGCTATGAACGAAAGAGTGTCACAATTTGTAAAATAAACAATGGCTGTCATATGATGTGACTGTAAATGTAAATTCGATTAAAAATAGAAATACGTCTTTTTTTCTCGGCCAACTTTGATGACGTTTTTTTGGATGTCTCTATATTACGTCCACTGTCGCACTCAACTAATCGTAACTAGGAAAACATTCACAGTTGCACCTATAAAAAGTCTTTTTTTATTACCTAACACACAACCTACATTAATTAAATAAAACGATAAACGGTTATATTTTCTTTAATAAACTTTTACGTAATGTTCAATTTGTCGCACCAAAATAGAGCATGGCATTATTAAACGTATTTTTGGGGATGTATTTCACTCTCCTTTCTACATATAATACAAAGAGGACAATGGAACTATCATAGGTATCGTAAATGATTTCGAAGAGACAAGAAAAATGAATGATACGGAGTTCACTTATCAATTAATGTTCCTCAATTAAAAACTTTGTATGACTACGCATAGATCTTCAGTCGTCCTTTAGGAGCAAGGTACGTCTAAATGGAAATTTAGACGTACTGCTTATCCAAGAAATAACGTGAAACATTTCAGTTAACAGCCACGTTCTTGCTAAAAATAGACTTAATAAATAGACTTAATAAATGCAAAATGTTAACTAACAACCTGCGTAATGTGCCAACAGTAGACAAATATGATATACAGTCTTATCTAGCACCTTGTTTTTAACTAAAGATGAAATAAAGATGATCGACAAAGATGACGCTCTTATAGATTTCATGATACCTTGTCTAAAAAATTCAAATTATCCTATATCAAATTATGGTGACCAAGTCTTCGAGGTAAGTAGAATCCAACACATTTTTACTAATCCCTTCCTTCCTTTCCTTTAGATATCTTGAGTATAAAGGACCCTGCAAAAATGTTATGGTAAGTGCCCCTTGGTAGAATTAGTTGAATTTTTGATATTTTGTTCTCCATGATTAACCGATCAAAGGTCTTCAAAAAGGCTCAAATTGTTAAAATGGATAATGAATGGTTTTTATTCAAAATTTGTCAAACTGAAATATATCTACTTCATTTTATAGTAAGATTATTAAGAAAGAGAATGACGTCATGTTGTTACTACAGTGAAAAAAAAATGTGGAACTACTTAAAATTCTCTGAAGTTACTGAAGATATTGATAAGCAACTTTAAAGGTCAAGATTAGCGTCAAAATCCCGTGTCAAAGTATTTTTTTTTTTTTAAAGAAGGCCCTATATTTTTTCACATTTTCCGATACACTGTATGAAGTGCGATGCGAGGTTTAACGAACTAGGATACTTGGTATCTAAGGCAAATATTTTATGAGCTACAAAGAAATTAAATTCGTAATGTTTATAAAGGCTGTCCCAAAATTTACGCAAGATTTGAATTAAATAGAAAACACAGTTTTTGTTTTCAATTGTATTTTTTTATTGAAACATAAAGTACATAGGATAAGGTTATGTATGGAATAGTACATCGGGCAAATGACATCCACGGCTTTGCTGGCACATCCGCACTCTTTTATCGAAATTTTCCATGATCATTTTGCATAATTGTGGCTGAATTTCGTTGATGCGGCGTTGAATCTCCTCCTTCAATGTACGGGTGGATGTGAGCTTGTTGACAAAGACCTTCAAATAACCCCATAGAAAGAAATCCAATGGTGTTAAATCACATGATCTAGGGGGCCAATTCTAATCACGTATTGAATATCATCAAGTCGTCCACATCAATATCATCCAATTTAGGCAGAAATAACTCGGTTATTATGTCGCGATATCGAGCACCAGTAACAGTAATTGCTTGACCAGCCTCATTTTCGAAGCAGTGTGGTCCAATGACGCCTCCAGAATGAAATCCGCACCTAACAGTGATACGTTGCGATTGCATTTATTTTTCGACAATCACATCACACTGAGCTATCGACCGCGGCGATAGCTCAGTGGGTAAAGCGCCAGGTGAGAAGATGGCGATTACTCCGAGGGCTATTATCTGCGCGGGTTCGAATCCCGCCTGTGGCAATTGGCACCTGTCACAGGGTTTGGTTGTGTGTCCTACGTCTTTTCCATGTGTATTCTCCCTCTGCACAGTTGTAATGAATATTAGAGGGAGAATGTCAATTTCTGTGGTGTGATTTATTATTTATTATTTATCAAAAAAATTTGCAAAAAAAAAATAGAACGTGTGGGTTCTCTGAACCCCAAATGTGGCAATTTTGACGATTAACGAAGCCGTCAAGGTGAAAATGAGCTTCATCGCTTAGAATGATTTTACTAGAAACATCAGCATTCACTTGTTCAATAATCCATTCAATGAACTCCTAGGCTTCTTCTTGTATCAATTGAACTTTGTAAGCATGGAAACGCAGATCTTTAGTAAGTATACGCTGTAGAGCTTCTTGAAATTGCAATTCTTTTCCACGACGCCAAATCTATATTCCTGGACTTTCACTAACACTCTCAAGCACTGCTTCGATATTAACATTTGAACGATTTGTTACTGGACGGCCAGTGGGTTTAGCATCCCCAGTTGTTCCAGTCTCCCTGAATTTTTCAGTTAGTTTCCTCACAGTTGACGAAGTTAAATCAATATCCCGACCATATTTTGTACAAAATTTTCGAACTGTAGCAGCCAAACTTTCATGAATTTTTGAAATATTGTTCAACAATGAAAACGCGTTGTTCTTTCGTGTAGTGCTCCATTTTTACTACCCTAAACTGTCAGCTGTCAAACTCTTTTCTTTCTGTTTTGGTTACCAACATGTTACCGCGGAAATGGCGGTAAACTCAAATCTTGTGTGAATTATGGGACACCCTTTAGTTACCACACAAAACTTTTTTTAATTAAAGACTGTGGGTTAAATTGTAATTATATTCTGAATGCGCGTCCAAAAATAATTTCACTATTCACTAATTAAGTCCTGAAGAAGTCTGAACACATTAGAAGTGTAGATATGTAGTTGGCAAAAAAAATTGTTCGTTTTTTTGTGCAAAACCTCATAACCCTTCGTCAATAATTGTCGTTATTGGTCACACAAGAATCTTCACTTGATGCAAGAAACGCGTACGCATCACCCTCAAAAGCTGAATGTTCGAGCTAGTATTTACAGAAATCGAATAATAGAACCATTAAAAAAAAATAATCGGACCCATACTCATATAGTTTTTGAAGTAAAGTAAAAGTAAAAAAGACTAAATTAAGACTTCACAGATGGATTGGACGAAGGAATTAATGAAATTGGTGAAATAAAATGGCCTACGCGATACCCCGACCTTGGTCCACTGGATTGTTTTCTCTGCAGTTATTTAAAGTCCAAAATTTATTTTCATAAACCTAACAGGTTGCCATAATTGACTAAGAGAATAACTGAGGAAATTCAAAAAATGACCCCGAAAGTAAAAGTGAAGGTTACGAGAGAATTTACATATCACTCTACCACTCATAGCATAATGACACATTAAGCTACTATTAATTACACACTATTAGTAAATAGATTTTATCTCAATTATTTAGTCTTTATTTAAAAAGTCTTATGTGAAAACTGCAAAGCTGAAAAACTACGATTTTCCAACAATGATGACAGAGGACAATACATTTTAAGGCCGTATCACAAAAACTGTTCATTTTGAGCCCATAGAGACTCGGTTGGTTATGGAGAGTAAAATATCAAAAATTCACGGAGGGGCACTTCCCATATAAATTGTGCGGGGTCTTTTAACGCCTTTTTGAGACATTTTGATTTCCAACTTTTATATTGATGTTATTTTGTTTATTTTTGCTTAGTTTATCACAGTAAACTTATCGCCTTATTAGTAAGCTCTAAACTGGAATTATGTAAAAAATAGATTTGTTTTAATTCATGTTTTTGTAAACGCTAGGGCGTATTATTTTCCCACCTTATTTTGCATACAGAAATAATATAAAAGTGCTATTTTATTAAGGTAAATAACATTACTTGTCAATAAAGTCCCCATTTTTTAAGAACACTTCCGATTTCCGAAAAAAAAAACTTAGATTTCCGAAGTATGGGCATGGACATGAAGAACCATTTAAAATTTGTAATGTGATTCACTTAACGTTTACAATTTCAATTACAGCATGTTTATGGCATTTTTACTACTGAATGATAACAGTGGCTGTTGTTAACTTACATCATTAAATTTATATCGGAAATAAATTTATGAGAACTTGGTTTGAGCAATAAATTTTGCATTACAAACAGCTAGTGTAATTTCACATTACAGAAATATAGCTTAGATTTGATTCTGGAAGCAATTAAATTTTACTAAACCATTGTAGTGTATGTATTATAGTTGTATGAACCTCTATAGGTTCATCTTAATGAAGCGGTGAATTTAAATAATACTCGTACATGAATACCTCTCACAAATGAAAGGACTAACAGACAATTGAAAATAACACAATCGTATTCAATGATTAGAGAATGAAAACATAGGAGGCATAGGTAGGTATGATGGCTTATGCAGACTATGTCAATATAAAGATAAGTTCTGATGTACTTTTGAGATGTTAGGAGCACAGTTTTAATTTGGACGCTGAGACGTTAGGGGCACAGACGCGCGAAATTTTAATTTGGTGTGTGTCTGTGATGATTATGGCTGAAGATTTACCACCTGAGGCAACTGATGGAGATCCAGTGATTACATGAAATCAGAAATTATACATTTTTTTTCATGTTTTGAGAAATTTAGTAAAAACTAAAAAGGTAGTTAGTGCAGAGTAGAAATAAAATACAGAATCTGATTTTTCACCTTTAGAGGACGGACATTTGGGGCCTATAATTCCTCTGAGAAAATGCATAAAAGAGTATCGTATCACAGATTGATCATGGGTAAAGTGTTGATCATGGGTCGGTCAGTATACTGGATTTCCCGTCCGGAAGAGATCAATGTTAATTTTTCCACTTTGAAAAAATTCAATTATTTCACTTAGAAACGATGTTCTAGTAAGTTTTGCCATTGCTCTTCACGACTCTGTTATTAGATTTTTGACATTAAAAATGGCGGATTCATAATGGTGGATGCAAGTTACTGAAACGAAAAAAAATGTATATTTATTATAATGAAATATACGTTATAATAATGAAAGTATATAGAGGAGTGATTTGGGGGACCAAAAAAGTGGTGGATTCAAAATGGTGGATATAAAATGTCGGATTCAAGATAGCGGATTCAGAATATAACAGACTTATAACAGAAAAATGATACAAATAATGGAAAAATATACGTCAACGACGTTGACTACGTATTTCATTTTAAATTTTTATAATTCAAAATGGCAGATTCCAGATGGCGATCGAAAAACTAAAAAACACGATATATGCATTCTTAACTACATATTTTCATCAATATTATCAGATTTTCCACTCCTTTTCGGAAAACATCACTTGTTGAGATCAATTGAAGTTGCTTATCACGTAACGATGCTGCAAATGTCACCAAAACGCGAAATATTTATCTCTTTCTCAATACACTTTCTCTACGTCCATGTCGTTAATTCTGAGTAACGCTAAAGAAGAGTCGAAAAGAGCTCATATATATTCTTTTATCAACCGGTATCTTGATTGCACCAGTCTGAATCCATCCAACTGAATCAGTCATACTGAATTCCAAAATTCTGATATCATATTAGGAACCCCCAAATCAATAATGATTGATTTTTGATTGAATTAAAAACTTTTCGTCGCCATATCGAGTCCACCATCTTGAATTTTTAAATACAATTTTAGTTTCATAGTCAGCGAAATCAAAAACCCATGTCTACAGTTTTCAGTCCGATTTCGAGTAAATTTGAAATTTTTGTCCCCCCATATTGGATCCGCCATCTTGAGTTGTTAAAATCCGATTTCAGATTCGTAATCAGCTACCTTAAAAACCCATGCATATAATTTTCAGTCCAAATTCTAGCAAATATAAAATGTTTGTCCCCCGTATAGGATTTATCCGCCATATTAAATCCGCCATCTTGAATTTTTAATGTCTGATTTCAGATTCGTAGTTGGCGACCCTAAAACCCCAAAATAATTATGTTTGAATAAAAATGAGGAACCTTTTTTTGACCCAGTATACTGGATTTCCTGTCCTCTAAAGGTTAATCATAGTATGTATTTTACAGTACCAGAAACATCGTACACATTCTATAACTATATACCTAATGTCCATTATCTCATAATTGAGTCCCCCTTCCAGTGAAGATGTAGTAAAGTGAAAATTTTGTTTGTGTATTTATTATTGTGTAACTTCATCTTAATCAATTTGTATTTAATTAATAAGGAAATAGCAGCGTGCAGAAAGGACAGTGAGCATTGACCTGATAACAGCAACCTTAGCCAGTGTACACCTCGATGTTTTTCGCAAGAATCGGTACGCAAGAATTGTAGGCAGTTTTATGCGTTGTTAACTAAACTTATCTAAGTAGTAATACAATTATTAGACACGTAAAAGTACAGTAACAAAAATCTGATCAATACTTTAACTTAGTACATTAAATTTATATACAGTTTTTTTAAGATTGTTAAACATTGTTAAACTTATTTTTGTCATTATGAATATCCGGGTATTACATTTAACTCCATTGCTTTTACATAATGAATCTCTTTCCACAAACAGGTATTAACTGAAATTGTGTTACATGTATAATAAATTTAGAATGCTACAACTCTTCTATAGAGGACAGGCAACTTTTAATTCGAATAACAGATTTTCCAGCTACCGAATTTTTTTCGTTATCAAGGAAAACTAAATTCGAAGGACATTTTTTGTATGCTTCTTTTTACCAGTTTTTCAATTATCAGAAGAAATGCGTGTGCAAAACAAATGTATATCGTTGGACATTTTTAGAAGCCCTAGTGTATTTTGGGATATAATGTTGCTGGGACAATTACTGCCGCTAAACTTAGAGTCTCCGAGACCGCTGCCAAACTCCTACGCTGTATTACGTTCAATTGCATATCATTTCACTTGTCTGCATTCGCAATTTTCAGTGCAGCGTTTAGTTTTTTGCTCGGTTCTAATGATGCCGACCTGACTAATGAAGCCATTGTTACCGCTGTCTCGCCATTTATCTCTGTAGCTTTTTTGTTCTGCAAATAAGTCTCCAAATGATTTTATAGTTTGGACGATGCCATGGCAACGTGATGCAATTCCAGTTGGAGACAGTTCAAGACGCAGACTATATCAATACCATATAACGAGCCATTAAAAAAAAGTGATCAAAGTTGGCCTAGCAAAAAAAATACGTATTTCTATTCTTAATCTTAAGTTTATAATCTTACTGAATTGTCAAGGCTGTCACATTATGTGATGGGTACTTTTATCGGATATATAAAAACCAGAAATAAGAATCAGTGTTCGGTTAAAAATGCAATCAGTGTTCGGTTAAAAAATGGTCCAACATTCCTCCTTCGTTTCACAGCTGCGTACACTACAGTTTTTTTTGGGTGTAGTGGAGTTTCAAATTAAAAGTGAGGGTTTTCTACACTCCAAATTCTGAGAGTTATGGTAGCCCGAAAGATGGAACCAAGCCTTATCAGTAAAAAAAACTTTTTCGAAGATAGCATCGTTATTGTTAAAATGGTTAATAAAGCATTGGTATTCTTCTGTCCTTACTCTGGGTCCGTCACTTCCTTGTTTCCGATTGATGCTTCCAGTTTCGCGGTACTTTAGAAACGTTTTACTGACCGGCTAAAATGATTAAATCTTGAAACAAATAACTACGTCTGAAAAAACTTCCCTGAAGTCCTTATATGCAGCTCCCATCTAACTATAGATTACCTATTTGAAAAAAAATATATATTTTTATTACAATTGCAATTATTATTACTTATTCACAAGTATTTTTTTTCATATGACGACGTAAGTCAATAATTTAATACTTACTGATACGCATCTGCATATGTACATTAGTGCAATTTACATGTAAAACAAAAATATTAAGTATCCATATAAAAGTATGTATTTCAATTCCTAAAAAGTTGTATATATATCTACACGTGCATACTATACGAAGAAATCGTAAAAACTGATAGATGAATATTAAACTCGCTTTGAGATTAGATCCTTGCAATTATATTCTAAGAGTGTAATTGGACACGCAATATGCCTCTCATATTTGACGTGAAACTCTTTAATTACAACAGAAATAAATTTTTGCCTCCCATAAAATAATTAATTAACTAATATTCTCTATTCGACATTCATATGGTTGGATTTTAAGTTTTGATCAGGTACCTACCTAATATAAAAAATCAAGGTTATAAATTTATAATAATTTTTTTTATTTTTGCTTTTGAAATAAAATTATTTTTGACAGTTTTTTTTATTTTTTTCCAAACGAAGGTTCCTCTTTATCACTTAATTAATTAATACTTTGTCCATTAGTGGTATCTAAAAAACTATTAGTTTCATTATAGAGAAAAAAAAAAACATATTTTGGAGGGTGATTATTAGATTTCAATTACAGAGAAAACTTACAAAAAAGCTTAGAAAAAATATATCCCCCAGAAGATCGACAAAGATGTATGAGAAATATTTTTTCCGTCTTTAGTTAGGTTAGATTTGGCAAATTTTTTTTCAAAAATCACCGAATAAACCTTTAGTTTAGGTTAGATTTGGCAAATATTATTTTCATAATTACCGAATAAACACAAATACTTTTTGTTTTTGTCCTTTTTACTTGTTAATTTTTATATTTTAAAACTACAGGTATTATAAAATGTTACGAAACAAAAATTTAGATTTTTATGTGATTGACACAAATCTAAATTAAAAAGACCCCCTCCCCCTCAATAATAATGTATCTTTGGTCAATATAGTTATCATATTGGGGACTGGCAACATTCGACGTTAAAATATTTGAACACTTACATACATACATTTGAACACTTTTGCACTTAATACCGAAACACTGATTTACAATCAACGGGCGCGTTTCGCCAATCAATGTTGGCATCATCACGGATTAATTCAAACTGAGATTTAAAAGTAAGTATTATTCATATTCTGATAATTCCAAAATTGTTGGCGAAACGCAGGAGTTGAGAGCAATGTAGGGTTAGTTGTATTGTAATGTAGTGTATTGTTCACTATTATTACTGTTATTCCTGTATATTGTTATCTTCCAATGCAGCGATTAGCGCTGATATTAAACAAAACGATTGTTACTTTTCAAAATAAAGTCTATCGAATCGACATTGTAGTTGATCGTATTTTTTTTCACTCTATATACCTACTTACTATAACCTATCTACTATATATATTCTTCTGTCTACGTAGGTGTAGACAGTCCTAGAACTGCTTCGTGGACTTGGAAAGTAAGGCTGGATCAGTTCCTGCCTTAGAAGCCGACTGTACATACAGGTATAGTAGAATGCAGGCTCTCACGGCTGTTGTCCAATGGTGAAGTTATTTCTTCCGGATTTTGCCGCGGTCGTCTAAATTGACTTGACATTTCGCTGATCATGCTGTCAGCTTCAGAAGGTTTCTAAAGACTGGTGTTGTCGTCTTTTGCTCCACGTTATATACCTTGGCTCTGCTAAGTTTGGCTGCACATCCGTCGAGCTCGGTTGACCATGACATTCCAGCCCCGGGATTCTAAGTTGATATTGTATCGAGTTCGATACGTTCGATTTAAGTTCTATCGAATTTTCGCTCGGGTATCCTCGGAAAATTACGATAGAACGATATATTTCATGAAAGGGAATGTGGATTTTATAACTAATAACAACAATTTTCCTTTCTGTGACTATTTCTATACCGAATGTGTAGAGGGAAACTTAAAACGGAAATCTAATAAACGTCTCGCTAACCATAATGTGTTGTAAAAATAATAAACACAAAAATAATGAATTGTAAAGGGTTTGTGTTAATTTTCGTAAATTTTCTAGAACACAACTGAACCTTTATTATAAGTTCTGTGGCCATCCATAATGTATGTAGATGAATAATAGAGGTGCTTGCGGTTAGCACTTCATATACACTTAATAATATGTAATTTGCTATTTTTTAATATTGTATATGTGATGGGGTCTATGAAAAGGTACCAGATGTCGGAAAAGTGAATTTTGCGCCACAGCCCAAAACGCAGTTTCAAGTCGAAAAATGTATCGCCCATACTAGCGATACAATAGATATATACCTATCGATAGAAATACCTGCACGCACGATATCGATATAAATACGCACATACCTGCAGGATCTGTAGGTACATATTCGCAGGACATAATACCAAAATTTCAACCGGATTGGAGCAATAGGAGACGAGATATCAAATTTTTTTCTCAAAATTACGATTTTACATATTGAAACTTTACCTGCTTCCAGTTCGCGCTATAGTAACGCTAGATACTTCTTTTTTTTAATGAAGCGAAATGTATGCTCTATCGAAATCTTATCCCCACCCGAAAACAGTTTTTCCGACATCTGGCACCTTTTCACTGACCGCATCACATATTTATATATTTTAGATTTCGAGATGGCATTCAAAGTAGATGCCCGTTAGCAAATTCTCTTAGAAGCGATGGAACAATATCCTGTAATCGCTACTGGAAAATGTGTTGGCCCCTAGGGGCGAGATACATAGTGTATGGGAAATTGTGGGCTGAAACCACAATACATATGCGTGTATCGTGGACTGAAACAACATAAAAACTCATTTCTTTTGATTTTGAAGCCAAGACCACTGAAAAATGGTAAAAAAGTAAATAAAACCAACATTTAACTGTTTAAACCTTTTCTTATATATTAATTTTCAGACGTGGACTGATTTTAAATACAATTTAAAAACGACGGCTGCACATATCCAAAGAAGCTTGCCTCAAACTGGTGGAAAGCCACTTGAAGAAGAATTATCCGAGCTGAAATTGAAGTTACTCGATATTGTAGGAGAAAATTTGGTAGGAATAGGTGAGCCTGAATTTAGGAATCCTTACTTCTACAAAGCAAGAACGTATCGACAAACAATAAACCTTTTTTTCCTTTTGAAGTCCTTGTTTCCTTTGATATACCCCTGCAATGACATTATTCCTTACTTGGCGACAATATATCTATTAATTGCTTAACTGCTCTCTTACTTAGGCGATATAACTCTATAAAACGTCTATTATGCACATTAAACAGTCAGGTTTCACACTTTAATTGTTATGGAGCAAGTGTCAATGTGCAAATACGGCGATTTTGTTGAATAATTCCCAGCATTTGAAAATATTTTAAGGTAAGAGCAGTATACGAAAATAATTAGCTATTGTTACATGAATGATTATGTTACGAGATGATTTACAAATAATCAAAGTCCTTATCTTAATATTCAAATAAACTTTACAAACATTAACAAATGCAGAGGAATGAAAAGTATATACAAACAAACACAAAATCGCTTTAAAAATTAAAATGTCTACGCTTGAAGCAGCCCTAAATTATTGCAGTTAGATGATTATCTAACCTTCTTTATCGAATTAGATTAGAAAGAAATAGATATATCGTTTTGATAAAACAATAACTAGCTTGGTATCGAGATTTTGATATCGAATGAATGTCAAAAATACGATACGATACCAAGTTAGAATTCCAAATGTAGGTATCGTATCGAATCAAACAATACCATAGCAAGTTATAATCCCGGCACAGGTCACTGGTTCTTAGTATGGCTAATCTCCATGTATTACTCAGTCGATACCCGTCCTCCCTATTAAAATTATTATTGTTTTTCATGATCTCCAGGGATTCTCTAATTATTCTTAGGTAATATCTTGTAGTTTTGTCTAACACTCTGATGTTCTCATAATCGATTTTGTGGTTCTCGTTGGTATGAACATGCTCCGCTATTTCTGACTTGTCTGTATTCCCCAGTCTGGTATGTCGTTGATGTTCTTTGATCCTATATTGTATACTTCTTCCCGTCTGTCCAATGTAAACTACAGGATATTACCCAAGAAAAATTAGAGAATCCCTGGAGATCATGAAAACAATAATAATTTTAATAGGGAGGACGGGTATCGACTGAGTAATACATGGAGATTAGCGATACCAAGAACCAGTGAACTGGAATGTCATGGTCAACCGAGCTCGATGGATGTGCAGCCAAACATAGCAGAGCCAAGGTATATAACGGGGAGCAAAAGACGACAACGTCAGTCTTTAGAAACCTTGTGAAGAAGCTGCCAGCATGATCAGCGAAACGTCAAGTCAATTTAGACGACCGCGGCAAAACCCTTAAGAAATGACTTCACCATTGGACAACAGCCGTGAAAGCCTGCATTCTACTATTGGACGCCTCTACGGGGAGGATATCTACTTGAAAACCAGAAAATTCGACAAGCTAAGAAAGAAAAAAGCCAGTTACTTTCCTCGTTAGCATTCCTACGACGCTGCAGAGATAAGGAGGTTACACCTACGTTCATCAAATAAACCATCATCTACGTACACCAGCTGTACAGAAAATCGTCAAGAAGACAGAACAGGCGCTTACCAGGAGAAAGTAAGAAATATGTACATACCACCAATTACATATCGTGTCATCAGAGTTGTATAACCTACACTTGGAGTTGGACCGCGATACTCAACGAAAACCCCCGGGGGGCACCCCCCCGACACCCCCCCCCCCAAAAAACCCCCCACAAACACCACCAAAAAAAAAAAAAAAAAAAGGGGGGGGTACCGACAAAAAAAACCCCCCCCCCACACCCCCCCCCCCCCCCCCCCCCCCAAACACCCCTAAAAACCCCCCCCCCCCCCCCCCCCCAGGGGGGGGGGGGGGGGGGGGGGGCCCCCCCCCCCCCCCCCCCCCCCCAAAAAAAACCAAAAAAAAAACCCCCGACCCCCACCCCCAAAACCCCAACCCCCAAACCCAGAAGACAAGAAGAAAAACCCCCCCACACCCCCCCCCCCCCCAAAAAACCCCCCCCCCCCAACAAAAAAAAAAAAAAAAAAAAAAAAAAAAAAAAAAACAAAGAAAGGAAAAAAAGCAGACAAAGGCAACGCCACTGTGGTCATGAAAAAGGAAGAATACCAACGGAAAATAGAGTCCAACGGAGAATATAGAAGACACACAAGGACCATCATTAAGGAGTCACAAATTCCCGTCGAGGAACAACGCCGTCTTCTGCCAAACGAAACAAGGCCAATACGACTCTATGGTCTGCCTAAGATACATAAGACTGATAACCCCTTAAGACCTATCGCATTATCATCAAGCCAGATATCTTGCAGATATTCTTCAGCTCTACGTCGAAAAGACTAGCAGTTATATGAAGAACTTCGTAGAAATTCTAGACGAAAGTGAAATAACCGACAGTGACATCATGGTGAGCTTTGATGTGAAGTCATTATTTACTAATGTACCAGTTGAAGAGACAGTTAACCTGATTCGTCAAGAACTTGTACCTAAAGGATTAAGTGAAGACATACCTGATCTAGTCCAATTCTGCCTGTCAACAACAAATTTTCTATGGAATGGAGATTTCTACGAACAAAAGAACGGAGCCGCTATTGGATCACCGCTTTCACCTGTAAATTTATTTATAGAAGCGTTTGAAGAAGAGGCTATTCGTAGCAGTGATAAGAAACCAAAATGCTGGCTACGGTACGTGGACGAAACATTCATCATATGGCCCCATGGAGTATATTCTCTGACTGTCTTCTTCGACTATCTGAATACTCTGCATTCCAACATAACGTTCACAATGGAGACTGAGAAAGACGGACTTTTACCCTTCTTGGATGTGTTAGTAAAACGTACAAACAATAACAAGCTGGTCCATGGAGTATACAGGAAGAAAACTCACAGAGATCGTTACCTGAACGCAGCATCGCATCACCATCCACATCAGAAAATATTGTTAGTTAATCAAAACACTAGTTCACAGAGTTGAAACAATATGTGATGACGAAAGAATACCAGAAGAATTAAAGCAAATTAAGCAAGCTTTAACGAAAAACGGCTATAAAGAAAAAGACATCGACAGATTATGCCGCACCCAGAGAGAAAGAGTAGAACAACAACCAACAACGTAGGCTTGCCTACCCTATGGAGTGACAGATAAACTCAAGAAAACACTGTCGAAAAAGAATATTTGTGTACGATTTTGCACAGTAAAAAATACAGCAGGTGCTTCCCTCAAACAATTATCCATTTCGTAGACTTTTGACTAAAAGTGTCTACGAGTTAAAGTTAAAGAAAGAAATGAAAAGAGGGGCCTTTTTCTCACAAATCCTAAAGATAAGGATTTGTGAGAAAAAGGCCCCTCTTTTCATTTCTTTCCAATTGAAAAAATGAACTCACATTTTGCCATACTACAAAGAAAGTTAAAGAAGTATACAATGTAGGATCAAAGAACATCAACGACATACCAGACTGGGGAATACAGACAAGTCAGCAATAGCGGAGCATGTTCATACCAACGAGAACCACAAAGTCGATTATGAGAACAGCAGAGTGTTAGACAAAACTATTAGATATTACCCAAGAATAATTAGAGAATCCCTGAAGATCATGAAAAACAATAATAATTTTAATAGGGGGGACGGGTATCGACTGAGTAATACATGGAGATTAGAGATGTAGAGAATAGATGGATGTGCAACCAAACATAGCAGAGCCAAGGTATATAACGAGGAGCAAAAGACGACAACACCAGTCTTTAGAAACCTTCTGAAGAAGCTGACAGCATGATCAGCGAAACGTCAAGTCAATTTAGACGACCGCGGCAAACCCCGGTAGAAATAACTTCACCATTCGACTGTATATATGTTTTTAATTTGCTATTTATAGTTATCGCACTTAAAAGTGTGTCGGCCGGTACCGGTAAGAGTGGTCGCCACAGCCCTATCGACGGGCTATAATATTTTGGTAAGATAAAGAGTTGCAGTTAAACTGCTTCTGATGAATACTAGGGGTGACCTACTTCCTACGCATATACTGACTAACACATATAGTCGTTAGAAAGCGACTAAGTCTTCTACACCTGACCAACTAAACAAAATTTAGAAACATCACTGAAGCAAACAAAGTTCCATTCTTAGTTCCGTTCGCAGACTTGTCTTACACCATCCTAATCGATATATAATATAAGTAAATTTTAACAGAATTTATAGACATGTATAGGAGCTTGCCACGTGTATGAAAAGTAAACTAATATTTTGTCTGTTTTGAACGATTTGTTTTTTTCTCTCTCTCTCTTTTTCATTACCAACGCCGTACACCGACGCCAGTGACAATAACACGTGTTTGGTGCATCGTGTCAAACTAGTCTGTGAAGTGTGGAGTCATATGTACTTTGTTGTACCTACCCACCGGTTTACACGTCGCATAATGTCGCAGAGCGACTAAAATATTGGCAAAAAATATGCAAATAGTTATTAAAAAATTTTTAATAGCTCACGAAGCTACGCACGTCTTTACTACGCATGTCTTTATTACGAAAGAGGACCCAGCAAGAGGACCCAAAAGGCAAACCATCAAGATCCATGACGTCATGCGTCACCTACATGATGTTCGATAGAGTTTTTCCCTACCCCAGATTTTGCCCTTTAAGGTTAGGCAAACCATCTTTACCAAGCGTTACGTGACGCAAAACCATGACGCATATCGCAATATTTTCCAGGGGCAATCCCATAAAAAAGACATAGAATGTATTAATGCTCGGGCCGGCGAACAGATGTAGTAACCACGTGACGTGACGCAGATCGCAATATTTACCCATATAAAGACATAGAATGTCAAAAACGAAATATGATATAATGGGGGTCATATACGTTTTTCTTGGCTGTTAGTAAGTCGCAAACGATGCAACATATGCACTTCAAATTTGATGCCCATGTACAACATAATAGGGTCTACAAATATAAAAGTTTTAGCCTAACAGGGTGCAAGGTTCAAGAGGTTGAAGGAGGTAAGTATTTAAAATAGGTCAAATAAAGTTTTTTAACATTTTTTTCATTTTTTATTATTACCTATTTATGATTATTACCTATAAATCTTACTTACAAAATAACGAAAATGATCTAATAACAGAAAGACGGATGACTAACAGTTGTCAGTTGTACGAAAAACCCCTGCACCAAGAAACGACGTGGCTTCAAATTTCCTTAAATCACTTGACTTCGTTTTACAGCATAACACAATTCTTTATGTCCTTTAATATCCTAGAACCAGCTCGTCTACAAATCTGTATTTTGTATCGTACATTTTTCTTGGGTTGGATCTGTTATCTCGATCAGCGCGCGACGCCAGGCATAATAAATATACGGCCCCTTTCAGGCGGCCGTAAGGGAGAAAGGTAATCAAGAGCCGGGCAGTAGGTGTAGCATCGGCGGCGACCGGCCACCGCAAAAAAATGAGAGGCCCGACGTAATTGCCTCCCCTGACGAGCTGTCACTGACGCGAAGAGGTTTAATTTGAGCGTAATTAAAGGACGCCGGACGGAACGGCGGTCGCGGACAGTAGCGGCTGCTAAAAGGGCCTTCGTCTGGGTGCGCCAAGAGCATCCAACTAGACGAAGAAAGTAGGAACAGACTTTCAAAATGCGTTATATTCATAGATGGACAATTGGACTTTAGAAGTTTATAGACTTCCAAAAAGCACTACATCGCATAACAAATATATGTTTTTATATAGTATGATGGAACAGTTATTGAGCACGTTTAACAAAATAATGCAATGTAAAAATTTCATCCCGAAATTCAACCCCCTCGAATGAAAGTTGCTTCCCCAAACTTTTAAATTGGAAGTAGGGGTTGTGATACCACATTTGAAAGGTATTTTCTATTCGAAACTATGGTTTTAAATTTTATTGCAATAATTAAAAAGTAAAAAAAATAAATTCATCTGATTGACGAAATTCGCTACAACAAACTAAAAACTTAATAACCAATACTAATATAGTTTTTGTGAGCCGTCTGGAAAGTACCCACTTCCCGGATGCTTTTTCTTTGAGAATAAGTATTTTTCCAGCCTAGTCCAGGTCGTATGTACGTATTTCCCAGACTAGGCCGGGAAGAATTACATCATTGTTTTCTTTGTACTTAATAACCAAATAGCAGTAGGAAAATCAGATATGGCTTAGAATAATGCAGTTAAATATTACCATACCAACGAAATAACGACTTTAATGCATGGTTTGTATGGTTTTTGGTATTGATTGTTGTAATAATCGATAACGTGAATTTGAAAATGTGCCTGACGAAATTTCCGGTGTAACAGCTGATTTTACAGCACAATTGCTACGTGAAAATTTAAATTTTAGATTCGTAATCGTTTATAATATGTTCATGAAGTGGATGGAAATAAATAAATGCAAAACTATTTCAGAGGATGTATTTGTGGCTCATTTAACGCAAAAATCAGAAATTGTTAAATCCTCAACTCTATGGAGCTTATATTATATGCTGAAAAGTAATAGTGAAAAATAATGTAAACATAGCCACAATTTCAATATAAATAGTAATATAAACAAGATTTAAAATATCCCTAATTTTTTTCCACAAATAAATATTATAATGAAATGTGTTTTACTGCTTTGTTATTCCCCATAGGTTGCCACCAAAATAGTGTACGCAACACGATTCCATATAGTACGTAATATCCGTAATAGGTACGTAACACCATCGACAATGCCCGGAAACTGTTTGTTTAGACTCACATATGTACTTCCAGAATTTGTCTACGGCTTGCCCTGGAATCTTGTCTACTCGTCCAAAGAAACAGTATTTTCCGGACTTGTTACGTAAGTTACTATTAGACACTATGACCTTTATTGACAAGCAAAAGTACTTAAATAATTGATATTCAAAAGGGGTTAAAAAAAACGCTACCTCAAATTGGCGTAGATTTATATGTACCAGTGGAGATTTTATTAGTAAAGCGGGCAGATACGAGCAGCGGGCCATCTCAACGGGCCATATCTAAATGTAAATAACAAGGTAAGTTTAACACATCTCTTTCTAAATTGCAACAGATTATTATTTCCATAAATTTTGTTTTTGCACATACAAGTAGTAAGTAGTATGACGCGTATGGTTATGGCCCGTCGCACGGATCTGCCGGATTTATTTATTAGGCATATGACAGAGTCGTATTTAGATTCGCTAACGTCAGTGTCACGAAAAATAACACTCAAAAGAACTTATCTATAAAAACTCATAAAATTGGGGCCTAAAACACCAAGAAACTTGATTCATAATGTATTATAAGTTTACAATTACTTAATTGAACTTTTAAGTCACAATTATAAGGGTGAGCCATATAGCATCCGTATTCTTGCTACGGATAGACGTATGTGATGACATCACGAAGAAACGCGACATCCTCACAATCTCATTGTACTGTATTAGAAAAAAATTGTGTGATCTCGTTATAAATGCAAAATTTGAGGATGAAAATAAGCAGTAGGTACACTACTGCATAAGAACAAGAAAATGTAGATATGATTTGATGTTTTGAAAAATATTCTTATGTCGAAAATACGGAATGAAAATCAAGAGACTGAAACAATTGCAAATAAAAACTTAAAACTTCTTTCTTTTGTAATTTTAGTATTAGTGTTGCTCTGCATCAATGTCATTTTTAGATTAGCTTTCCCGCTCGTTTTCAAAAACTAAGGAGGAAAAGGGGTTGTCGGTAAAGAATAGAAAATCAATGTTGAAGAAAAAGAAAACTAATCTGTCCAACTTCTTACATTAAAAATGTAAAAAATTACTTAGCAACGTAAAAAAAACGCTGGCTAAGGAATCACTACCTCCACATCAAATTTTTCCATAATTAATCAAACTAAATCTCTAAAAACATATAACATATAACACATAACATATGAATTTACGGTCTTTATGGAATATATGACATTTATGACCTGATAGACCTCTGTGATCTTTATGGCCTTTATGACTATTGTGTCTTTACCTTTATGAACTTCGTGACCTTTATGACAAGTGATTTTTATGACCTGTATGACCTTTATGACCTATATGACCTTTATGATCAATATGATTTTATGACCCACACGACCTCTATTAATTTTATGACCAATATATCCTTTATCACATATGTGACCCTTATGACCCATATGATTATTCTGAATTTTATGACCTGTAGGACCTTTATTGTCAATATGACCTATGAAAATATTGTTTGATTGAATTTGATTGAAACTACTTTTACGTAAGGACAGCTGCGGGGTTCTTTCTGCAATATTTTTGATCAGGCTTTTTTTTTTAAATCTATTGCGTTCCAAACGAAAAAATGTAATTGGAAACGAGTCGCAAACGATCGCAAACATTAAATCTTCGCATAAATCACATTATATCTTCAAAAATGGGGTGTCAACCTCACACGCGTGAATAACAATGTAATATAGGGTGGGCCTTCTATTGGTTTCTTTTTAAACTGAGTATTATTTCTACATGGCTGACACTGACGCGCTTAACGTTGGGAAATATGGAACAATTATTTTCAAAGTGAATGTTGTGTTGCAGAAACAGTGAGAAAATTGACAACAATTTTTGGTCGAAGAGAAGCTCCGTCAGCGCCTGGTGTAAGAAAGTTCTTCTGGCATGCTTATGGATAAAAGAAGTCATCCACGTGCTCGTCCGGTACGCACAGCTGAAAGAATTGCTGCTGTTGTCCAAAGTGTGCGTGAAAACCTCAACTCCTCACAGAGCACAACAATTTAAGTTACAACAAGTTGCAACTTACTCAAGAGGTAAAGGAAAATGACCATCCACTTCGTTATCGCTTCTCCGTGTGGGCTTTAAATGAGTTTGAAAATGACGCTGAGTTTGAAAATGATTTCAATCGAAAAATCATTGTTTCGGACGAAGCTCCTTTTCATCTCTGAGGACATGTTAATAAACAGAACTGAAGGATTTGGGGTCCCGAAAATCCACACGTAGTCATAGAGAAGCCATTGCATTCTGCAAGAGTGACTGTTTGGTGTGGGTTTTGGAGTGGTGGAATCATTGGTCCGTACCTCTTTCAAAATGAAGACATGGTAACAGGTAACAGCGTTACAGTAAATAGAATGCATTACAGAGACATGTTAACTGATTTTTTATGGCAGCGCATGGACGATTTGGACTTGGACGAGCTTTGGTTCCAGCAGGATGGAGCAACGTGTCACACAATCCGTGAAACAACCGATCTTTTGCACACTAAACTCGGTAACCGTGTTATCCGCCGTTTTGGAGACATTAATTAATTAGACATTAATAAACGCCATCGCGCAGCTGCTATTTAACACCGTTGGATTATTTTTTATGGGGACATGTTAAGGACCGTTGTTACTCCAACGATCCACAAACAATTGACACACTGAAGGAAAACATCAATCGAGTTATTCATGCAACAGAGCCACAAATAATCTAAAATATACTGCAAAATTGGGTGAAAAGAATGAACTACTGCCAAGCCAGCCGCGGCGGCCATTTAACTGAAATTGTTTTTCATAAATAATGACCATCCACTTCTTTATCGCTTCTCAGTGTAGGCTTTAAATGAGTTTAAAAATGACGCCGATTTCAATCGAAAAATCATTTTTTCTGACGAAGCTCATTTTCATCGTGGAGGGCATGTTAATAAACAGAACTGTAGGATTTGGGGTTACGAAAATCCACACGTAGTCATAGTGAAGCCAATGTATCCTGCAAGAGTTACTGTTTGGTGTGGGTTTTGGAGTGGTGGCATCATTGGTCCGTATTTCTTTCAAAATGAAGATGGTAACAACGTTACAGTAAATGGAATGCGTTACAGAGGCATATTAACTGTTTTTTTTGTGGCCGCGATTAGACGATTTGAACTTGAACGAACTTTGGTTCCAACAGGATGTAGCAACGTATCACACAAGCAGTGAAACAATCGATATCTTGCACACTAAATTCAGTAACCATGTTATCAGCCGTTTTGGAGACATTAATTGGCCATTGCGCGGCTGCGATTTAACACCGTTGGACTAGTTTTTATGGGGACATGTTAAGGACCGTTGTTACTCCATCCACAAACAATTGACGCACTGAAGGAAAACATCAATCGAGTTATTCGTGCAATAGAGCCACAAACAATCGAAAATTTACTGTAAAATTGGGTGAAAAGAATAAAATACTGCCAAGCCAGCCGCGGCGGCCATTTTACTGAAATTGTTTTTCATTAATAATGGGAAGGCATACTTTCCATGGAAACACCGAACTACTATACTTTTCTTCTTTCGTCTAATCTACTCCTGAAGATGCCAACTTGGTTGGCGAAACGCGCGTCGAGAAAAGTATAGTAGTTCGGTGTTTCGTGGAAAACGTCCAGTTTTAAAGCAACAATCGTTTAAAAATATTCAACGATGTAGTTTTAATAGCAATTTGAAAAAGAAACCATCTGACGGCCCACTCTATATTTTCAATACTTGCGTAAGATGGGGGTGGTAAATTTTTTCATAAGGAATCCCTGCCTCTCAACGCGCTAAGGGGCCTCGCGCGACCTCGCGGCCGTACCGCTAGACCGCCACTGGTCGCAGGTACTGCCTCGGAGCGAGGGTGGGTGTGTAGGCGAGCCGCCGTAACTACCGGTCCGGCCGGAGCCCGTCCCGCCTCAGGCCAACAGCCGAATGGCTCCCTGTACTTAACCGTTTTTATTTTATTTTCGCCTTCTTACTCTCGATATAACGATACTTTAAGTTTGTTCTTTGATGTATGGCCCGCGGCGATCTTTGTGAGGCCACCTCAAAAATTACGATGCGCCGCGCCGCGCACAATAAAAACCCCACGATGAGTTCTCGGTACGAGATATTAAGTCCGGGGCGAGATTGAGATCGCCGAGGAGCTGCGAGTATCGAGTGGTGCGCGACGAAGACGGATTTGATAAATCAAAATATCGACAGGTGAAATACCTTTAGTGGGATTTACATACTTTATCCTCAAAAACGTACATAATATTAGATACGAATATAGAAAAACTCTAAATGATATGGTATTTAATATACGTTATTATTATTGAATTTACTTTTCAAACGGATTATAAATTATTTTTTAATGGAATTATCCCATTTTTTTTGCATAAAATGAACACCCCACTTCATTCCAAATACAATGATATAATAATAGAATGGGCATATCTCCATTGGGTCGATATCTCCATTATTTGGAAAGATACGAACGTGATCTGATTATATAGAGACATCCAAAGAAACGTCATCAAAGTTGGCCGAGCAAAAAAAAAAACGTATTTCTATTCTTAATCTTAAATTATAAACTAAAACTTCTCTAATCTATGGTTTATAACCTCATTGAATTGTCAAGACTGTCACATTTTGTGACGGGTACTTTTACCGAGTACATAAAAAAACAGAAATAAAAAACTTCATCTCAAAAAGAAACTATATTTTCGAAAAAATAAAACACTAAAGAAAATGACGACCACCCATATTTATACACATTTGAGCTCTTATTTTAACTGAATCACGTACTGCAGTATCCATGGTGTTATTGTGTGGTTTTCTTAAATTTTATTGATAATGCGTTGCTGAAAGTCTTCCATATCGCCGAGTGGAGGGGAAAATTGAATTTTTTAGATACGGCCAGAGAAAAAAAACACAGGGGGTCAAATCGCAAGATCTAGGAGGGAATATTGTCTGCGTGTTCAAATTAATTATACGATCATCGAAAAATGCGCCTATATAATTAATTGTTTCCCTAGTAGTACGCGGACGAGCTCCATCTTGTTGAATATAACCTTCTTGCAGTTCGTCATCATGCATGCAACATTTGTACAAAAGGAGTTAATATTTATAAACGGTACCTCTCCGCATTCAGCGTTCCGTTAAAAAAAAATATGTCCAATAATCATCTTTCTGCTCACATCGACCCACACTCCAATTTTTTGTGTGTAGTGGAGTTTCAATATAAAAGTGAGACTTGTCTACACTCCAAAGTCTCATATTCTGAGAGTTAACGTAGTCCGAAAGATGGAACCAAGCCTCATCAGTAAAAAAAAAAACCTTTTCGAACACAGCATCATTATTGTTAAAATGGTTAATCGGCATAAGTGGAGCCTTAGAGGTTCGTCCGCTCTAAGAATTGCTTGTGTGGATTGCAAACAATAGGGATGGAGCACTATATCGTCTTTCAAAATTCGTTGACACGTTGTATACGGCAAATTCACTTGTTGGCTCAGATGGGTAATTGATGTTCTTGGATTGTCCATTATCACTTGCCTAACCATTTCAACATTTTCTTCTGTCCTTAATTTGGATCTGCCACTCCCTTGTTTGCGATTGACGCTTCCAATTTGCCGGTACAAATGTAAAAAAAACGTTTTACTGGCCGGCTAAAATGGTCGAAATTAATAACTGCGTCTGGAAAAAAATTCCAAAGTCCTCATGTGCAGTTCTCATCGAATATACCCAGTTTCCATGATTTTACAGCCATTTCTAAAATACATTTCAAGCGAAACACGCCTCTGTTCTTCACTAAATATGAATTCTATTATTTATTTTATAAATCTGACAGCCACCCTCAAAAGTTTGACAACAACAAAGTTTCGTTTCCAGTTTCGACATGTCTATTTCTCAATCGTTCAAGAGTTGATGACGTCTTTTTTTATGTCTATTTCTAAATACTTGTTGCTTCTTAAAAACTTACCCCCAAATATTTTTTTAACCCTTAGAGTACCGGCAAAGCCACTTTTGTGAGTTTATATAAATGTCGACGGTCTCTGTAACATACCAGTTATAAATATGCACTACATTTCAGTGAAAAAAAGATCTTCATTTTTGGGCAAAAATGTCGGTATTCTAAGGGTTAATAGCCCCATTTGTTGCCAAACACCTAATAAAAAGGTATAGCCGGACAACTATGGTAAATTTGTCTCCACGACTTTTACAATGTAGCAGATGTTACAATATGCACTTCTTCAACGACATGTCTGAAGGGAAATACTAGTTACTCGACAACCTCAACAACACTTCATAAAAACCTGAGCCACATAATTCACCATTACCTGAAAAGCGCCCGTACAGGTTATATGAAGTAAACGAAATGAAGGGAGCTTCTACATACTTCTAAATACTTGAAAAAACATACTGAAGGGAGGAACTACATACTTATCATAATAGTCCTACTGCTGGATACTATGGAGTTGACCATCTATTGGATAATGATTGGAGGATATTGAATAATTGATATACCATCTGTTGGATGAATACCGCACATCCAGTCACGGATCGTAGGGATGAGCAAAACGGCTATGGTGCAGTAACGTTGCTATCTGCGATTGTTAATACCTACATATGGCGAAAACGAAACAGTAAAGGAGGGGTTTCGATAAGACCCTTTACCGGCCCCTCTGAATTTTTTTTTATTTTAATATTGTGTTTATAGGACTACACTTCAAATTTACAAATATATACACGGTGGAGACTTTAACTGGAATATATTCGTTAGCGGGGTGGTGAATGATTTTTAAAAAAATTCCCAAGACATGTCAACTTTTAAATGTATTTACCTACATTTTGCAAGTAAAAATATAGCCCTTCAGGGGTGGCTGAAACCACCCTCGACATGATTTTTTTCAAATGTAACCCTATGGCTTGTGACCCCTCATTGTAAGGCTGGTGGAAAGAGGAATCCAACGCACTGATCAAATTTTAATTTTTAGTATGTTTGTAGGGTTGCATACAATTAAAACGTAATTTTATAGTATAATTTATTTTTAACGCAACAATTTCGTACTCAAAATGTGTGTTGTTTAATTTTGGAATGTAAACCTTACTTTTCATATGTCCCCACAAAAAAATTCCAAGCAATTTTTTGTTATTTTTTGCTAGTATTTTTATACGGCCGCAAAGAGTAATTTAGTTTGTATGCTGTATTCAGAGTTTGAAACGAAGTGTTATTTCAAAACGGTGAAAATGTCTTATTTAACTGAATCACTAAAAATCGAAATTTTGATGATGATTGGATATGGTGATAGGGCGCGAACTCAATGCGAAGTTGTTCGCTTGTTTCGAGAAACGCATCCTGACTTGCCACCACTAAATCAAGGTACCATTGGTAAAATTGAGGCATAATATCGAGAGATGGGTCATGTCAGGAAAGTACCGAGTAAGAGGCAGGCTGTTGTTGATGACGACACGAAGTTGAATTTGTTGCTTGCTCTAGAAGAAAATCCAATCACTCCAGCCCGTCAACTGGCCCGTGATAGTAATCTTAATCACAAAACATTAAAAAGTTTTAAAAATACTAAAATATGAGAAAAAACGCCCATATAAATTGCAAGCTGTTCAAGAGCTACTTGAAGATGATCCAGATCGACGAGTGGAATTTTGCGATTTATTGATGACTTGTATTGATCAAAACCAGTTATCTTTAGAGTGGATAGTTTTCTCTGACGAGGCTACTTTTACATTAAATGGGCACGTAAATCGCCAAAATTGTCGTTACTGGACTGAAGAGGACCCCCATTGGATGAGGGAACTTCATACTCAGCGCCCACAGAAAACTAATGTGTGGGCCGGAATAATACAAGATAGAATTGTAGGACCATTTTTCTTTGATGACACTCTTAATGGAGCAAGATACTTGCGTTTACTCCAGCACGAACTAATGCCAGTGCTATGTCATTTATTTCCAAACCCCTTAAACCCTAACTTGACCGACGAGAGGTTATGGTTTCAGCAAGATGGGGCCCCACCACACTATGCTGCCATTGTTCGTCAGTATCTGGACAGAATTTTTCCCGGTAGGTGGATTGGGAGGCGAGGTAATATTGAGTGGCCAGCAAGATCTCCAGATCTTACACCACTGGATTTCTTTTTGTGGGGACATCTTAAAAGTAGGGTTTACATTCAGAAATCCAACAATAGGAAATCGGAAAAATAACACCGCAAATGTTGCATAATGTAAGGGACGAAACCTACCACAGACTGGGATGCTGCCAACAAGTGAATGGTGCACATTTTGAACAATTGTTACGTTGAAAATAAATTTAATTTTTAAATTGTTTTAATTGTATGCAACCCTACAAACATACTAAAAATTAAAATTTGATCAGTGCGTTGGATTCCTCTTTCCACCAGCTTTACAATGAGGGGTCACAAGCCATAGGGTTGCATTTGAAAAAAATCATGTCGAGGGTGGTTTCAGCCACCCCTGAAGGGCTATATTTTTCATATTACTTGCAAAATGTAGACACTTGCAATTACTTGCAAAATTATGGTTTTTTTTTTGACAAAGCAAACTTATACAAGGTGCAAAAAAAGGGCACGGACAACTGACGCATGCGCAATAACGGGGGGCGACACCTAAGCGCGCATTGGCGGAACAGTCCGCGCGTCGTTCAAACGCGCCACGAGAGTTCAGGTAGAGTTCCGCCAATGCACACTTAGGTGCCGCCCCCCGCCATTGCCCATGCGTCAGTTGTCCGTGCCGTCTAGGAACACTGGTCGCAACGTCTCATCTATCTATCTACCAAAAGAAAATCAAAGGCTGAGTTGAAGTTTTGGAAAGAAAATATAGTAAAATCAGTCAATCAATACATTATTAAATATTATCCGAAATCCAATTCATTTATTTTTTACCATGAGCGCAGTATAGTAACACGTCAGTGTTTATGTATGTAATAGCTTATGTATTTGTGCACCATATATATGAAAATCTCTTTGTTACTCGATTGCGCTCTATATGAAATAACTAGGTAAAAATTGCAAAAACTACAAAAATTACGTATTTTTTGTAAAACAATTCACGTTTAGTGGTTCTTTTCATAAAGATCATATTAAGTAACACAAAAAATATATCTGTTTTTGAAAACTTTATATTTTTCACATTATAAAAAAAAAATAATGATCTAGATAATAAACTTTAAAAAATATGATTTAGGGGGGCTGATAAATGGCCTTATCGAAACTCCTCCTTTGAAAAGTGTTTATTTATCTAAACAAATACAATTACCTAAATATTTCAAACAAAACGTATACTCTGAAACCAACAATGATATTAACTTAAAAGAAAAGCAACTAACAATGAACTAACTTCTCCTAACAATATGGATGTACGTACATATGTATAATGGACGTTAGGTTTCGCGTCTCGAAAACATCGCAGTTTACGTCAGTCGCAGCTATTTGTGATTTTTCTTTGAAATGTGATTTGTTGATAATAGCGATTTTGTAATAGTGTAATTAATTTGTTTTGAATAAATATTTTCAACTAACATACAAAATATTCTTTTATAATTTAGATGCTGCACACCCGGTACAAAATATATTTTTGTAAGCTGCAATTTCGTATTAAAAATTATACAGGGTGAGTCAAACTTAACGCGACAAACGAAAGGTACGGATAGGGCATGTTATTCTAAGCAAAAAAGTTCTAATAAACATGTGTCCGGAAATGCTTCCTAAGAACGCTACGGACGTTTAAAGATGGCCGGCCCAAATTGGTTTTCTTGCCTTTTATTTCAAAAACTGCTTAAAATAATTGGTTTAACGTAACAAAACAAACTAAAATTTTACAAAAACTGCTCGAAATGTCCACCATCATTTTCAATGCAAAGTTGACATCTGCGAATGACTGATTAATTCACTCCGCTGCCTTATTAATTAAAAAGAGAAGCAGGCCTTGATAACAATTGAAAGTGTTTGTTTGACAGCCTTGTTTGACGTGTCGATTGAATTCAATTTGTCACTAATTTTAAGCTAGTTTATGAGTAAATTGCGGAAACATGCCAAATACCTACACTACAAGTGAATATGCGGATATTGTGTTTGTTTACGGGTACTGTGATGGTAATCCGCGCTGCTGTGAATGAGTACGCCCGAAGATTTCCAATGAGAAGAGTGCCCGACAAAGCGGTATTTACTAGAACATTTCAACGATTAAGAGAAACTGGGACAACTTCTTCGAAATCGCGAGCAGACGGTATTTTTGCACCCCTTCATAATAATCGAAGAACAGAAAATATCCTAGAACACTTCGATCAAATACCTTCAAGTAGCACGAGGAGATGTTCTTTGCAATTAGGCTATTCCCAGAGCATTGTGAACCGAACTCTGAAAGCAGATGGTCGCCACCCCTATCATTTGCAGAAAGTTCAGGAATTTGCTTCCTGAAGACCTACCTCGAAGAAGAGAATTTTCAGAGTGGTTCTTGGAACAAATAACAAACGATGCTTCTTACTATCGGAAGGTGATTTGGACGGACGAGGCAACTTTTACCCGTAGTGGTATCTTTAACCAACATAATGCGCATATTTGGGCCCATGAAAACCCGCATGCTGTAAAAGAACAACATTTTCAACATGAATTTTCGTGCAACGTTTGGATGGGGTTATGCGACGATACACTCATTGGTCCATATTTCTTGCCTCCAAGACTAAATGGTCCGGCCTTTCTTCATTTCCTGGAAAATGAATTTGAAGCAATATTAGATGACATGCCTCAATTGATAGAGCAAACAGGTGGTTCCAGTTAGACGGTTGCCCAGCCCATTACACTCTACTAGTGCGGCAATGGCTTCACAACCATTTTTCAGGAAGATGGATTGGTCGCGGTCGAGACTGTCCCCGTCCTTGGCCTCCGCGTTCCCCGGACTTAACCACTATGGATTTTTATGTTTGGGGCAGAATGAAGAGCAAGTTTATGCTGAGCCCGTCAACGACGAAGCTAGTCTCCGAGCGAGGATCTTGCAAGCTGCCCAAAAATACCACTAGCGGAGTGTCGTGCAGCCGCGCAATCAGTCATTCGCAGATGTCATCTTTGCATTGAAAATGACGGTGGACATTTCGAGCAGTTTTTGAAATAAAAGGCAAGAAAATCAATTTGGGCCTGCCATCTTTGAACGTCCGTAGCGCTCTTAGGAAGCATTTCCGGACACATGTTTATTTTTTTGTTTGTCGCGTTAAGTTTGACTCACCCTGTATATTGCTTATGTCTTATACTGCTGCCACGACTTAAAAACAACAGCTGAAGGAACGCACAATAAGTCAAAATAATGTAGAAGACACAGCCCGACAAAAACGTATTTTGTGCATCAAACTAGACCATATTATGATATATCTCATAGTTTCAACTAAAAGTGAAAGAAAATTCATATTGTGCACAGTTGACAACCTAATAGCGCGCAACGCACTCAGGAAAATCCTAAGTACTACTTTTTTTATAATCATATTATACGCATAAAACGGGATTCAGCATTGTATTTTATCTGGTATGAATTCGGTTTTTCCGATATTAGAACTTATAATCACTGGCGCATTCGCCGTATATGAGAATGTAAAAAAAAAAATATTTTAATTGATGCTGTTCAATAAGATTTTCTTGAACGTCTTGTGCGCGCCTAGGATGTCAACGGTACCTAGTTTGAAGGGTTGAATTTATTATAATAGCAATTCTAGTTTCTAATTCAAACATCTAAAATCGATTTTCTGAAATATCTCTTTGTGTGACTGACCTATATTGATATTTCCGTGCTCTTTTTTGGTCATTAGTAGCAATGTGCTCTTTTTAGTCATGTCATAAAAATAAACGTTCTCATTTTCAAAAAATATAAATGACGTCATAACTTCTTGATACGTGGCCAAAAAAAGTCAAGACCCCTGTTAAAGGATGGCAGTACATATGTATCTATTGACGTGTCCTAGCGATTTTTCCAAAAAAAAATCCGTGTCGATTTTATTCATTTCATCTACTACTTTACAAAATCACAGTACACTATTTTAACTATAATTAATTATATAATCTGTGAAAAGTTTTTTATATTTTACCGCTACAAATTAGACTATACTGGAAATATTATAAGTGGTATGTCCATTCTACAACCTGCATATCGCTATCGGTACTGTATTTATAAACACTCTGTACAGTACATTCAATAATAATAAAATATATTAAATCCCATTTCCCCTGGATTTTTCCTGTACTTTTATCTCAACTATTAACAGAAATAAAGGGAGACTTTCACAAGAAATCACCGGGTATAAGGTTATTGATTGAAATATGGAGACATCCAAAAAAACGTCATCAAAGTTGGCCAAGATAAAAAAGACGTATTTCTATTCTTGATCGAATTCATAACCTTATTTACTTGTCAAGACTGTCACATCATATGACAGCCATTGTTTATTTTATAAATTGTGGCAGTCTCTTGTCAAAAGTTTGACATCACCGAAAAGCTTAGACATGACCGCTATTTCCATCTCTCTCGTTCATAGCAAGAGTTGATGTCGTTTTTTTTTGGATGTCTATATATTGTTGTTATTGACCCAGACATTATCCCACTTACTTTTGGAGATACGAAAAAAATATAATAAAAATATGCAAGGTTTTCAAATATTTTTGTTATATCTGACATAAAAACAAATGAACGATGCATTTTAGGGGTATGATCTAAACATGTGCTTTTTTTAAACAAATGTATACTTTTTGCGGAATACACTGTATATCTCTTAATTATTAAATATCATTAAATTATCTAAATTTGGTTGATGTAGATATTGCAACATAGGTACACTGTGTCCCTAAAACGTCTTTACAACGGTATATCGCATGTTAATTGTATCAAAATAAACCTATTTAACTAATCTTACCTTACTCCAAAATAATTACTTAGTTTGAGCGCTAGAGGGCCCCAAAGTTTCACTTGGCTTATGCAATATTGCTAAAATTTTGTACGAAAAATTATCCACTACAAAAAAAGATACTCTTGATGAAATTTGTTTAGTTAAGTAAAGGTCAGTAACCAATAGGCAACTAGTGGTTGCTGACCTTGTCAGACCCAATAGAATACGTCGAATCTCATTTAGGCACATTAGAGAAGAGTTAATCTATGCCATCGCTGTATTCTCCTGGACTGCGATTTCTAACAGCGAATAACATTTAACGAGAATTATACTTATTCTACTTTCGCTTAATGGATCTACTGTTAGTGATGTGCTCCCGGTAGAAAACGTCGAACTCCAATTAGACACACTAGAGGGCAGTCCTTCTATGCTACCGCTATAAACAAAGATATAGAATATCACCACTATAAACTATAAGTAACTGTGTATATAAGACAGTTATACTTATAACTTATATATAACTTATATATAACTTATATATAACTTATATAAGCTATATAAGTGTTCACCAGTTTTCCGACTACCTAACTTTATACGAAGAAAAATATTTTAATTTTTTTTTTTGGGTAAATCTTCCCCCCCCCTTAGGGGGTTTTTTCTTGGTTTTTTTCTTTTTTCTTTTGGGGGGGGCCCCCCCAACACCACACCACAAAAAAACCAAAAAAAAAATATTATTTTGTGGTGGGGGGGGGGCCGTTTTTGGGGGGGTGTCTGGGCCCGGGCCCCCCTCCCCCCCCCCCCCTCCCCCCCCCCCCCCCCCCCTCCCCCCCCTCTCCCCCCCCTTTTCCTCCCCCCCCCCCCCCCCCCCTTTTTTTTTTTCCCCAATAAACCCCCCCCCCCCCCCCCCCCCCCGTAAACATTTAAAATTTTATTGGTATGGCGTCAAACGCCATACTAATTAACTTTACATAAACATACACAAACACATACACATACACAATAACATACACAAACACATAAACATACACAAACTACATCCTTATTTACTATTTAATTAATTACCATTCTTGAAGTTGCGTCGATCAAACTGTCAGCTTTTTCAGAAGTTACAGTACAAAGTACAATATAGCACAGAGTAGTCTTCTGAAGAACGATCGACAAAACGCCAAAAATGAAAATTCATCATACATGACAATACTATTTTTACTGTTATAGTAAAAAAAAAATGATGATGTCATTGCTTTAAAATTAAAATAGTTTTTCTTAAAATGATTGTTTCCAATTATTAAAATGCGATTATGAATTTTGTTCCAAACTTTATCATCATGTTGTATGTAAACATTCCAGTTTACTCTGACGAAATTATTTACATGTGGAATTAACATCAATGTGTTTGTTCTAATCCGAAATGAGGTATTCTTAGAAAGTGTAATAACTCAATATTCTGGCACATATTACAACATGTTATGGATTATATATATTTCGGAAACAAGGAATGTTTAGAGTTACTGTAGGAGTTTCTTGGTTTGCAATATTTACATATTTCATTCCTTCCAACAAATAAATCATAAACTGGGTTGGCCTACTGGATATTTTTATTAACTTAGTACTAAAATCTTAAATAATTACAAGACTTAACGAGTGCGTAGTTCATAATTTTTGATTTACTACTAGTAAATCATCCAAAATAAAAATACATTAGGAAGTAAATTCTCAAACAGTTATAGTTTCTGTCATATATTATATAATATACCGCTTAGTTTTAGTAACTATGTTGTTTGATACCAAAATAGATACAAAGGTCGTGGAAACATATTACTGCATATCTGTTTGCTCTGTAAAATTTAAAATTGCATATCGATACATTCATGTGATAAATCGTTTTAAAAGACTTACTATTAAAGGGCTTTAAATTGCTTGCCAAATCAGTAGGTACTACTGATTTCTATAAACTTAAATACAAAAGTTATATCGGGTTTCAATGAGAATATTTATGTCTGTCATTTCTTTATACGAATAAATATTACATATAATACATAAAACGTCTGACAACTTCATTAGACACTGCACAGTTATTTAAATTTTTCAATAAAGCCGAAATCAGTTATTAAAAATTTTTGTGTAACAACAAGTGTTAAAGTAAGCCTTGGCAATGAAAAAATGTAACAACTATTTTTTTAAAGATAATGAAAATATATATTTTGGTTTAAATTGTCATTCTGAGCACAATAATAGTTCATTTGCCACATTTTGACGTTATTTCTTTTACAGTTATAGCCCTTTTTAGACTGAAACTTTTGTACAAAATAAGTTGTTTTTTGCTGTCAGTCAAATGTTTTTGAGATTTTTGGTTTAGATAATTAGAATGAACCCTCTAAAACCTTTTGTTTTGAAGAATTCACTGGAATTTTTTTCAAAATTTTTTGAGCAACTTTTTGTATTTTGCAAATAGTCAATTTTTGTATAATTTAAAAAATTGCTTAAAAAAAATTTGAAAATTCCAGTGCTTTTGAGTGATTTTAAGAACTTTTTATGAAAAAGTGCATCATTTTCCAATAAAAAATTCAGAAATTAAATACATTCCACATTCATGAGGTTAACTAATTCAATTTTGACAAAAAAAGAAATATGGGACTTATCTGGAATTGTACAAGAAACTCAAAAATGGCAAAATAAATAGGGGTTGAAATTTAAAATTTTAGGGGTAGGTGCCCTGGGGGGTAGGGGGGTTGAAAGTAATACGACAACAAATGCCTCAAAAGTTGTCCCCTTTGATATGTAAATTAACGTGTTTCGCCAAATATGTCATTAGTTTAGGCAATATTAAATGCTGTTCGTTTTCAAATTGACACCGTGTATATAATATTGTGGTAAAAGCAACTTGAACATATTTATCGCTATTAACACCCAATTTTTTAAAACATTCTTCCAATATGTCTAGATGACTTCGCGAATTTGCAGATGTTGCATGTGGATCTTCGTTAGTTGACAATATTGCCGTGTCGATAATGGTTCACTGGTATGTGTGTAATATAATCTAAACATAAAAGTAAACTTAGGACGCTACCTTGTGGTACACCAGATTGATTGGTATCCAAATCTGTTGATATTCAGAGGACGTATTGTTTATTTTAAACTATCTGTCTGATAGGTATGACTTCAGGTATACTTGACTAAAAACTTTTTATTTTTATTTGATACAGGAGCCCTTCTTGGTGCACTTTTCATCAAATCATTTTCAAAAAATCAAATGACTGCTGCACATCTAAGAAGACACAGGCATAAATTCTTTTTCATCAAGGCATGCTTTAATATAGTTTACCATTCTGTGGCATTGTTGGACGATAGTGGATAGTTAGTGGTTTTCTCTAACTCCAAATTGGTGTACAGGAATAAGATTGGTACGCACAAGTTGTATCCATTCGATATTAATTCGAAGATATTTGACAGGTGCTCTGAGCAGATTCCAACTTTTTCGTGGTCTGACCCGTTACCACATATATTCTAATGGGAGAAACTGCCAATATTAGTTGTTTGAACCTTTTTGAGGTGTTTCAGATTGAATAGTCGTCAGGTTAACTAAAACATAAATAAATAGGTTAAATAGTTTAATTAAGATATATGGTTATTCGTATAAAAATAAATACATATTTTCATTCACTAACACTAAGCAAAAATTAAATATTCATGAAAAACATTCGTTTTCTGCCCTTCAAATGATGGTAACTCTACAACAATGGGTTTTAGGGAGTTCTCGCTCTTAGTCAGCATCATTATAATTATTTAAACCAAAATTCTGAAATATATTTGACCGAAATCAAATTTATATGTAATTTATACAGTGCGTCCATAAAGTGACGCATAAATTCATTATTAGCTAAATGAACAATATTATTGAAAATTCCCGAGACAGGTCAATTTTTGATTGCGATTTACTATTTTGTCACATACTAATTTAATATACAGGGTGTCCCACCTTCGAGTAATGACGCCACCACCGATTTTTTTAAATGGAACACTACATTTTTTTTTCAATTTTCGGATGACCCTGGCCGAGCTGAGTCCAAAAATGTATCACAAGTTGCTTCTATCTATTACAGGGTGGACAACAGTACAAAAATTACAAATTATGTATTGCTGATTAAACGCACTAAAAAAAATTAAATTAACGTTATTGTGATACAAAAATACAACTACTTTAATAAACACCAGTTTGGACAAGACGCGCGAATGACGCGAGGCGCGATACGTGGTTCGTTATTTTTTTTGTCATTTGTTTTTTGATTGTCATTGTCATTTTTTGCCATATTAAAAACGGCTATTTAGAGTTCACTTTTGTATTGTTAACGCTTCAAAGTAGGTACTTTAAGTGAAACCTAAATCTAATTTATTTAAAACGTTTTGTTGAAAATGCCTTTAAATGAAAGGGATAGGATTGAAATTCTAATGATGATTGGTGTTGGCGACAGAATGCGGACTCAACAAGAGGTGTGTAGATTATTCCATGAAGTGCACCCAGATCGTGAACCTGTTTCACAATCTACAGTAAGCAGAATAGAGCGAAAATACAGAGAATTAGGACACGTGAGGGATGCACCAAGGCAAGGTAGACCTAAAATTAATGAAAATGTTCAACAAGACGTAATTTTGTCGGCACTAGAAAATCCACATTGTACAGTACGGCAAGTATCTAGGGATTTGAATATTGGAAAGTCTTCAGTATCGAATATTTTTAAAAAGGTAAAATACCATCCCTATAGAGTACGCCTCATCCATGAATTGGCTGAAGACGACTTTGACCGAAGAACTGAATTCTGCGAGTACATGATGGACCACAATAATCAAAATAACGGTTTCATTGCTAATATTTTATTTTCTGACGAGGCAACGTTTTTTTTGAACGGGCATGTTAATCGGCAAAACACCCGCTACTGGTCTCAGGAAAATCCACACTGGATGCAAGAATACCATACGCAACATCCACAAAAGGTCAATGTGTGGGCTGGTATTGTGAGAAATAGAATTGTTGGTCCATACTTTTTTGATGAAAATTTGACAGGAGCATTGTATCTGAATTTTTTACAATATACATTAATTCCTGACTTGACCCGGCTATTTCCTGATATTGAAATAGCCAATACTTTAGACGGCAGAATTTGGTTTCAACAGGATGGTGCACCACCACATTTTGCTATAGCTGTGCGCGAGTTTTTACACAGAACCTTTCCAGATCGGTGGATAGGAAGAAGAGGATCAGTGGAATGGCCCCTAGATCACCTGATCTTACTCCACTAGATTTCTTTTTATGGGGTTATTTGAAATCTAAAGTTTATACTAATAGACCCGAGAACATCCGTGAGCTCAAAGATCGAATCAGGCAAGAAACGTTAAACATAACACCTGCTATGTTACAAAATGTCAGAAGCGAATGTATTGCCCGATTCGGTCATTGTTTAGCAGTCAACGGAGAACAATTTGAGCATTTATTGTGACTTTTCTAAAAATACAGAAACGTATAACTTTCTAATGAAATTTTTCATAAACACTTTATGTATTGTTGTCCACCCTGTAATAGATAGAAGCAACTTGTGATACATTTTTGGACTCAGCTCGGCCAGGGTCATCCGAAACTTGAAAAAAAAATGTAGTATTCCATTTAAAAAAATCGGTGGTGGCGTCATTACTCGAAGGTGGGACACCCTGTATATTAAATTAGTATGTGACAAAATAGTAAATCGCAATCAAAAATTGACCTGTCTCGGGAATTTTCAATAATATTGTTCATTTAGCTAATAATGAATTTATGCGTCACTTTATGGACGCACTGTATGAAAATTGTCAGGGCTGTATATTAAACTTTTTATGAGAATGATAATAACTACTGAAATACAAAATAAAAAAAGTCTAAATAGAAAATCTAAAAAAAAGTGTTTTGTGAGTGGTTCTTTATATGGTGTGTATGTCAGAATGAGTGGCATACAATACATGTACCACCAAGTACGTACTATGTATGAACATACGTACATATGTACATAAATGGCATCCTCTAGTATGTCATGAAACCTCGATCTGCTTTATCCTTGCGCACCCCAAAATGCAAACTTAGCTAAATGTCTAAAACTAACACGTGGTACAATTTCTAACGTATCATACGTGTATAATACAATAAGACTACAAGGTGCGATATCCACAGAGGTAATATCACAAAAATAAAATGAAAATTCTTAACACACTCGTACATTTTTTTGCATGCATGAAACGCCATTAAAATAAATTTGTATCATGAAAAACTGAAGTTAATAAATTCTGTGTGGTAATCTTGGTGAACCTATATATTACAAGACACGGTACTACACAAATAATTATAATAAGCGCTACTTATATTGAGTCAGCGTGTGGCCTGTGCGAACACTGGCGTAACTAGGACGACTTTCTAGAGGGAGATGGCCTGTAATCATTACTTTTGTAATAATCATTACAAGAGCAGTTGATGAAAGTAATACATTATAAAAATAAAAGATTGATGTCAGGATTCAGTTATTACGTTTAAGTTTTTTTTTAATGATTGTATTAAAATTTTAGCCAGTCCTGCGTTGTGTAATAAGGCTTGCTGAAATTGGGTAAGAACGTTTAAGCAAAATTTTGAACTTAATCATCTAAGTGAGCTGTTACTAGATCAATTAATATGGGAAAATAAACCACATAATTCGGAAAAAATAATTGCAAAATATTTAAGTTATGGTGTAATTTGACTATACTGAGTTTTCCGACTCTGCGGAGGTGAGCTTCGGGAGCCAGATAAATAAAAGTGGCCCGAAATGGGGTGTTATTGAAGGATCGAATAAACTAAACATATATATATGTACCTTAGTCCTGTGTTGAGACACAGAGTATTAAATATATCCAAGCCAACATACATTTAACTTAATAAATCATAAATGCTCAATATATAATGCTCAATAAATCGTATTAAACTCTGATTTGATATGAATACTTTCGTAGCAGCAACTAGTATTCCACGGTGAACAAAGAAAACAAGTACCTACATTTTGTCCATAGGGGGGTATCACAGTTCACAATGAGCATGACCGTTTTCCCAAAATATTTTTGTGATGAACGTCACAGATCCTATGTTGACAATTTTGGATATGCTTTACAAATTTAGGAATTTTAAATACCTTTATTTAAAAAAAAAATTAAAAAAAACCTATTTAGAATCATGCTTTTTGATCTACGGTTTTCTAAATAAATGAATAATTTTATTAGATCACTATCGTCTCCCTCGTTTTAAGTGTTAAGATTTATTTGTTTTATTATAATGTGTATTTATATTGGGTTTATTACTTCCTCATCCACTTAGTAGAGTGGAAGTGTTCATAAAAACTGTCTTAAAAATGTTAATTGGCTAAATGGTCCTGAAATGATCTGAAACGTTAAGATATTTAGAATTTAAATTTATTGGAACTCAAAAGTTTAAGCGAAAAAAAGATTATGTATGTTGGTCTGTCTGTCTCTCTGTTTGCCTGTTAACGTTTTTTATGTACACGATAACTCAAGAACGTCTTAAGATATGAATTTAAAATTTGGAACACTGGGGGTAATACACTTTTTCCTTGACTATTGGTAATTTGCAAACGATGCAACGTATCGTGGACTTACTGCCAATACCATTTAAGTCCATATTTGACCAAATTAGAGATATTTGAACTATTAAGCCAAAAACAAGTAGAATATAAGAATAATTACAATGCAATTTGTACTGCCTTTGAAATGATATTTTTAATATTTCTTAAACTAAATAGTTTGATGAAAAAAGCAGATTTTCCTGTTGTTGGATATCTCTACAATTACTTTTTGCATTTTACGATATGCACTTTTTGCGACACATATATGTGTCGTAATAGGGTCTATAAATATAAAAGTTTTTAGCTTAATAGGATGTGGGATGATACCCTATAGTAGGGGATAGTGTGGGTTGCAGGGGATAAGTAATTAAAACAGGTAAAATAAAGTTTTATAACATTAATTTTCGTAATTACAGAGTGATAAAACGTTCTTACTCTTCTTTTAACACATCCCGCTCCACCCTCAGGCGGTACGGTGGTAATTAAAACAAAGTGTAAGGGAATTATTAAAAATTTGTGAAAACGTATATACCGTGTGTGTAAAGCCGACATCGGCCGGTTGTGAAAAAGGACATATTCTACACTTCTCGTTCTTATTCCCTCACTACATTCGATGCGTATGCGGTTGCTTCTTATCTGCCGTCTCACTTCTGTTTGTCCTTTTTCATAACTGGCCGATGTCGACTTTACACACACGGTATAGTATATAGCCAAGCTAAATCACACATTTATTCTGACTGGACTGAGATAGTATTATTTGCTGTTTCACGATAGGTGAAGGGGCAAGAGTGTTGTATTTTAATATGAATTAAGAATGATATTCCTGTGACTTGTCGTTTTATGGATTTTTGGGGTAGAGGAATTCAAATATCACATGAATAAGCTTCTACTCTCATTTTTACTACAACACCCATTTCCATTACATTAATTATGACTTACGTAGAACGTAGGCGTAGACGTAGACAATAAAAGTCATATAGGTCATGTAAGTCATAAAAGTTATAAAATTCGAATAAGTATAAAGAACCTGCAGGTCATAAACGTTGTATTCGTCATAAAGATCACATTAGTCATTACAGTAATATTGTTCCTGAAGGTCATATGGGCCAAAAGGGTCATATTAGCCATTAAGGTCATATTGGTCAAGAGGGTCATATTCGTCATTAAGTTCATAAAGATAATATTATAATAATTTTATAATATAATTATAATTAAAGGTCATATAAGTCATATGACTAGATTATGATGAGTCATACAACATGATGAGTCTCTACGTGCCTAGAGATTTTCATATATATTAATAAAGGTCATACAGATCATAATGTTTATATTGGTCATTAAAACCACATTAGTCATAATGGCCATATAGGTCACAGAGGTCTATCAGGTGATAAAGGTCATATAGTTCATGAACCCTATATGAATACTAACTACTGCTACGAAAGTATTCACGCCAAATCTGAACTTGATAGGATTTTGCATTTTTTAATAAAATGTTTTTTAGCTTGGAAACTTTTAGGGCGCATATCAATAGGGTTTGAACATTGAATTAAGGTATGGGCGAATGATATTTATTCCAAGAATAAAGTATATCAAGTTGCGACTGTTTTGTGATTTTTGGAAATATCTGCCATTTTTTATAAAGAATAGGATTCAGTAAAAAATAATAATGTTCATATGAGACTAGTTGCATAAAGGAGTGATAGTCATAAATTGATTGTCGCCCTCCAAAACATGATTGTGCGTGCTGTACTTGTAGAAGAATACACTCCCTCTTCTCTCTCTTACACGATTAACACGGATCTCCTTATTATGCTTACATGGTTAACTATTTACAGTTAAAATAAATTTAAAAAAGTTTTAATCTTCTCCTGAAGATGCTAATTTAGTTGGCGAAACGCGCGTAGAGAAAAATATAGTAGTTCGGTGTTTCGTGGAAAACGTCCAGTTTTTTTATTCTACGCCGAAGGTTCCAGTACCCACTCCATTGTACCTCTTAGTTATAAAAGGAAGATATAAAATAGTAGGAAGGTGTAAAAAAGTAAATTAAGATATAGAACATTTTTTTTGACATTCTCCACTTTGGTCAAACATGGACTTAAAGGATTTTTGCAGTAAGCTATGTCAATTTACATGTGCTTATATGTTCTTAGAATAAAATTTTTATATTGGTTTGTGATAAAGTGTTGGTTGTACATATTTTAGATCATCTGATGGTATTTGGTTTATTGTGTTATTTATCTACTATGTATCTGAAGATGATGCCAATTCTTCTGCGAGCGAGACGTGCCCAGCGAGGTCCCTACTTAGTTACGTTTATGACTACATACTTGTATATGCGCACAGAATGTACAAGTACATTACAAATTTATTCTGAATATTAGTGGAACGGGTTTAACTGCATATGCCGTTCGAATATTTAGAAGCAAAAACGCGATAAAGAATGGTTGAAAGTAATACATTACTAATATTTATCCCTCCCTTTTTATATCCACTTAATTAAAATTGAACAACTGCTGCTTAGATCAAAATACGTAGTAATAAGTAGTTCTTCAAATTACAGAAAGAACTTCACTCGGTGTTCCAGGACCAAGTACAGTAAAAGAAACATTTTCAATCACTTTAACTGTTATAGAATCAAGAAGTTATCTGAGAAGTTAAACACATATCAGAATTTTCAATAACAAATACCTTTATTAATCAATTAAAACAAAAGATAATACTTAAAACTAGATTGACGAAATAGATTTGATAAAAATCAGATGAATTTGATACATCAGCATCACAGTGCCTTTTACTCGTGTTACTAAATACCTTCAATTTTTGAGACACGAACGGCCTATACTAGCAACACTTTTCCAAATTAGAACCTTTTACATCGCCTAATTTTGTAGTGATTGTTCGAGTCATGTGTTTAAATGAAATGTGTGCAGGGGAACCATCGAATACCAGTTGATTTTAAGCCTTACTCCTCTGGACAACTTTTTATAGGATTATTTAAAATACAGAATTTGTTTGAACCAATCACGTTTAAATTAAACTATTAGTGAGTAATTTAATGAAATAACGTGTGAAATTCTTCAGGAACTTCGATGGTGAACAGGCTGTTACCAAGAAATATGTATATTGAGTTTACTCAGAGAGTTTAATTTAGTTTAGAGACTAATTATTTATTATTACTATGTACTCACGTAGACAGATTACTGTTTTCGGTTCGTATGTTCTCATTACATACAGTTACATATGTTAGCAGAGAAATAAAAATTGACATGTGTAACATTGTCTTAAAATGTATTTTTCAAGACAGTGTATGTAGACCGACTTGTATATGTATGATTTATTTTCGTATTCTCTGTCCTGTTCGGTAATATTTATCTGAAATAATAATGTTTTAATTTTTTTTTCCGTATATTTTTTTCTGATAAAAGTAAATGTGCCTAAAATCTTGGCAGACCACTAAGTTTTTAAAAATTTGTATAATCCGAGAATTCAATATTGATACATACTGGAACTGCGAACTTATTTGCTAGAAGTATTGCAGTATTTTGATAAAAAGTACATAAAAAATCTGTGAAATTACAATACAATAGAAACTAACATACATAACAAGATTTTTACTGTTTTATTTTTTCATTAAAAATATTCCATTAAATGAGTTTACTTCATTTTTATGCCCCATTTTACCTGATTAATAAAACTCCTTAAACTGTAGACGAAACCACTTTAGAAACAGTCGCAGGACTTCCAATCTTTCTCCTCTCTAATCTGGCATTTACCTGAAAAACATCTGCTCATCGTATCAAGACATTCATGTAAACAATGGGTGCTAATCCTGGTTAATCTTCAATCTTAATGAAGCGATATGCTCTCTTATTACTTATTACTACATAGAGTTATATGTACAGTTATTTTAATTTTACAGTATTTACTTTTAATGACAGGGTAATTGCTAATTTCCCACATCATTATTAAGATTTACAATTATATTTCTCCATCACAAATGACGTAGCGCACACTGTATAATGTTTTGGTAGAAAATTGGATTTGAAACACTTGTCACTTAAATGCATTACTAATAATCAAGATGTTTTCTTCTTAACTTACGTTACTTACGTATGTACAGGGTGTCTCTAAAAGGTCCATACAAAATCCCACCACATATTCCTCGGCTCAAATTAAGTCTATTTAAGGTAACTTACCTATATACCATGTTGCTCCGCTTGGCCGCTACGAGGCGCCAAAGTTCAACTTCTGAGATGGTTTTTTTGCTAATAACTTCAAGACCATTGGGGCCATTGAGCTGAAATTTTGTACAATAACATAGTTTTTAGTTACGAAAGCAATGATCCTCAAATCACCACCGAAATTAATCCATTGGCGTATTTATTTAAGATTCTGTGTTTTAGACCCTCCCAAGTTTCTACGCTAATGAAATTAAATACTTGTTGACATGAAATTTAGATTAATTGACTAACTTGCTACAAAAAAAGGTACTCTTGATAGAAGTCGATAACTCTCATGGTTTAGGAGAAATTCGCATTTAAAAAATAAATCACACTTGACTATCGCCCGACATTGTCTTCACAGAGATGTCAATTGAAGGGATCTTTTTTCGTGTAAAATCAAATTTCATGGGTACAGATTAATTAGAGATTTATTTTTACAGCAATAATTGTTCAAAATGTTCACCATTCACACGTATACAAACATCTACACGACGTAGGAAATTGAAAATTTCTTCGTCAATCCTTAAATCATTAACTGCAACCTGAATGCGCTGCCAGAGTTCTTCTTCATGATTTACAGGTGTTTTGTAAACAATTGTCTTCAGATGTCCCCAAAAAACTTTTTTGGGGACTTACTTTAATTACTTAATCCAACTTACCTTAATTACTTAATCCAACGGACAATTTCCTCTACCTCTCCATTTGTTTGGATACTGCTGATTGAGGTAGTTTCGGACTCCAATTTGAAAATGTGGAGGAGCCCCATCGTGCATAAACCACATATCCCTCAGCAGTTGTAAAGGCAGATCCTCCAGCAGATCGGGAACCGTATTTTGAAGGTGTTGCAAATAAATGTCACCTGTTAATCGCTGTGGAAGAATAACAGGACCAACTATGAAATTGCCGATAATTCCAGCCCAGACATTGATCCTAAACTCATGTTGAAAATGTCTAACTTTGATAGCATGTGGATTTTCATCTGCATAAACGTGTTCATTATGGAAGTTAGTGATAGCCCTCCTTGTAAAACACGCTTCGTCGGTGAACCAAATCATGTTGGCAAAGTTTTCATTCAACTGCCGTTGCGTATTCACTGCCCGACAAAAAATCATATGCGATCCGGGATCCTGAATTAAAAGATCTTGAACTGGCGTCTTATGATATGGGTGAAGTAACTGTTCCTTGAGCGTCCTGTGAACAACATCTTTGGAAATTTCCATTTCCGCACCTATTCGTCTTGTGCTCAGTTCTGGATCTGCTTCAACGCGAGCCAAAATTTCTTCCCCAACGTCAGCAGTCCTTACAAAACGGTTCCTTCCACAATTAGCTGTCTTGCACTTAAACGCGCATTGCTTTCACAAAACCCATAAACTAATATCATATCGGTATACTCTTCATTACTGAATTGTGCAGCCATTATTAATTAAAGAAAAACAGAGCAGAAAAAATTTGACACTTGGCAAAACAAATAATTGAAAACTGACAATTCATTTTCAACGCTTAATTGAAATAATTGATGAAATGATCTAATTAATCTTAATTAGATCAATTCATTGATTTTGTGTAATTTTTTGAAATACGAATTTCTCCTAAACCATGAGAGTTATCGACTTCTATAAAGAGTACCTTTTTTTGTAGCAAGTTAGTCAATTAATCGAAATTTCATGTCAACAAGTCTTTAATTTCATTAGTGTAGAAACTTGGGAGGGTCTAAAACACGGAATCTTAAATAAATACGCCAATGGATTATTTTCGGTGGTGATTTGAGGATCATTGCTTTCATAACTAAAAACTATGTTATTGTACAAAATTTCAGCTAAATGGTCTTGAAGTTATTAGCAAAAAAACCATCTCAGAAGTTAAACTTTGACGCCTCATAGCGGCCAAGCGGAGCAACATGATATATAGTTAGGTTGCCTTAAATAGACTTAATTTGAGCCCAGGAATATGTGGTGGGATTTTGTATGGACCTTTTAGAGACACCCTGTATATGAATGCTGTTTTCTGAAAAAGCGTTTCCTATATTATCTCACTTATAATGTTACAAAACAGCTAGTACATAATAATATTACTATGATAATTTTCTAGTTCCTAATAAACAGGAGAACTTTTTTTAAGAATGTTTAAATACTCATTCAGGCATCAACCTTCACATTTAACTTAGAGCTTTATACACTATTTCTTTTGCAGTATCTACTAAATAATATAAAATGTAATGTTTAAAAACACTTTACCCTAGATGAAAATAACCTACAAATATAGTGATCATGGGTGTCTATGAAGTAGAGTAGCTTTTGAAAAACTAAACTTTGACACAGTATAAAAAACTTTTCAAAATCACACTGGCCGAATTTGTTTGTTGGTGAGTAGGTATATTTATTAATTCGATTGAGTTAGCAAATTCTGATTAAAATCTGTCTGCTTAAAAACGGATCTCCTTCGAATAAAAATGTGTAAAACATTAGTAATAAACACAGTATATAAAGAAACTATTCTTAGTTTCACATTATGGTTTAACACAGGTATAAAGAATTTTTGTACCATTTACAGTATAATGAAAGTGTAGCACGAACGTTTGAAAAAAAATTGCAAACCGAATAATAAATCTAGACGTCAGCTAGTTGAACCCGTAGTCAAAACGGAAGATTAGATATATAAAAAAGCTCACGGGCAATAAAAACGAAAATATCTACCTCCATTCATTTACTCCATAACATAAAAAAGCGGAAACCTATACTTACGGACATTTATCCTATCACAATTTGGAATGGTTTGCCTCCTACAATTATACGTTTAGTGAACCACGCGCGCTATAATCACCACTGACTTTTGCCCTGAGGATTACACACTCTACTCTTTGAGATACATCCCTCACGTAAAAAGTATACACTTACCGATTGAAATTAATGCTTTTGAAGCGAAATCCAAAATAGAGATAAATCATAAATACGACACGCTCTTGTTTTGTTCGAATTAGAAATTCGTGCTTCGGTGACCTTGAAAAAACGTCGGATCATCTGTTTTACTTTATGATCGACGAACTGCAATATAGAAAGGAAAAAAAACAATTGTATATCATTAAAGCGAATTCGCGAGAGATACCAATAATTTCGAGAGGTACGTACATACATATGTATATCTGTGCGGGTTTGAATCTTGCCTGTGGCAGTTGGCATCTATCACAGAGATTAGTTATGTAGAGCGGGGTATTGGCTCTGCGCGGCATAGGCGTGCGCTGCCTTTAGTAAGTACAATAACAGAAAGTACAGTACTAGCAGCGTAGTATGTATAGCCCACAAATTACGCACAACGAATGTAATACGATTGTGAGCGGCTACACCCGAGAGATATTACGTAGGTCTTACCAGCGATATGTAAAATCGGCGACAGAAGCATTTCAAGCAAGCAAAGTATAATTGTAATTGAGTAAATGTTATCTCCTATTTATTAAAGCTAGCTTATACGACTACTTTTAAAGATTTATTTTGTTAAATAACCTAATGAACTCAGAAGATGAAGAATATAATCTGATAATCCTAGTTTACTTGTTCTTATAAAAAGTTTTCTCAATTAAATTGCACTTCAGTAAATAATGTTTTGAAAAGTAATTAAAAGTACGTTATACTGACGGTATTAATTATGCATTTCTGTAATAGTTATGAATTCTTAACCTTAAGAACGAGTATGCTATACCAGTATACCAAGATGTCAGAGTATCCTATAACATTTAGGTAATAACCTAAATGTTTGCTGATGGTCTTGTATATTGTCTGTATTTTATGTGGTAGTATAGCATACTCGTTTATTAGTTTCCTTTTTGTTCTATATATGATGAAACTTGTGTTTTTCTTTTTATTTTGTGCATATGATAACAGTAGAAGTATGTCATATCGATAGTCAGGGTAAACTTCTCGGGTTAAAGGTTAATGGCATTATTATTAGCACTGGATTTGAGGGGTTCGTTCGGAATAAGTCAAAAATAACAACTGCTTCATAGGTATCTATATAATAAGTTATACAAATTATCAAAAAGACGTTAGTTACTTCCTCATGCTCTAGTCAAAAAGGCAATTTGGTTCACACCAAGAAGTTCAGGGAAGATGAATGAATACAGACTGTCTCATAAAAAACGGCCAAAGCTATAACTCTGTGAATATTTTAAATAAATTTTTTGAAAATCTGGAAATTTATATTTGCCTAAGGGGAGCTCTTTTTAGCATATAACACATGGTGGTACTACTTCCGGTATTCCCGAAAGTGACATCATTGTCATTTTTTTAAATGACACCCTGTATATTTTTTTCGATATTTTCACTAAGTGTAAAATTTCCTTTCCGATGATGTATCACAAGTCGATATTTCACCCTCAACAAACCCCTAAAAATTTAATTCATCCTCGGGTAAGACATATTGCAATTAAATTATCGAATGTGCCATGGAAAGTAAATAAATGGATTGTAATAATATTAACAAACAATACAAAAATATAAAAACCACCAGCCTATAAATATTGTTCAAATTGACGATCACCTTGCTCAATACACACTTAGCATCTCCTTCTTATTGCATTCGCCACATTCAGAATAATATTATCGGGTATTTGCCGACAAGGATTGATAATTCTCTGCCTTAAAATTTCCACACTTTCCGGTCGTGATAAATAAATATTATCTTGAAAATAACCCCATAACCAAAAGTTCAGTGGGGCAAGGTCTGGCGAACGTGCGGGCCATCGAATTGGTCCAGATGTTCCTATCCACTTTCAGCCAAATTTGTCATTTAAATAATTAATATTTAACTTGGCATTATGGGCAGGAGCCCCATCTTGTTGAAAATAGATTGTGTTAAGCGTTGCAAGGGGTAATTCATCAAGAAAATTTTCAATTTCGTTGGTCAACTGTTGATAGTACTTTTCACGATTTAGCACACCATCTATGAAAAATGGTCCAATCAACATATCCCCCAAAACACCCCACCACACGTTTACACTAAATATTATTTGAACATTACATTCAACAATAATTCGAGGATTTTCCTAGCCCCAATATCGATAAATATTCCTATTAAAAATGCCACTGCTGCTAAAAGTACATTCATCTGTCCAAATATTTTTTCTCGGAAAAAGTGGATCCACCATATCTGTGGATCCACCATAGTGGATTGTTCCACCATATTTAAGAAAAACTGACAAAACCGTATTCTTCTCACTTGGTCATTATCTTTCACTTTTTGCGGTATGTATGGCTTGTATTTATGCTTTTTAAGTATATCATTAACAGTTCGTTTTGCTGAGCCAATGTTGCTGGCTATTTTTCTAGTCGAAGTCCTTGGATTTGCTTGCACAGTAAAAAGACCATTTAATTCCACCTCTTCTTGAAATTGACGTACTGTCTTAGGAGGTTTTTAGCACCATAGGGTCTCAAATTGTTTTCAAGTCAAATTTGTCAAGTGTTGTGGAATTTCTCTATTCGGAAACCTTTCTCTATAAAGCCGCACCGCTTGCCTAAGTATTGCTTTTATTTTGCATTCGAAATACACTTGTAATATATCAGTTAGATGATTATAATTCATTTTTGGCTTTGTGAATTCTGATAAATCACTAATCAAGATACGACAACCAACAAGACTATCAGCGAAACTGTAAAAATTATATTAAATGTCATTTTGTTGACAACTGTGTCTGTTTGTGTGTTTCATGGCACATTCGATAATTTATCTTACCCCAGGAAGAATTAAATTTTTAGGGGTTTGTTGAGGGGGAAATATCAACTTGTAATACATCTTCGGAAAGGAAATTTTACACTTAGTGGAAATATCGAAAAAAATATACAGGGTGTCATTTAAAAAAATGACAATGAGGTCACTTCCGGGAATACCGGAAGTAGTACCGCCATGTTTTATATGCTAAAAAAGAGCACCCCTTAGGCAAATATAAATTTCCAGATTTTCAAAAATTTATTTAAAATATTCACAGAGTTACAGCTTTGACAAGAAGGACAAGTAGTTAAGGAGAGGAAGAAGGAAAAATAAATGGAGGTCAAAGAGCTCAGTGGAGACAAGTTTCTCAACGAGAATAAAGGAGAGTCATGGGTTTAAGAGGACAAAATGAGATGAAAGTACAAAGACGGTGAAGTACTGAATGGCAAGAAGGTGACCGGGTGCAATACGACAAGTAGTTAATGAGAGAAAGGAGGACAAATGGAAGTTAAGGAGAGAGTAAGGAGGACAAAAAGAGGTTACGAAGACAAAAATGTTTAAGGGGGGTAGGGGATAAAAGGAGGTCACTGAGTAGAAGGACAATACATGGCAAAAGAGGACAGAAAGAGCACAACAGGACGAATATAAGAGAAAAGGAGGACAGGACGACAAATGGAGGACAAAAAATTATTGAGTGACAAGAACAGTAACAGGAGGACCAGAACGAAGAACGTTCTTTTTCGAAGAAAGGAAACAAACAAAGTTTATTAAACTATTTAACCCAAACTTAAAAAATAATTTATAGTTACCCTCGATCACTTAACCATGTCGATGTGCAAATTAAGGCTACTGGTTGGAATCAACTGGACTCTAAAAATGTGCCATGTGAATATTTTTAGAGTGCAATGTATTTTTATAATGTTTGACATTTTTTTGACATTCTTGTAAAAAAAATTCTGTTTCTGTGAAGCAATAAATGTTTTAGTTTTGGTCAGAAGTGGTGAACACTTTCTTAAGAACGTATATTTTAATCTAAAAATACCTATTTTATGTGTGCTTTCGAAAAAATTATATCGGAGAAAACTTCTAAAAAATGCTGAAATATGCATTTCTGTATTCGAAGTTCTGTTCAAACAAATATGATTATCTTTTTGGATTTCATTACGTTAAAAACTGAAAATTAATAAAATCAATGGCAAGAAATACTTTTTATTTAAGAAAAAAAGGCGTATTTCTGGTAGATATAAAGAAGAAATGAAAGTCGTATTCAAAGATGTTTTGTAATTCCCCAGAATATTGTCTGTTTTATTAGGATGTCATAGGTACACATTAAATATGGCAAAATTTGCACACAGTAGATAGTGCTATATCAATTACGACGCACCTATTTATTAGCAAAAACGCACATTTCAGCAGAGTTTTTCTCCTATCATTTTTTTTTCGAGAGCCCGCCTATCCAACAGGTATTTTTTAAGTTCAAATATATGTTCCTATGAAGTTTCTACCATGTCTGGACAAAAATTAAAAATGTTTGAAGAAAACAGAATTTTTCTACAGAAACGCAAAAAAAAAGCCAAATATTTACATAAAAAAGATCCCGCAATAATATGTTGTGCGCTAAAAATATGCAAATGGCACATTTTTATGGTCGTTTTGGTTTTAACTACCATCCTTAATTTGCAGATCGATATACAATTCGCGGGTTTGGTTTCGAGGGTAAAATATGATTTTATTTAGTCAAAAAACACACAAAAAATGTTCTCCTGGTCTCAAGCATTTTTTGCAATCGCTCAAATATATTTGGGGTTGATGTGATCTATTGAACTGAGGACAATAGATTTCACCCCAATGACAAGACATAACCAAAATTTTGTTACAAGGTATAATCAAAGAGTTTTTAATTTAAATTTGATTTTCTTCTCCACGTCTTCGCGTACAGATGGAACATGCGTACGTGCAGTTTTCGTAGTTAACAACTTCAATTTTGGGCTTGTGTTCCTTTCAAGAGTCCTAAAATTGTTCATTATCGAGTAAGTGAAGTGGTAAAATACAGTTTGTCATCATAAAAAAAAAATCGGAAATAAAGTCAGTTCCAAGTAGGAATCGTGATATCGATCTACTTATAATTCATATAGGCTGTGATTACTTCAGATATACAGTCTGTGTAAAACCCACATCGGCCAGTTGTGAAAAAGGACAAACAGAAGTGAGACGACAGATAAGAAGCAACCGCATACGCATCGAAGGTTGTGAGGGAATAAGACCGGCCCTCTCACCACGTTAGAACAAGAAGTGTAGACTTTGTCCTTTTTCATAACCGGCCGATGTCGGCTTTACACATACTGTATATACTGGTCCGTATTTTGACAGGAGGTAAATACTGCCATTTAAACTGTCGATCAGTAATTTACCACTTAGTAAGTACCAGGTACTTATTTTTTTCACAGAATTTTCAATGCAACTTTATTATTCCTAATTAAAACAAATTCTACGCCACCACTGACTATGCAGAATATTATCACAGAGCATATACAGTCCACACGTGGTGAACAGGTGACTTCGAATACCGTCCCAGGTGATTTGCGATATTTAACGTTTTTTTTTTCACTTACAACGATTTTGGACGTACAGTCAATTCGGGTAACTTTGAACCACCCGGGTTAACTTTGCGCCACTTGCAGAAATCGTTAAATATCTCTTCAAAAAATTAGAAAAGAATCTGCTAGTTATTCAATTTGTGTTTATGGGTATAGTTGAAGTGTTTCCGTGTAGATGACGCTACTATGGTTGGCGGTTACTAAATAGTTTTTGCGGTAAAGCTTCATTTATTGACCCCTGTTTCGATAGAAGTTTTGTTGGGTGATTTAAAGTTATCAATGTAAACACTTTGGTAAGTTTTGAAATGTATGTGACAATATTAATCGTTAATTGCTGTTGATTTACTTATTATCTTGGTCAGAATTTCATAATCAAGTAATAATATTTTTTAAGGCTTTATTTAAAGATTATGTATTATCTGCACCGTTTCAGGGTAACTTTGAACCGGTTCAAAGTTGAATTATCCTGCTAACTTTGAGCCGGCGCAAAGTTATCTTGATGAGTGCATGTCCTATGATAAAATTTGAATTAATTATAATAATATGATATATTTTTTAAAAAAATTCAAAATTTTTTCACTTAGTGCTTAATATTAATATTTCCATCGATTTTTTATTGTGTCTTATTAACTGAAATATTTCGTGTAATTGTTCAGCAACTCAAAGTGAGTCGACCTGATGTGAGGAGATATGGGACAAAAACGAGATATACGCAAGAAAAAATAGATTCGATATTAACGGATACAAAATCAGGAAAAATTTGTCAACCTGAAGCTAGTAAAAAAATTTCAAATATCACGTAACACATTGCGTAATAGATTGTTTGGACAGCGTAGCAAAAAGTTGGCAGACCAACACTGGTCGCATATTTGGAAGAAAGATCATTTGTTGAACATTCCAGCCTTTTATCAGATTATGGCATCCCCAAAGCATATACACGTACGATGTCAGATGCATAGCAAGGTCATACTTGAATTCCCATAAACGGCGTGTGCCCCAGCTAAAAGATAACATGCCAGGATGGGAATGGGGAAATTTTTTTAGAGAGACATAAAGATGTCTTAACACAGAAATTTGCTACCAATATTGCAAGAAAAAGAGCCCAAGTGACTGAAACGGAAGTATGCCGATTTTTTTCCACATTTCTAAAAAATTAAAGGACGTAGACCCTGCCAACGTCTACAACTACAATGAAAGAGTCTTCCATGATGTTCCAAAAAAAAACTTTTATTTCGAAGAAATTCTCGCCATGTTTTAGTTTGCGAAAATTAGGTACCTATCTGTTTTCATTTGTAATAAAATACAAATACAAAGAGAACGTACTTAGGTACTTTTTTTAGTTAATGGTTCAATTTTCAATACTCGCTTATATTAGACTATATATACATATTTAAATTTAGGTCAAAATTCTGTAGTTTTATATCTACAAATGATAAAGCAGATATCCTTATTTTCTATTTGTTATAAAAAAAGAGAATGTATCTATATACTGTTTGTGCTGAATATTTTAATTTTTGATTTTTGTTCGTAGATATAAGAGCAACGTACTAGACTAGATTAATTTTTATTTTAATAAATATATGTGCATTCATTGGTGAGTAATGTCTTGATCCATTTATAGACACATGGGATCTTTGGGGGTGTACGGGACAATAGTGTGACTTAAAAATTAAGTCTATGTGCCTTTATGTAGAAAAGCATGGGAAAGAACATTTACGATGGTTTAAAGTTACCCAAATCAAAAGAAATCTTATTTAAGACGACTTTTTTATATTGTGGCGCAAAGTTTTCCGAATAGAACGGGTAACTTTGAACCACCCTTTAAATAGCAATAAAAAAATAAATAACCATGTTTCTTTGAATTTAAACAATAAAAAAATGTTTAAGATGAAGATAGCCTTTTGATAAAATGAAAAAGTATATGTTGTCACTATAGGATCCATTTATATACGATTAATTGAGAAATGTGGTTCAAAGTTACCCGAATTGACTGTACGTTAAAAATGTGTACGTCCACATTCCATTAGTGTGAAGAGGTACATGATTTTTCACACAGAACGGTAATGACATGATACGACACCGTGATCGTGCCATTCAGCAGCCGACCATTGCCACTAGAACAGACGACTATCGTGCTGTTCCGAAAATATAGTGACTCATGTAACCTAACTGCTTTTCACATGCGGCGAATTTTAGTGACACATCAGCTTCCCTCTTCCCTCAGGCGTATGGTGCAATGAACGTCTTTAATTATGTTTAAAATGCGTCTAAAAAATATTGGTGCCAAAATTAATTTAATCAGATTCAATTAATTGTCGATCAGTTAAAATAAAAGATAGACCAGGGCTGTGGGATTAAACCCTGAATGTTTCAGGAGCTTGGAGATAAAGAAAAACAATGATTTCCATCATCCCTCAGCTCTTTCAAAAGCTTTTAAAATATCCCAATGTCCCATCGCCTTTTATTGGTCGGATGCACTCAAAGGACAAAGAGAATTACAACACTATAAATATTGATGCTAACATTGTCAATAATATTGATCGTTCAAGTGTTCGTATTTCAATATTGTCGATATATTGATGAATATTAATGGATTTTTATGATTCTGAAAATATTTTGGACGATGCCATTTACATTGCCAGTATTTTAAACGTTCGCAGGCGATATTGAAAACATATATTAGTCCAATCAACGAGCGAAAGCCCATGTAAATTGGTCACTAATTGTTATCAGCAAACAAAAAAATATGGTCGTATAGAGAAAAAAATTCTAAGAAAGATAGCGTTTTTTGCGACTCGAGTTTTAATGGCGAACATAACCAAAAAAATTCGCAAAAGTCAAAAAAACGGTTTTTGCAAATAAAAAAAAAGTTTCAAGTCCTACACAAGACAGTTAAATTAGAAAGTTGTAGGTCTTAAAAATGCGCGTCGAATGAGATGTGAACGAAAAAAATCGGTTCGTAAAGATTTGAAAAATTTAAAAAAAACGTCAAAATTCGCGTTTTCGGATTTTTTGCTGTATAAATTCCAATTTTGTTTGAACAGACTTCTTGTTAACTAAAAATACAGCCCAATAAAAGCGGAAAATGAGCTTTTTTTCAAAAATTCAAAAAAGTTTTATTTTTTTCGAGTTATAACGATTTAAAAAAAAAGATGTTTTCAAAAATCAGCTTTTACAGAGGCAAAAATGGTCGTACAGAAACGATCGTGGATTCATTTTATTCGCGAAGACTTGTACTTTCATGCTATTAAAAACCCAAATAGCTTTTATTTAATTTTTGCATAAAAAAAAGCGTTGTAAAATTGTATCATTTTTTCGCACCGGTTTTTTTCGAATAACTTTTTTTAATTATGGTTTTACATTTTTGGCCGTTGCATATTTGAAAACTGCCATTCAAAACGCGCATTTTGAAAAAAAAATGAAGGTCCTACGACCTCAGGGAGTCCAGATAATTTTTTTTAATTCCTGACAGCGCTGTATACGTCCGATTGACTTTATTTTTACACGAAATAGATCTCAGACTTTTACTTTCTTAAAAAAAATATTTTAAATCATTTCGCATAAATTAAGTTTACATAATTGTTTGCGAAAGTACAACGTTGGGTGCGGCACGCGCTAGCCAACACACGGCGACAGTGGATGGACACTCCGCTTGGGCGCATCAAAAACTAAACACGATTTTAAATCGATCGCTCTCGCAAAATTATCGTTTCCTCCGCTTAAAAAAAATATATCTCGGCTCCCTGAGGTCGTAGAACCGTCATTTTTTTTTAAATGCGTGTTTTGAATGCCAGTTTTAAAATATGCAACGGCCAAAAATGTAAAACCAAAATTAAAAAAGTTATTCGAAAAAAAAAACGGTTCGAAAAACTGATGATAATGTAAAAATTAAATAAGAGCGATTTGGTTTTTTAATAGCATGAAAGTACAAGTCTACTGTACTATCATTTTTGCCTGTGTAAAAGCTGATTTTTGAAAACGTCTTTTTTTTTTAAATCATTATAACTCAAAAAAATAAATCTTTTTTGAGTTTTTGAAAAAAAGGGCCTTTTTCCGCTTGTCTTGGGCTGTATTTCTAGTTAATAAGAAGTCTATTCAAACAAAATTGGAATTTATACAGCAAAAAATACGAAAACGCGAATTTTGACGTTTTTTTTAATTTATCTCAAATGTTTATGAACCGATTTTTTCGTTCGCATCTCATTCGACGCGCCTTTTTAAGACCTACAACTTTCTAATTTAATTTTCTTGTGTAGGACTTAAAGCTTTTTTTTTATTTGCAAAAAACCGTTTTTTTTTACTACGAATTTTTTTGGTTATGTTCGCCATTAAAACTCGAGTCGCAAAAAACGCTATCTTTCTTAGAATTGTTTTCTCTATACGACCATATTTTTTGTTTGCTGATAACAATTATTAGTGACCGGTTTTCTCCCCGTTGATTGGGCTATATCCTCACGCGTCACCGGTTCACGCGAAGATGTATATTTTCTTAGAAGATATCTTCAACGTTTGAGTATGTGTCAATTTCTTTACAATAATTTTAAAAACTAACTTCCTCCCTTTTGTACCAAATTGCTTCCAAAGTTAGTCCACCCATTATAGTCTTCACCACTACTATTCGGTTTAGACCAAGTTACAACCTGACTAATTCAGAATATAACTTGTGTATGTTTATGTATTATTAACGTTAATTAATTTAATAATTCAATTAAAAACCAAGCTACTGCACTAATAGGCAGTCGTAGAAGAATGTTTGTACACATGTAATTGTACCAACACAATCTACTTTATAATTATTCGAAGCAGTATACGCAATTACGGCTTAATTTCGAGCACCCAGCAATTTCGGAATAACCACTAACCGCCCTACCTACTTCCTGATGAAAATAACAGCTTCTGCTACCTTTTCAGCATTTCTATTAAAATATGTTGATAATCTACCTCCCATTACGAACGCCTCACGTATGTATCATAATGGAATAGAACGTTATTATATATCGCGGGGATAGGAGAGTCGTAGATAGATATTTAGATAACATAACAACAAGTCTTTGATAGCTGGTACCCCAGTACACAACATGTCAAAGTAATAACGAACTTTATACAAGAAAAGTTGCCGCCGATATCGGTACGGAAAGTAAGAATCTCCGCTTTTGTGGGCGGAGATAGTTGCACGAAACACGCGCAAGAGATGGTGAGTTACAGATACAGGCAACTACATCGATCATATTAATAAATTGCTTTGGTTTTTATTTGCGTGTTTCTTCCATTTAACTTCATAACTTACACGCCTAACATGTAATAGATCATGTTATAGCCGAGAAATGTGCACACCTACGACACGATGTCTCCTTCAGCTCTATTATTTTATCTCTAATACCGTTCTGCTATAGTTAATTCCGAATGTAATCCGGCGAGTGAGATATGATCTGATTTGTGTTGTAGATGTACTTCTAATCAAAACACAATAGAAACGAATCGTAGATATTTAGGCTGCTGGGCATTCCATGCTTACTTCATGAAACGTCTCTTAACAGTTTTTAGTATCGGAGCGTATACTTGTACATACACACATAGGTATATAATCTTATGATACAATTTTGTTAATCATATTTTCTGTTGTATGCATTACTACCTACTAATATTTTATGCAAAACGTTCGGAGATTTAAATAATATATAATCAATAGATAAAATATGACCCCTTACTCACTAGTTATGCGTAATTATAATTGGTATTTTTTTAATTTACTTTTTTTATATATACAGTCAAATTCAAATTTTCAGACCCTTATATAACATTTATTTATCCCCCGATTTTTACAAGATTTTTTTTAAACGGAGACTGTACCATTGCTCTGAATGTTTTACTTACAAAAGCGAAGACCTGTTGTTGCTTGCAAAAATTTTTTCGATATATTTTTTTTCATAATCACAGAGTATATACAAAGTTTTTTTATACTTCTGATTTTCTTGACATTTTGAGATCTGTAAAAATTATGGTAATTTCAATTTTTATTTCATCCCAACATTTCGTCTATGAAATTTTGTAATATCTTTGAGCAAAATGAATAAAAAAATTGTATTTACTCAAAGATTATGGAAAAAAATATTTTGCAAATATTTTGCAAGCCGTTTCCAAAATCTGCGCGGAGGCAGCCATTTTTGAAAAAAAAAATTAAAAAAATATTCCCTGAAAATTTTTTGTCAGAATAACTTTCTACTTAGGTCTGGTAACCACCCCTAAAATATGGTGTAGGTCCCATGCCTCCTTACGGAAATACGAGCATGTCAAATTCCACCGGCCGCCACTGGTCTGTACCAAGATTAGTCTAAACTATTGAGTTTTATTTTTTTTATTTTTGTACAGCTTTCAGTTTATTAATAACACAGCCCCACAAAAAAAATGTCAAGACCCAGAGGGTAGACCCCCTCCCCCGTTTTTGGGGTCGCTGAAACCGAATATGACCATAACAAAATTAACTAGCCATTTCCCCGTTACCACCCCCATACACCCCCTTCTTCGATTTACGTTAAGCCGAGCCGAGCCTATCGACTTGAGCCGTTGCCATAGTAATTCGAGTTTGTTGAAACATGGCGCCGAGCAGTTGTAAGCAAAGGTGGCCAATACCCGAGGAAGGATGGAGGAGGAAGAAGTGGAGGTGGGAGGGGGAGGAGCTCACCGTGTCAAAAGGTTAGAGGGGGTAAACAAAATTTGAGGCTCATTCTTGGTTATAGGCTCACGAAAAACTTAAAGATACAAGTCCTTGCCAGTTGTCTAGGGAAATTGCATTTCTATTCCATGGGGGTGGAGGTGGGGGGTGGGGTGCAGTAACAGAAGGTTCGAAGGAGTGAAGAAAGTTTTATGTTTATTCTCGGTTTGACTTGTTTTAAATTTATTCTTTGTTTAGTCTTGGTCAGGGAAAAATCTAAGTATGCGAGTACTTTCTAGTTGTCTGTAAAAATGACTTGGGGCTGGAGGGAAGGAGGAAGGGGAGAAGTGGCATAGAGGAGGGTGGATATGACTATGGCAGTCCAAGGAGGCGAGTGTGAGTGGAAGATATTCTATGCTCATTTTTGTTGCCGACTCATTAGAAACACCAGGCTACCCGCCTATTCGAATTTTCCACGAAATGGAACCTCCCCTCTCCCCATTCTAAGATCAGTCGAATTGGGTACATATATTGGACCTGTAAATCTGCAACAGAATCCCTCAAAACCTCAGGATACCCATCCTATCTAATTTCCCATAAATATGCCATTAAAACCACTTTGATAGCAGGTACCAGAGAGTGAAAGCGCAAAGGTACGTAGTTAAAACGGTGACGCTAGGGGGTAACGAGGGAGTCTAATTTATTTTTGGTAGTCTTCTTCGTTCTCAGTGGCTCAGAAAGCATTGGAATACGCACCCTACTCGACTTTGTATGAAGAAGGGGGTGGTAACGGGGAAATGGCTAGTTATATTTTATGGTCATATTCGATTTCAGCGAAACCAAAAACGGAGGGGTAGGGGGGGTCTACCCTCTGGGTCTTGATAATTTTTTTTGTGGGGCTGTGTAATTTCCTAATCTAATCATCAAGAAGTCGATCGATTGTACTAAAAACGGTTTAAATAAATTAGTTTGATAATTGATATAGGATAGTAAAAATACAAATAAATAAAAAAGTCTCAAACCCCTTACGCAAGTTATTGACACCTTTTTTAATACATAAATTCTTAATAAATAATAGTTTACATGTCTTTATAATGTGTGCACAAGTGTCTCTTATTCGCTGTCGAAGATCTTTAGAGTCTGTAGAGATTTAGTGTCTGTACTCCAAAAAAATTAAATGGAATTAAATCTGGCTACCTTGCGTGTTTAAATCTGTAAACCCCAGAAAACAGAGATGGTTCTCTTTAAGAAGAAGATGATTACAGAACCACTAATTGTAAGGGCATCTGTTCTCCTAAACACAACCGTCAGTTTCTATGGAGCTGTTGTTTGGTGGCTCAAATATCAACAAAGCAAAACTTAAGTTTCAAAGTAGTTAGTTAAACTTAAACTTCGTGTCCAAAAATTTTAATAAAAACGTTTATTTTCATTTACATTATGATCTTTTTAACAAACAAACATAGTATTTACTATGAGTTTTAAAAACAAAAAAAAAACCGGTTTAATAATATACCTAATCTAATCATCAAGTAGTCGTTATACTGAATTTATTATACTACATATATATGTACATTATACATTTTATACATTTTTACATAATCATTATAATGAAAACGATTGAAATAAATTAGTTTGAATATTAAACTATTCTAATGGAATATGGAAATATTCTAAGGTTTCATACCCCAGTATGAAACAAAAAGTGGTCACGTGAATGCATACTGCCATCCATCATAAGACTAATTATAATCTATGGAGGTGTTATTTGGTGACTCAAATATCAACAAACCAAGGCAAAACTTAAGCTTCAAAGTAGGTCCAAAGAATTGCTTGTCTAAGCATAACTGATGCAGTGTGGACAACTAGAACGATGGAGGATGCTATGCTGTGGAGGATGTTATGTCTAGCTGAAACAATAATAAAGCTGAAACCTCAAAGCTTTTGATATACAAAAAAATGTAGATGATGGTACTCCTGTAGAATGACCCAATCGCAATATTCTACTTCTACAGGTTGCTACTGACAGCATCATTTTCCAATTAGTCGACAAGCCTTATATTATTTTATTTAAAGCTAAGAATGAAACCACCATAGAAGGGCAATCAGAATCGTTACAAATGCTTAAAAGAAGAAATAATGAGCAAGCTGTGGCATACACTCAAGAAGCCTGGCACCTTCGGTAATGAACGGGCAATCACGCTACAAACTGAGCTAGTAGGAATAACTGTTGCAGCTAAAATGATCAAAATCACACCGTTGTGACCATTCACTAAAGGGCTGTTGGGGCGTGTCCAGTTGTTTTAAAAATCGGCATTACACCATTATTTCACAGCTATTGCGTTGTGTACAAGAAAATCATCCACATGAAATTTCAAATATAAGCAAATTATTTGACCCTTAAAAAAATGTATTCTTAAAGATTCTAAAAACTTCAGTCTACATTTTCCATTGGCCAGTATTGATTGGATGATATCAACCAAAGTAATTACTTAATAACACAGGACCACAAACATTTTTTTTCATGTGCGGAATACTACACTATGCCTACTATATATTTTTGGGTCGCTGATTACGAATCCGGGCTTCCTTTTGCTTGATCAGCTAACCTAACCTCAAAAAACGTTAAAAAAACTCAAAAAAATCGAGTTCATATTTTTAAACTGCTAGCCTCTTAACCTAACCTCAAAACCCCCAAAAACAAAAAAAAAGAGTCTAAAAAACTCAACAGTACACTTCACCTGAATTTTTAAACTTGATAGCCCTTTTAACTGAATCTCTCGAACATCAAAATCTCCGAATCCAAATCTTCAAACCTCTAAAACTAAACCCCCAAAAACTAAAAATAATGAGGCTAAGAACTCAACAGGACACTGGACCTAAATATTGTAAAACAATAAACTTTTCAATGTATGTCTTTAACTGATGCAAAACGAAGCCTTCACACACTAACCCATAGCCTCTTGTCCTTGAATGATGTTGATGATATGTATATTCAGTCGTCGTTTCTAGCGATAAATTGGTGAATAGGATATAGCTATTCGCCAGTAACTAGCGACGTTATGAAAAAGTACCTCTAAAATCTGAAATTCCACCACCCTGAAAACAGTAAGTTTAGAACAGGGGCACCTACGCCAGGAACGAAAAAAAATATATATATATACATATTGATCGAGCACGATAAGTTAAAAGAATCTATAGTTATATCATTACTTTGATCTTTGGCGGTACCTGCGCTAGGAAAAAACTAATACAAAGTATCTATCGTAGGTGCCCCTGTTCTAAACAGGTAAGTCCTGGAGAAGTGGTACTTCCACGTGGTCCAGGATGGGTAACGCTAAATCCACTTCAGCATATTGCTGTTTTCAGGGTGGTGGAATTTCAGATTTAAAAGGTACTTTTTCATAACGTCGCTATTTACTGGCGAAGTTATATATATCCTATTCACCAATTTATCGCTAGAAACGACGACTGAATATACATATCATCAACATCATTCAGGGACATGAGGCTATGGGTTAGTGTTTGAAGGCTTCGTTTTGTATCAGTTAAAGACATAAATTGAAAAGTCTATTGTTTTACAATATATAGGTCCAGTGTCCTGTTGAGTTTTTAGACTCATTTTTTTTAGTTTTTGGGGTTTAGTTTTAGGGGTTTGAAGATTTGGATTCGGAGATTTTGATGTTCGAGAGTTCAGTTAAAAGGGCTATCAAGTTTAAAAATTCAGGTGAAGTGTGCTGTTGAGTTTTTAGACTCGTTTTTTTTTAGTTTTTTGGGGGGTTTTTGAGGTTAGGTTAAGAGGCTAGGAGTTTGAAAATTTGGATTAGGAGATTTTGAGATGCAAGAGTTCAGTTGAAGGGGCTATCAAGTTTTAAAATTTAGGTCCCGTGTGCTATTCAATTTATGAACTCGAATTTTTGAGTTTTTGAGCGTTTTTTGAGGTTAGGTTAGCTGATCAAGCAAACGTAAGCCCGGATTCGTAATCAGCGACCCAAAAAACATATAGTAGGCATAGTGTAGTATTCCCCACATGAAAATAATTTTTGTGGCCCTGTGTAATTAACTATTTATTTAACATATCGCCTACTTGATTTTTAGAGGTATTGCAAAATTAAGAAACATTGTTGACATTTTAAAAAATCTGGTGAAAATGGGACAACAAATAAACTTTCAGAATATCTAAATTTTAAATCAATCACTCTCTATGTTGATATACAAAATAAGAGTGTAAGAAAATTTAGCTGGCTAAATATTTACTAATATAAAATTTATCATTTCTTTCGTCGTGTGTGTTTTTTTTTTAATTTTCAATATTTATGGATTAATGCTTTAAAGGTAGAAGAAAACAAAACTGACACAAATTCAATGTATCCCTTTACGTTGCTCCTGAAAATATTAAAACCCTAACATCTTCCAGCGTACATTAAATTTATTTATTAGCGGTCGCATTAGCGGCGGCTAAACTTCAATACATGTATTGAAAACAGATGTAATTTATAAATCGGCATTTAGTTGATAATTTGTATGAACACTGCAAGAGTCTTGCAATGAAAATGCTGCATGTTTTGCTCGATGCATTATGCATAGGATGGTTAGAGTAGGAGGCCGACAATGGGCTTAAAAATCATAGAATAAGAAACGCATGCAAGATTTCAAGAGCCTTTTACATTTGTACATGTATGTTCTATGTATATGTGGTATGTCTATAAATTTAAATTGAAATTTAAATCGTCGACGTAAAACTGTTTACCGTGTGGTCATGATAAATGAAACTCTTGATAGACTCGAATAGCTACTTCTAGTGACCACACGTAGATATTATTAATAAAAACAATCCTATATACTCGTACTAATTGTGAATAATATTGTATGATTTTCTTAATGTCGAAATATGACGTTACAAATTGGCATTACATCCTTATAACTTTTATTCAACTTAAATAAATTTTTTTACGGTCTGGATTAGAATTTACTTGGTGTAGGGTGCTCTTCATATTATTATATTACTAGCGCCCCTCCCCGGCTTCGCACGGTTTACGACATCACATTAGAAACCTCTAAAATTATCAGTGTTTCTCTACTATATTATGCATGTATTATACATATAAACCTTCCTCTTGAATCACTCTATCTATTAAAAAAAAAACCGCATCAAAATCCGTTGCGTAGTTTTAAAGATCTAAGCATACATAGGTAGTAGATAGGGACAGACAGCGGGAAGCGATTACCACACTTTTTTTGTGTGGCTGTGTGATTATGAGTTTTAAATTATGTTTTACTATCATAAAACTAAATATTAATTAAAACAAAAAAACACATACTAACAATTTTATTGCACATTCTAAAAAAAATCTGCGAACTATTTACACTACATAGCAGAACTTCTGTAGCAGAACTGTTTATTAAACATATGTATCTAAAACCATAGTATCTGAAAATGACTTAAACAGTTTGAAACTCTATGTAAGTGCAACCTATAAACTCGTTTGTAGCCTGCTCTCTTAAAATTGCCAAAATTTTCCAGTAACTCTGTATCCAATCAGGGAAATGCGATGTGTATATAGTACCGTTGCGTAGAACATATTTACCCTGGAAATCACAGAAAAAACACTGAGATAACTATTATGGAAACATATAAGTCGTGCTTTTTTCATTTGTGTGCAAGTATACGTATATGCTTAAAATTAATATTACAACATATACCGATTCCTCCCTTTGATCTTAGAAAACTGTAAACCAATGAGTGGGCTAATTAGGAGAGACATGCATATAGAGGGTGATGCATGAGAGAGAGACATGCATTTCATACTGTTATATTCAAATCTCAGGGGCATAAGGTAAACTTAATTCTTAGACTAAAAACACAAAATTAGTACGTCGATTTCTGTTCATTCCAAAGTTACAGGCCTATGAAGTTACAAACAATAAATAAACATCCTGCTGCATCGCCACCTAGATCTCCTGACCTTAAGCCTCCAGGTTTTTATTTGGGGGTTCATGGAAGATTTATTTTACGCACAAGTTTCAAACACCAAAGAGGAATTATTTAAGCATATTCAGCAAGCTGAACAATAAATACAAAAATGGGTCAAATAAGAAATGTAATTTCATCCGTTGTATTCTCTAGGATATGACACTTTTAAAATTTATTCTAATTTGGTTTTCGAATTTAAATAGATTTATTGTGTATAATTTCATCGGCCTGTAACTAGAATGAATATAAATCGATCTACCACTTTTGTTTTCTAGTCTTACCATTAAGTCTACGTTATGCTCCAGAAATTTGATCATAACGATACGGAACACCTTCTATAGATTTTCGTGGAATTATTTATTTCAGCCGTATGAAAAATTAATCATAAAATAATAAATATTCCATTATTTTTCGGATATTCGCGTTTTCTAACTGTGAGGTTTTTACATGCATCAGGCTTTCTTGGAACCCCCTTAAAACAGCATTCCAAGAAGAGGCTTGAGAAGAACATCGACGAGCAAAGAGCTGACGCTAACGTCGTCAATGAATTTCTAGCAGGAAACGACTCTCGAAGGGTCATGGCTAAAACACAAGATATAGCTAGAAAGAGGCAGATAGATTTCAGTAATACAGACCATAGGCAACAACTATTGAAGCTCAAAGATCTGCTGACAAAAAGCAAAAGCGAAGGGTGCCAGGCTACGCAGATACAAGCTGACAAAAAGAAAACAACAAAATGTTATATTCGAGAAAAACCAAAAGCAATTTCTGAGAAGCTTTGAGAAACAGGATGAAGAACATGCAGAAATCGATCCAGCGAGATTCAAAACGTATGAAATTCTATATGGAATAACCCCGACGCATACAACGAGAATGCACCATGGATTGAGGAAACCACAAATATACCCCGGAAGCTGTGCTGAAATCGGAAGTTGCAGTGATGTACTGGGATAGGCTAATCATCAAAACTGAATGTGAGATGATCGCGAAATACGAAAGACAGGACCGGTTAGTCGCGTATGCAGGACAAAAAAATACACGCGAATATAACACAGGACCACAAAAAGTTTTTCCAGTGCATGGAAGTAGGGAAGCAGACCCCGTCTACTTCATGTTTTTGGGGTCGCTGAACACGAATCAGACCTCAGTTTTCCTCGTTTACCGCTTTTTTTTTAACCTTAAAAACACATTAACAGGCACACAAACACAAAGCCAGAGAAGACTATTCCTCTTCTACGTTTCCCTATGAACCCCTATGAAAAATACTAACTTAGACACCATGTTATTTACTTGACGAGCTGGTGGCTGTAATGCTACAGGGATCATCTAACAATAACCCTTAGCCTCATAAGCCTTCAACTCTACGATATACATACTCAAAAACCCATATCAAAAATTTTAACCTCAAAAAACACTATATGTGTGTTTTGTAGCTGCTAGAGCGTAGGAAATGAATATGATGATCCAAGCACGAATATGATCCAATCACCACTCTCAACTTAATAGCCATGGAATTCCAAAGCTTCGTAATCCCATAACCTCATAACCTCCAAACCCTTAGCCTCAAAAACCTTGTAAGTAGGTCCTGCGAAATTTGGGACACAACAACGTGATGAAAAGGCAAGAATATGATCCATTCATGACTCTCAAACCCATAGACCCGAAATTCCATGACTCTGAAATTCCATAACCTCAATCTCAAACCCATTAATCTCAAAAACCCTATATGTGAAATTTAGCATGCAGCAACTTAATGAAGAGATATGAATATAATTCAATAATATCTCTCAATCCTATAGTCTCGAAACTCCATATCTTCGAAATTCCATAACTGTGAAATTTCATAACCTCATAAAAGCATCTCCCCCAATAAATAATTTGAGCATCTGCCCTTTCGTTAGTGGCAGAACTTTTATGTGTCCACAATAATCTGCTCGAATTCGGTGACATGGCTATGGGAACTCCTGTATCACGAGGTTATGGAAGTCAGCCAGCCTTAGGTTACGTGGTTATGTAAGTCTATTTATGTCGAGTGTAAAGTTACGGGGTTATATAGCTTAAGAGTTCTGGAATTGAAGGTCATGATTGACTGTGGATTTATAAACTCGCCGTTCGCGCTGACGCTGGCGTTCGCGTCCAAAGTTAAAACAGTGGTTTTAGGTAATTCGTTTATAAACCGCACTGACGTCCGGCGACAACGCCAAGGTCGCTACGCCGACGCCAACTCCAGCGCCGACGAAGAGTTTATAAATCCAGCGTGAATTATATTCATGCCCCTTTATCATTTACTGTGCTCTAGCAGTTGCAGAACAGAGCAGTTGCAGAAGTTCAGCAGTTGCAGAACAAGAGGTTTTTTTGAAGTTAGCGATTTTGAGGTTATGGAGAGTTCAGAATGTAAGTCATAAGGTTGAACATTTCTGAGCCTTAGGGTTGTTGTTAGACCATTCCCGTAACATTACAGTCACAAGCTCATCAAGTGTATGACATGGTTTCTGATTTAGGGTTTTTCATAGTGATTTTTGTTCCTAGGGGTAAACTGATAGTCGTAAATGCATCCTGACTTCAGATTCAGCGCGTTGAAAATGTAGAAGAAAAATTATCTCTGGCTTTCTGTGTCTGTGTTTACAATGTACAAACGTACATATGTACATACATACATACGTACATACGTACATACGTACATACGTACATACGTACATACGTACATACGTACGTACGTACAGGCTATATACAAATTTGATACTACCAAGAACTAACTGTTTAAGTGTCTGTTAACCAACGTTTTTAGAGATTTAGACTAATTAATTATTAGGGATGTGGAGGTACTGATTCCTTAGGGAATGGTTTTCGAGAATATTAACTATATTCTAGTGAACCGTCAAAGCAACAACCGACTCATTTGAAGTCAAATCGGAAGATATACAAAGATAACAGTAATATGTCCCCTCTCCACTTAATAAATACTCGACGCAAGTACTTAGTCATTCAGCGTACCTTTAACGTAAAATTAAATTATATATCTATTAAAACAATAAACTACCACACAGATTTTCATCGTATTCATTCGTCGTCCAACTGTCCAACCATTGTCCTTCAACTTTTTTCGTCTAGTGTTGCCTCAAAAAATATTTCATGACTTCTTTAGCTATATAACCGGTAACCACTTTTCTTGAAAACGCTTTTTTCATCCAAATATGTTCTCGTTCTGTGAGCCAAGTCGTTAATCGTTTCAGAAATTATTCCAGAAGTAACAGTTCAATTATTACTCATAAATTCGTGTGAAACAGCTTGCGTCTGTGGTAACATACATAAATACTTCAGAACGTAGGTATTACTTGCAACTTAAATAAATGTTATCTAATTCTGGTAACATTTTGAGTAATGACTAACAAAAACACTTTCTGTAAGTAAGACACAAGGGATTTTGTGAGCGCCCTTTGAAACTGTGGTACATTTGTCACAAACAGACTTATCTGTACTTTTCACGTAACCTGAAATTTCCATCCTCCCACAAACCACTTGGTATTACGAGTGTATAGGCAATCAACCGTTAAATACTATCTACTTCGACATTTTCTATAAGTAAATACATGTAAATTAACATATTAAATCGTTAAATAATTAGTTGATTCATTTATATATTTTTTTGAGTTTGTTACAACTTTGTTGGAAAAATTTCGTGATGATAGTTTCCATCCGCAACTTTGTAAAACGCGATTACTTTTAATGCATATACTCGTAATGCATTCTTCGTTCAAATATTCAAAAAAAAAATACTTTTCGCATTTTTATTTACATATAATTTGTTATTTTTGATCGTTCCTAAACAAAACAATACTTACCTTCTTCAGCGGACACTTGAATTGAGGTGTGAAATTGTCCTTTAACGGTGTCAAAGGAGTATGCATCTCAGAATTAAAAATAAGACAAATATTTCTTACTTTAAGGGAACGAAATATTTCGCACGTATCTAACGCATCTTTACTCCTACATCTCGTAGTATGCACTTCAATCTAAAAACAGACACACAACAAACTAATATTTTCACATATGTATCTGACCGAAACAAATATATCATCATACATCCAAATTTGTTTTGATGATATATCACGAGTCGTATAATTATAACAAGCTTCTTAATCTTCAGTGTCTTGCATTGTTCGCACGAACTGATGCGAGATTCAGGCACTTGATGTTAAAGCTCCTTTTTGTTCTACGATTTCGTTATGCTGAATCAACTGCAGCCATATGTTGAAAACGAAACTAGTAGCCCAATCAACGGGGAGAAAACCGGTCACTAATTGTTATCAGCAAATAAAAAATATGGTCGTATAGAGAAAAAATTCTATGAAAGATAGCGTTTTTTGCGACTTGAGTTTTAATGGCGAACATACCCAAAAAGATTCGCAAAAGTAAAAAAAACGTTTTTTTTTTTGCAAATAAAAAAAGCGTCAAGTCCTACACAACAGATTAATTTGAAAGTTGTAGGTCTTAAAAATGCGCGTCAAATGAGATGTGAACGAAAAAAAATCGGTTCATAAACATTTGAGAAAAATTTAAAAAAACGTCAAAATTCGCGTTTTCGTATTTTTGCTGTATAAATTCCAATTTTGTGTGAACATACTTCTTCTTATCTACAAATATAGCCCAAGACAAGCGGAAAATGATCCTTTTTTTCAAAAATTCAAAAAAAGTCATTTTTTTCGAGTTTTAACGATTTAAAAAAAGACGTTTTCAAAAATCAGCTTTTACAGAGGCAAAAATGATCGTACAGAAACGATCATGGGCTCATTTTATTCGCGAAGACTTGTACTTTAATGCTATTAAAAAACCAAATCGCTTTTATTTAATTTTTGCATAAAAAATGCGTTGTCAAATTGTATCATTTTTTCGAATTACTTTTTTAATTTAGGTTTTACATTTTTGGCCGTTACATATTTGAAAACTGGCATTCAAAACACGCATTTTAAAAAAAAAATGAAGGTCCTACGACCTCAGGGAGCCGAGATAATTTTTTTTAAGCGGAGGAAAAGATAATTTTGCGAGCGCGATCGATTTGAAATCGTGTTTAGTTTTCGATGCGCCCAAGCGGAGTGTCCATCCACTGTCGCCGTGTGTTGGCTAGCGCGTGCCGCACCCAACGCTGTACTTTCACAAACAATTATGTCAACTTAATTTATGCGAAATGATTTGAAATATTTTTTTTAAGAAAGTAAAAGTCAGATCTATTTCGTGTAAAAATGAAGTCAATCGGGCGTATACAGCGCTGTCAGGAATTAAAAAAAAATTATCTCGGCTCCCTGAGATCGTAGGACCTTCATGTTTTTTTTTTAAATACGTGTTTTGAATGCCAGTTTTCAAATATGCAACGGCCAAAAATGTAAAACCAAAATTAAAAAAGTTATTCGAAAAAAACCGGTTCGAAAAAAATGATACAATTTTACAACGCATTTTTTATGCAAAAATTAAATAAAAGCGATTTGGTTTTTTAGTAGCATGAAAGTACAAGTCTTCACGAATAAAATGAGCCCACGATCGTTTCTGTACGATCATTTTTGCCTCTGTAAAAGCTGATTTTTTGAAAACGTCTTTTTTTTTAAATCGTTATAACTCGAAAAATTAAGCTTTTTTAAATTTTTGAAAAAAAAGGGTCATTTTCCGCTTGATGAACAAGATGTATGTTCAAACAAAATTGGAATTTATACAGCAAAAATACGAAAACGCGATTTTTGACGTTTTTTTTTAAATTTTTCTTAAATGTTTATGAACCGATTTTTTTCGTTCACATCTCATTCGACGCGCATTTTTAAGACCTACAACTTTCTAATTTAACTTTCTTGTGTAGGACTTGAAGCTTTTTTTTTATTTGCAAAAAACCGTTTTTTTTTACTTTTGTGATTTTTTTATGTTCGCCATTTTCTCTCTATACGACCATATTTTTTGTTTGCTGATAACAATTAGTGACCAATTTACATGGGGGCTTTCGCTCGTTGATTGGACTATAGGCATGTTACTTTGCAACACGAAAACGGTCGATTGTTTATCGCAGAAGAAACTAAGAATTAAGAATATCATCAAGTTCTCCTTCTCGCGGTTTATTCACCAGATCCTTCTCAATCGGACTATCGTGTATATATAATGTCCTCCGTTTGAGCACTGATGAGTATCTCAAAAACATTTGGCGATGTCCAAAAAAACAACGAGTTAACCTTTTCAGGTTAAAGCGATCATGTTTCTTTCGCGATGGCATTAGTTAGTTTCCCAAGAGATAAAGTGAATCATCGCAATCAGAAAAGTTGTTTTAAATTTAATGTGTACGTATCTAGTTTTTTGTGAAAGACTGCATCGTAACTTAACTATTTTTCAAATTAATTCAATCAGTTGTAACAAATTATGTACTGGTTAAAATATTTTGTAGGAAGAGGTTCAGTTTAATTTTTGACTTTAAGGAAACAAAATGTATTTTTGTAAAACAGCAGGTAAAGCACCAGTGAGAGATGGTACCAAGAAGTAACATAAATACCATACAGATACATAAGTACTTGTTACCAATAGCTAATTCTGCACTAAAGACATGGTATTTTCTTTAGAATATTACTTTTGTTTGCTGCATTTTCTTCACATATGCTCTCCTTTTCACACAATCGTAATTTATTTTCACTGTTAACTATTTGCTGTTCCTTAGTTGATCCATGTAACACGAAAATGGATAACACACAAAATTCTGTAATGTACTTAACATCGTAACGTACATATCTAATTTCATACAGGGTGTCCACAAATTGCACTGACGACATTCAATTGTAGATTAAGAGTGACAAATACATACGATTTAAGGAAAAAAAATCAAAGTAAAACATTTTTATTTTTAAGTTATCCTTGGTCCTCCAAAGTAAACCTAAAACTATCATATTTTAGTAATATATCTGTGTTGGTTTTGACGATTTTATTATACTACGGCAATATTTCGTGGCCAGGTTGCCTTTTTAACGCAATAGAACTTGCAGTCGTATTTCATTTTTTATACGAGACTGATTTTAATAAAAAGATCACTATTTTGGTAAAAAATAAATTTGAATATTATTGCATGTCGTGAAAATTTCCTATGAGCAAATCGTTTTTGAAAAATCTCTACGTCTGGTTAGTTTAACTTGCGTTATGGATAGAACTTTGTTACTTAAATACTATTACATCAGCTGACATAAGTAGGTACCTGTTACCAATAGCTAATTCTGCACTACAAACATGATCTTTTCTTTAGAATAATTATGCGGGTTTTCCGTTTACGTCGTTGTTTTTTCCATTTCATCAAACAAAATTTTATATATCGTCTGAGGATATCCAGAAGGTTTCATTTTGAATGATTTTTGAAGAGTTTTTTTGATTTTTTTAAGTACATATCTGGGTAAATGGCTGAGTTATATGGGGGCAATTATAACTGTAATACACTGTACATTATGTACGTGAAATGTAATAAGCAAACATATCATACGCGCATCTTGCATCTTAATTACTTTAGAAAATAAGTAACACCCTCAAAACACTATTTTAGTCTTAGTGTAACTTTTATACGTTCTTAAGAAATAAATGTTTTTCGGACCTCAACAAATGTTATATATTACAAATGCCTATATATTATGCATTTGAAATACCTATTAATAAATTAAGGTACCTACAATTTATACTCACCTTAAAATCGTGACTAAAATCTTTCTCTATTATCATTGTAGTAGACAGATAGGTAGTGCCATTAAAAAACAAAAAGTTTTACATCTTTAAATTTAATATAGGAGGTGTGATTATATCCAGGGCATTTTTCTGTAAACGTCTCAACTATCATTTGACTTGCCTAAAAATTACAATCATAATGTAAATATAAACTTGATGGTTCTTATTCCAATGAAAAACTAAATCAAATGATCCATCTTTAAAAGCTGATGCAGCTATAAAAATAGATACATTTTCCTCACCCGACAACTACGGTTTTACATTTTTTTTTTGTTTATTAATATTAAGTATTCTAGTTTTTCATTAATTTGAAGGAAGTATGTTATATGAAAGATATGTTCAAAAACCTAACTAACGTGCTAAGTGAGATACATACAGTGTGGCCCATTAAGAACCACAACACCTCTGTAATTTTGTTATTTATTGTGCAGCTTAAACGAATTATTCCACCATTAAATTTGTACAGGGGATCCACTTTATAAAAGGGTAGCAGTCAAATTACATTACGTCAACCTAGGTGATGTACCAGGACCAGAGGATGCTTTCTTTTACTTCATTTATCTTATTTTCCATCGCATCGAAAATGTTATATGAAAGATATGTTCAAAAACCTAATTAACGTGCTAAGTGAGATACATACAGTGTGGCTCATTAAGAACCACAACACCTCTGTAATTTTGTTATTTATTGTGCAGTTTAAACGAGTTATTACACCATTAAATTTGTACAGGGGATCCACTTTATAAAAGTGTAGCAGTCAAATTACATTACGTCAACCTAGGTGATGTACCAGGACCAGATGGTGCTTTCTTTTACTTCATTTATCTTATTTTCCATCGCATCGAAAAATTCAGAAAAGGATTTTACACGATTTTTTTATTTTTCCTTGTAATACGAAAAAAAATAATGGAACACCCTGTATTTATTATATAATAATATTATCCGTAGTTTTCTGATCACGAAAGTGTATGATTATTGTATGCTTACCTCAACTGTTTTCGAAATACATATGAATATATCGAACTTCAAAGGCTACAATGAACTCATGGGACTTATAGTAATAATATATATGTAAGATTTTATGTTATCATCTGTTTCTCGTAGGGTATCGTTGACATACTTTTATAAATATACTTCTCACACTCTCAAATACATTTTTCCCTAAATATTCTGTTGTTTGTCTAATACATTCCTTCCACTCGTCGATGTTATTAGGTATATATGAAATTAAGATTTCAAAGCGGATATATGTACCTATCTTGAAAATATTCCATTACGTTGGGTACAGCGTGTAGAGGGACGTCACCCTGATGCCAAATAACAGAATTCCTGCTTGCAAGGGGAATATTATTTAAATAATTTTTCACTTCACCATGACGAATATTCAAATAATGCACTGCACTCACGGACATGTTAGTGAATAGGGCCTACAGTTGTATTTTGATTAATTGTAGTTAGTATAATAATAGTTACACTACACATTCACTGTACACTGTAATAGGTACTTGTTTTTTAATCCTCTGTATATGTGGATTTTTGGACGCCCAATGAAGCGCATTTTTCCTATTAAAAAGTGCGACAGCTGAAAAAAATACTTTTATCGATCCAAAACACGTTTTTTTTATTATCATCCTCTTCTGTTATCTTAGGCATCTATATACAAAAAGCTCTTCCTTCGGAAAAGTTATTTTCAGTTAAAAGCTTGACTGACCAAATAAGATAAGACATATTGGTGACATTTTAATATCCTTCTTACACTTTCTTAAGAAACATTAAATTATTCTGCAGCAGGTTTGTAGATTTATTCAATACCTTGTTCAGTTTTGAGCTTCTGTTTTTTTATTTTCCGATGTTTCAAACATTCGCCATCAGTAAACATGTGGTAATATTCGATGTGTTCTTGCAGGGAAGTGTCTCATAGGAAGTATTCTTATATATTTTCTTCTAGCTAAAGATTTGTGTTTATTGCCGGTAAGATCAATTTTCAATATTTATTTTCTTTCCGTTAAAGAATCTCATGTCAATGTTTCAACAACAAATATTTTTAAATTTAATGTCTCAATAAAAACAGCAAGTGTCTGGATAAAAATGGATAAAAATCTTGCGTAAGACCCGTCAAACGAACAATTATAACTTACGATTTCTTTAAACCATTTCGGTTCACATATCTCCTGATTTATGTGTGTTAAACTGTGTGTTAAACGTCACATGTGAAACATGTGTTAAATATAAACAATCCTACATTTTTGTAATACGTGAAAACTACGGATAAACATTCTAAAGTAAAAAAAATACAGGGCATTCCATTTAAAAAACATAAAATATTTTTTTATTCGCTCCTTTACATTTTGAGGACCTTTGAAATTTGTTCAAGTATTCTAAATATTCATAAAAAATAGTAATAATCCTTTTTTTAACTCATCGATTCGATGGAAATTAAGAGAAGTTTTAGGTGACTAACCCCTGTATATACGTAAGTGTTAGTTCGTTTCATATATTGTGTTCTTCGTATATTGTAGCGTATTTTTTTCCAAATTGTAATAATTGTATTATATTTTTGACAAGAAATCTGACACATTGGTTTGCTAGGCGTCATATGGTATGTTAGAGGTAAAGAATAGCTACCATTAAACCATAACTACCTAGGGACCATTAAACCAGAAAGACCACTGAAATGGATTTCAAATGTGAAAACAAGGTTTCCAAAATAAGTGCAGGGATTCTGCAAAAATTCTAATTTTTGGAACTTTGCTATATCCTGCTATTATAATATATTGTTATAGAGGAAAATGAAAGAAATTAGTAAAATTCACTTATAATTTACACCATTACATTTTCACAAAAACTCCCTTTACTATAATAATAATTGCATCATGTTAATTACGTAAAATCAACATGAAACCAAATAAATAAAAAAACTAGAGGAAAATATTTTTTCTTCTAGTTCTAAAAACAAATCTATTATCTCGTCACTATTAAGACAAACAAATGCCGATAAAAAGAACTTACCTGCATTAAAAACAGCGAATTAATAATTGTGGCTAGTAAAAGCACACACCTCATTTTACTGCATGTATTGGATTATAGCGATCTAATGTCTACGTGATACCAAAAATAACTAAATACTTAAACATTAATACACACATTTAAATAATTGCCTTTAAATTAATATCTTCCAAATATGACCATCATTTGCAACGAATCAGTGACTACACAAAATGTATGCAATTTGTAACAAAGAAAATGTACAATTAAGAGACAGCGGATTTAAAAAATAATTTAGTAAATTACATTGAAGTCATGCGCGTATCATATGCATATAATACAGGGTAATTCCTAAACTGAGTCATATTTTTAATAGCAGGTAGAACATTTCAGTAAAGAAGAAATACGGTAAAAAAAATAATATTTGTCGCTTTAGTTGCGGAATCATTTATTTCTACTGTTTTCTTTTCACTGTAATTTAAGGCAAGACCGGATAAATGCTATTCTCGAAATGTTACAATAATAAGGCAACTTTTTTTTATTTTCGAGTGTTTTGAATTATGTTATGTAGAAAAAATGTTTGTTTTGAATAGTTCTATACACTATTCAAAAATACGAAATTGTTGATATGGATATCAACTGACGAATCTTCCGTTATAAACAGCGGTTTTAAAACGTGTCGTTGATCACCATACTGGATTTAGGGCTAATGTTATTTTCTTTGACTGGATTATTTCTACTGATTTATTTTCCGTCTTTCGTAAATATTGATCCCAAATACTCCTTACAGCTTTTCAATGTTTCTCCATTATCCATGTGTAGATCATACATATCAACACCCCAAGGCACATAGCACGTTTTAATAAAGTTAATCTCCATTGAATCCCTATTTGTCATATTCTTGCTAAGCTAATATATGTCATTTTTTTTATTTACAACTTTTGATCTAGAGTGCTTAGAGTTAATTCAAACGTTTCAGTTTAAGTTAAGTTGGCCTAGAAATTTTTTTATCTTGTTTTTGTTGACAGTTTTTTTAGCGTTTCAATATGACGCAAAGACGGCTCCAAAAAGGAGAATGATTCAAATATGCACGGACAGTCAAGCGGTCTTGATGGCTATTGAATCCAGCAAGGTCAAATCGCGACTCGTCCTTGACTGTAAAAAATATTCTAAGGATGATCTGGCCAGTTGCAATAGAGTGATACTCACATGGGTACCGAGACACTCAGGTGTCCCGGGAAATGAGGAGGCCGACAGCCAGAGTAGGATCAATATTAGGATCAATATATCAGGCCCCATAGGACCTGAACCTATATTAGGGGTCCCCCTATTCAATGGGGGTTTCAACCATGAAAGAGCTCCTACATAAGGAGTTCGAAAAGTCATGGCAAGAAGCCCCGGGTATAGAGGCAGGCGAAGACCCATATTATTGGGCCTTCGCTCAAATTAACTCAAAGTCTCCTAGGTATGAACCGAAGAGACGTTAGAACGGTGATAGGACTCCTTATAGCCCACTGTCACCTTAAAACGCACCTCCACATGATAAGGGTCATAGATGATCCTGAATGTGGGTGGTGCATGGAGGATGAGGAGACTGCATCTCACATCCTCACAGAATGCCCTGCAACTGCAAGGGTCAGAGAACGGCACTTTGGGAGCTGTGTTCTGAACCCAGAGGATGTTAAGAGAATTCGCCCCAGGAAAATATGCGCCTTTGCTAGAGAGGTTGGCATACCTGGGTGAATACTCATGGAATGTGTAATATTTCCGGGTATTTGATGTTTCAAATTGATGTTACTCATGGTACGGTTCCAATTTGAAAAAAAAAATGAGGAAACAGTAAACATTTCTATTGGCCATGTTTAAACACTTAAAAATAAAAACTATCAACAAAAGAAGAATTTATTTAACAAATGTTGAAAAAGGCCATTGTCTTTTAACAAGAAAATTTGATAATTATAAATAAAAAATAAAGTGTACTTTGTGTACTATATGTTAAAAAGCAAAACATTGTAAACAAATACAATGATACAAAAGACACGATAAGAACTGATCGCGCGTTATCTGCTATACATACATTTTGCATGGCTAGTTTGATGACAACTTTTAACAACTATTCATAAAAACCGAGAAATATTGGAAATATTTCCGAAATTTGTACCTTTAATCACCATAATCTGCATATATGAACAAAAAGAGAACTGAAAGTTAGACAATTTGGGCTGAAAACTACAGGGTGCTGCATTAGAATTAAACAAGTTATCTCGATTTGAAATTGGCAAATACGAGGTGTTTGGTTATTTAATAGCCATTAAATAATCGAACTGCTATCATAAAACGTTTTATTCGTTACCAATTACAGTAGCAAATCGTTCGCCTTCCGTGTACTCCCCTTGGCGATCTCTACACCGCACCGCATACGACTTTCCCATTGTTGAAAGCAGTCCTGGAAGTCCGCTTCCGCCAGTTGGTTCAGAACCTCTTCCACAGTTTTGAATCTTGCCCCATTCAGCGTCGGTTTGACATTGGGAAATAAAACAAGTCACAGGGGGCAAGGTCGGGCGAGTATGGTGGATATTCCAAACACATTAATGCCGTATTTTGCAAAAAACACCTTCACAGACAAAGCAGAATGGGCCAGTGCATCGTCTTCCATGATTTTATCTTCTACAAATCAAGTCTTCGTCTTCTCACACGCTCACGACGGGCCGTCAGAACCTCGATATAACAATGTTGATTGACCGTCTGACCCTCAGGGACCCAGTGAACGTAAACAATGCTTCGAATGTCAAACAAGACGATCATCATCCCTTTGAATTTGGATTTGTGACTTGCCGAGTTCAGGCCCTTCCAATACATGGATTGACGCTTTGTTTCAGGGTCATAACTAAACAACCACAATTCATCACAAGTAATCACCATTTCTAACAAGCCTGGATCACTGTCAATGTTGTTTAGAATGTAAATATGTATAGGGTATTCCGTTTAAAATAAGGAAGTTAGTTGACGCTCAGAAGTATATAAACACACTGTAGATTAGGCAACATTTTAAAAAAGGTGACAAAGAAATGTTGAAACAGCCTCACCTATTCCATTTTAGCAATAGGGTGTTTTCCATGATTAAAAAGTCGATCTAAGTTGCTCATGAATATATAGTAAAACGTATATGTGAAAGTCTAAGTGCATACATATTAATTACATCACAAGTTTTTTTGTAATTATTTAATAAACAAAATCACCTAATATTCAAATTACCAAGGCATTTTGAAAACGCCACCTGGTTGGTTGGGCGTGTTTGATATCACTACTCATAGATATGGCGGAGTGTTATATTTGTGTTATGTTATATTTGTGTTATTAGCTGTGAGTTTGTAAATTCTTATAATTTAAAGTGTGTTTATTTATTTTAAAGTGGAATAATATGGCATCTGAAGGTTTTGTTAAAGCTTCAAAAAACAATTTACCTTATGTACACATATTTGTGGTTACATAATTTATAAAAAATGACGAACGCTTCAATGCAGCCGAATTTAAAGGTGTTAAAGCAGCAGCGTAAGTAAATATAAATTAATTTTCCATAATTATTAATTATTCTTAGGTTACTCTAAAAATCCATCTTATTTGGTTTATTTTCAAATATTATTTTACAGAAGTAACAATAATCAGATTTCTTAAACTATACAACTTCAGCTTTAACCTCAAAATTTAGATTTAAGAATTTTAATATCCTGGTCTACATATATCATTAAAAAGACTTAAGTACTTTTCAATAAACGGAGTATATTATAATAGATGCCACTACTAGTTTCTTATTGTAATCTTTTGTGATCTACTCAAGTATATTTTTATAACGTAGTGGATCAAAAAATGTTGAGGTTAAGCTACCCTTTTAGTTTTTACTTACTTTAAAATGATCCTTGCAACAGAAGAACGTTGACTTTGATTTAGGAATATCACGTCTGGCTGCTTTAAACCATTTAACTTTACGTGAATAATTCTCAGAAACACTTACAAACTTTTTTATTTTGCTCACTTCTGGAGGTATTTTTGCACCCCGGCACAAAACAGCACTTATTTTGTGATCCATACATGTTTTAATGTTTGACAAGTGCGAAAATAAACTAAATGAAGCAATACTTATAATACATTGTTTAGAATGTCAGCGCACATGTTCATTCTTGATTCTTTTTGCTCAGGAGTGAGGAGTTTTGGCACCATTTTTTGCACAAACTTTGCGCATGTTAAACGATTCATGCAGAATCTGGCGAACACATTCTTTGTCAATTCCTGTTATTTCAGCAAGCCCGTGGATGCTTAGACGACGATCTTCGCGGATTAATTTACCGATTTTTTCAATGTCTTCGTCCGTTTTTTGACGAGGGCCGTCCGGAGCGCGGATCGTCTTCGGTCATTTTACGTCTCTCTTTAAACCGTTTAAACCATTCAAAAAACTTGTGTGCGGGATAAACATTCATTCCCGTACACTTCTTTTAACATTGCATAAGCTTCTGTAAAAGTTTTCCCCAGTTTCACAAGAAACTTGTGGTTAACCCGTTGCTCCATCTGAACACTTAACATTTTTTCGACGCATTACTGGTGCGTAGACTAATTCAAACGACTGCTATAGTCAAACTGAGCGACCCACTGGCTTGTCCACCTCCAGGGTTGGGAAAGTAGCACCAGACACAGTTCTGCTTAAACTTTGCCGCGACACGCTCACAGCGCGCTAGTAGCAGCATCAGTTCGGTTATTTAATAGCCACACCTCGTATAACACAATAAATTGAACACTTGATACAGCATTTTCGAATTTCTTTTAAGTACAGAGTGTGGAGCCCCTTATGGTTTTACGCTTTGCCAAAAATACAATGGGAGCCTAATAACTAAAAAAGTTATGACAGCTCCTTCACATCCCAACATCTGTCATTTTTTTAAAACATCAAATATCTCCGATACTGCTGGGTTTAGGTATGGTACATGTTTTCATTCATAATTGTATGCTCTTTTCAAATTTGTAAATATGTATAGGTGTTCCGTTTAAAATAAGGAAGTTAGTTGACGCTCAGAAGTATATAAACACACTGTAAATTAGGCAATATTTTAAATAGGTGTCAAAAAAGTGTGGAAATAGCCTCACCTATTCCATTTTAGCAAATTTTTATGAAAATTACTTAAGATGATTTATAAAAAAAATAGGTACCTAAATTATTTTCAGAATATTGTATTAGTATATCAAGCAGTAACAAAATAAAAATATTGGCAAATTTGCAAATAATCATATACACAATCTTATTGCGTTGTATGTTGTCTGTTAATTAGGCGCAAAGCCGTTTTGAAATTATCATATACATTGACTAGTAGGTATGCGTCATAAATGGATTGTGACGTGAAACGGTTGATTCGATGCCCTAAGTATATATCTATAGGTGAAGGTAAACAATCGTATCTCCATAAAAGAACATTTTCAGTAATGAGCAAAACAAGTGGAGACACTAATGGATTTTAAAATTTGAGATAAATGGAGATACTACATTTTCTAACCTAAAGATATTGGCAATCAACAATACGTGATTTATTGCCAAAATAACAAAAACGAGTGTAGTTTAAAGATGATCTTAACTCCATACTGGCAAAAGTTGAAGTTACGTCTGTTTACCTCTCAGCTGCAGATTTTTCTCACCCGTTCAAATTGAAGATTGTTTTTAATTTGTTTGAGTATTTTAATAATTCATGAAATACCATGTAAACTCCTGTTTTTGGATTATTACATTCGATGAAAATTAAGAAAAATAAAAGGGGTGCCAGTTTTTAGGTCACAAAACCTATACATCAGATCTGAAGATTACCACACTTGTTTGTGTGGCTGTGTGATTATGAGTTTTAAAATAGTTTTACTATCATAAAACTAAATATTAATTAAAACAAAAAACATATACTAACAATTTTATTGCATATTCTAAAAAAACCTGAGAACTATGTACACTACATACACTTCTGTAGCAGAACTGTTTATTAAAAATATGTATGTAAAACCATAGTATCTGATTTGACTTAAACAGTTTGAAACTCTATGTAAGTGCAACCTATAAATTCGTTTGTAGCCTGGTCACTTAAAATTGTCAAAACTTTCCAGTAACTCTGTATCCAATCAGGGAAATGCGATATGTATATAGTACCGTTGCGTAGAACATATTTACCCCTGGAAATCACAGAAAAAACACTGAGATAACTATTAAGGTAACATATAAGTCGTGTTTTTTTTCATTTGTGTACAATTATACGTATATGCTTAAAATGAATATTACATCATATACCGATACCTCCCTTTGATCTTAGAAAATTGTAAGCCAATGAGTGGGCTAATTAGGGTAGACATGCATATAGAGGGTGTTCCAAACTGTTATCTTCAAATTTCAGGGGCATAAGGTAAACTTAATTCCAAGACTAATAACGCAAAATTAGTAGGTCGATTTCTGTTCGCTCCAAAGTTACAGGCCTATGATGTTACAAACAATAAATAAACATCCTGCTGCATAGCCACCTAAATCTCCTGACCTTAAGCCTCCAGATTTTTATTTGGGGATTCATGGAAGATTTAATATACGCACAAGTTTCAAACACCAGAGAGGTTGAAGCATATTCAGCATATTCAGCATTATTGAAGCATATTCAGCAAGCTGGCCAATAAATAAAAAAAATGGGTCAAACACGAAATGTAATTTCATCCGTTGTATTCAGCAAGGATATGACACTTAAAATTTATTACAATTTGGTTTTCAAATTTAAATAGATTTATTGTGTATAAATTCATCGGCCTGAAACTAGAATTAATATAAATCGATCTACCACTTTTGTTTTCTAGTCTTACCATTAAATCTACGTTATGCTCCATAAATTTGAACATAACGATACGGAACACCCTGTATACGTTTTTCGTGGAATTATTCATTTCAGCCGTATGAAAAATTAATCATAAAATAATAAATATTCCATTATTTTTCGGATATTCACGTTTTCTAACTGTGAGGTTTTTTACATGCATCGGGCTTTCTTGGAACATCCTTAAAACACCGTCCCAGGAAGAGGCTTGAGAAGAACATCGACGAGCAAGAGCTGACGCTCACGTCGTCAATGAATTTCTAGCAGGAAACAACTCTCGTCGGGTCATGGCTAAAACACAAGATATAGCTAGAAAGGCGCAGATAGATTTCAATAATGCAGACTCATGGGCAACAACTATTAAAGCTCAAAGATCTGCTAAGACAAAAGGCAAAAGAGAAGGGTGCCAGGCTACGCAGATACAACAAGATGACGAAAAGAAAACAACAAAATGTTATATTCGAGAACAACCAAAAGCAATTTCTGAGAAGCTTTGAGAAACAGGATGAAGACCAACATGCAGAAATCGATCCAGCGCGATTCACAACGTACTAGAATTCTATATCGAATAACTCCAACACATACAACGAGAATGCACCATGGATTGAGGAAATTGAATCACACAATGAAGATCTCAAACAAATGACAGTTGGAAGTATTACAGAGGAGAACGTATCCTTGGCAATCAAGAGGACCAAGAACTGGAAAGCACCAGGCCCCGATGGGTTACACAATTTCTGGTTAAAGCACCTACCTGCATCTCATGACATTCTGGCAAAGTATTTCACGGAGGCGATTAACTATCCGCATGTCATACATTCATTGAAAATCATAAAACATGTCAAACACGTTCATGTTTTCAAAAGTGTGATGCTGCACAACCGAAGAACTACAGACCCATCACGTGTCTGTCCACAATATACCAGTTATTCACGTCCATCGTAAATGAAAACATTTATTGTCACTGCTTGGAAAACAGCATACTTGGAGGAAAAACAAAAAGGGATGCATCAGAGGTGCAGCGGGGTGTAAACATCACCTGACAATCGACGCTGTGGTACTAAAACAAGCCCAAGTAAAAAGAAGAAACCTGACATATCTGTTACACAGCAAAGCCTTCGACACGGTACCTCACGATTGGCCACTTAGAATCCTGGAAATTTATAGTCTGCCCTCGGATAAGAGCTTTTCTTCAACAGCTTATGCATTCATGGAAAACAAACATCTGGGTTTCTGGAGGGAATACAGGTCAAATTGAGATCAAGAAGGAATCTTCCAAGGGTACAAGATCAACATGAGAAACCGAGCAACACTCACTCACCTACTCTACATGGATGATCTGAAACTATTCAGTGGGTCCAAGGCAAAATTCCAGGCCCTCATTGAAACTACTAAGATCTTCAGCGACGACATCAGAATGTCCTTTGGTCTGGATAAATGCGCCACAGTAAGTATTGTGAAGGGAGCACCTCATAACAACCTAGAGGTGTATGCCGACCACCGAAAGAGCAATACCGTTACCAAGGAACGTGTCAAGATAACAAGATCAACCACACACAACTGAAGAAAGAATTCCAACAGAAACACAAAAACCGCGTGACAAAGTTGCTGAATACGCTTTTATCTGGAGGCAATCTTATCAAAGTCATCAACTCGTGGGCTGTCCCCAGTAATAACATACTTTTTCGGAATCGTTAAATGGTCCATTACTGACGAGGTGGGAAGGTCTATTGAATAATATAAAAACAGTGCCTTAACCAAGAAGCTTCATTAAGAAGAAAAATAACTAACTAACTAACTAACTAACACTTACATACTAACTCTTCAGTAATCAGTCTCAACTTGCCTGGAATGCGAGTGGGGTGGAGAGGACTATTAAAACATAAAAAATCAATGCCTTAACCAAGAAGCTTCCTTAGGAAGAAAATACTAAGCAACAGGACCCGCTAATAATAATAAGTAGCAAGAGAGGACGCTGGTTATACGCCTTTGAGCCTAGGATGTGAAATCCTCCGGTCGACATACCAACAGAAGAGGAGCTCCAAACAAAGTGGATGGAACATGCTTTACAGGGCCGTTTTCCAAAAATGCTACAGTCAGACCACATCGACAACGAAAATTTATTAAAATGGTTTACCGACGGCCAACTGTACCCCGAAACAGAAAGCTTCTTGAGTACCATTCAGGACAGGGTTATAAAAACAAGAAATTACCAGAAGCATATCCTGCGAGATGACGGCGAAGACAACTTGCCAAGACGGTCCATCAACAACTGGCAATCAAGTATGGCCTGTTCACGACGGCTCCGCCATACCACAAATATACCTCGGAAGCTGTGCTGGAATAGGAAGTTGCAGTGTGCACCGGGATAGGCTAATCATCACAACTGAATGAGAGATGATCGCGAAATACGAAAACCTATCAATCGAGTTGAAGCGCCTATGGAAACTGGAGAACGTGGAGACATACGCCTCAGTAATATCGATAGAAGTAGTGATAATGACTAGATTCATCAAGAACATCGCGGCATTGGGACAGTCTTATAACTAGGGTTCGAAATGTTTGCCTTCGCGTGTTAAACTGTGTTAGACTATCTTGCCCTATTAGGATTAGATTAGCCTATTACTACGCATACGCCGGTTCTGACGCATTGGCAGGACCGGTCAGTGACGAACGTGTGCAGGAAAAGAAATACACGCGTATATAACATAGGACCACAAAAGTTTTTTCAGTGCATGGAAGTACAGACCCCGTCTACTTCATGTTTTTGGGGTCGCTGAACAAGAATCAGACCTCAGTTTTCCTCGTTTACCGTTTTTTTTCTAACCTTAAAAACACATTTTACAAACACATTTAGCTTGATTACACAGGCACATAAACACAAAGCCAGAGAACAGTATTCCTCTTCTACGTTTTCCTATGAATTCCTATAGAAAAACACTAACTTAGGACACCATGTCATATACTTGACGAGCTGGTGGCTGTAATGCTACAGGGATCATCTAACAATAACCCCTTAGCATCATAACCCTTCAACTCTACGACTTACATACTCAAAAACCCATAACCAAAAAAATTTAACCTAAAAAAATACTATATATGTGTTCTTCAGCTGCTAGAGCGCAGCAAATGAAGAAGAATCCAATCATCACTCTCAACTTCATAGCCATGGCATTCCAAAGCTTGTAATCCCATAACCTCATAACCTCCAAAACCTTATAGTAGGTCCTGCGAAATGTGAGACACAACAACGTGATGAAAAGGCAAGAATATGATTCATTCATGACTCTCAAACCCATAGACCCGAAATTCCATTACTCTGAAATTCCATAACCTCAATATCAAACCCATTAATTTCGTAAACCCTATAAGTGAAATTTAGCATGCAGCAACTTAATGAAGAGACATGAATATGATCCAATCCATCTCTCAACCCTATAGCCTCGGAACTTCATATCTTCTAAATTCCATAGCTGTGAAATTTCATAACCTCATAAAAAGCATCTCTCCCAATATTTTGAACATTTGCCCTGTCGGCTAGTGGCAGGAAATTTGATGTGTCCACAATAATCTGCACGAATTCGGTTATGTGGCTATGGAACTCCTGTCTCACGGGGTTATGAAAGTCAGCCAGCCCTAGGGTTACGTGGTTATGTAAGTCTATTTATGTCTAGTGTAAAGTTCCAGTTATATGGCTTAAGAGTTCTGGAATTGAAGGTCATGATTGAATCATATTCATACCTTTTATCATTTGCTGCGCTCTAGTTAAGGATTTTGAGGTTATGGAGTTTTGAGAATGTAAGTCATAAGGTTGAACATTTCTGAGCCTTAGGTTGTTGTTAGATCGTTCATGTAACATTACAGTCACAAGCTCGTCAATTATATGACATGGTTTCTGATTTAGGGTTTTTCATAGTCATTTTGTTCCTAGGGGAAAACTGATAGTCGTAAATGCATCCTGACCTCAGATTCAGCGCGTTGAAAAATGTAAAAGAAAAATGTCTCTGGCGTTCTGTGTGAGCCTGTTCTTCGCACACTGGAACTTTTGTGATCCTGTGTAATTTACAAGACGCTTAAAAAATACGGTTTATACTTTCATTATCATAGAGCTTTACAGTGCCGACCACGCGTTATGGCACACATTTCCGAACCCTACTTATAACATCACTAGAAACGGCCAGAACGCCATATTATTGAACTCGCCCGAGTCTAGTTTCTGATGGAGCGGGGAACACTGCCTGCAACAAAAAAGTGGGTGAATGTTTCCCAGCGTTTACGTTGAGAAATATGACTATAAATTCGGCGAAAAAATAAGAATAATAATAATATACTTTTTTGTAGATTGAAAATTAATATACAAAAGGCAACGTTCGGAGTAGTCATACAGCGACACCCTGCTCTTCCACTTACCCAAATATGGAATAATTCCTAAATAGTGTTAAGTACAATTATATCCATATTACATACATATACAAAAAATATATCCAAGTAGTATGAAACAATTAAGAGATATATGTTCTGATATGAATTACTACAGTAATCTTCAAAAAAACATCACCAAAGTTGACCGAGCAAAAATAGACGTATTTCTATTCTTAATTTGAAATTTATAACCTTATTTCATTGTCAACGCTGTTACATTATGTGACAGCCATTATTTATTTTACAATTGTGACAGCCACTTAACAAAAAAGTTTGACAACAACAAAGTTTTGCCTCGAGCATGGATATAACCCGTGTTTCCATCTTTTTTGTTCATAGCTAGATTTGAAGACTTTTTTTTGGATGGCTCGTTGTATACACATACATAATACGTACCGGGTGGGCAAATTTCGATGTTTTTTATAGGGTATCTCGGTAACTGTAAGGGCTATGGAAAAAATGAACCCACCTTTCCCGACCTCTTTTTTCGAGATAAATTCATTGGTGAAAACCAGAATTTGCTATATCTTTTCGTTTTCGAGTTGTAAACGAAAATTGATTTTTTGAGTTTTCGATTGGTGTCGATAACTCGGTTGTTTGTAAAATTAGAAGAAATCTGTTTGCACGTTCTACAGGCACTTTTTTAAGTAGAATAGGATTTCCTTAACAGATTTTTTATATCTTGTGTAGTTTTCGAGTTATGGCATAAACTGTCTATTTTTTTAAATGGAAACCATAGTTGGCTATGATTTAGCTAAAAAAAGAGGATTTTTCTCTTACAACGATATATAGTTTGTGGGGTCTATGATGAGTGTTTATGCGGAAACAGTTAAAAACATATGTTTTCTAATAAAGGACAGTATAGTAATTTCAATGATTTTGCACAGTAGGAGCCTGTCATTTTGAAAACAGAACAGTTGGATATTGGGATGTAAATACACAGTTACACATTACTGTTTGATTAATTGTTTATGTTTGGTTTTTGCTTGCATATAGTTTTAAAGTTTCGATTAAAGAATTGACAAGGCGTGATGGCGTATCAAAATTACGAAAAGTTTAATATGCTAGAGTGTTTTATTCAAAATGGATATAGTTCTGAAGCTGCATCGGAAGCATGTTTTAATCGCTACCCTGAAAGGAGACAACCTAATATGTCCATCTTTGGTAGACTAAAGAAAACCTCGTTGAATATGGAGGTTTTAATAAACCAAGACCAAAAAATTATCGTATTCAAGATGCTGAGGATGTTGCCATAAATGTTGTTGGTATGGTAGTCGTAAATCCTTCAATTTCAAGTAGGCAAATTGAAGCAGAGTCTGGTATATCGCGACGAAGAGCACTTTCAGTTTTTAAAAAAACACAAATTTAGACCTTATACAATAAGGAAACAACAACAGCTCCTTCCAACTGATCCTGAACGCCGACTGGATTTCTGCAATTGGTACCTGCAACAAATTGAGCAAGACCAATTGTTTTTAAAAATATCATTTGGACAGATGAAAGTTACGTAAGTAGTGCCGGAATTTTCAACCGACACAACAAGAACATTATTGGTCTGAAGATAATCCTCATCAGACTGTTGATGTTCAAAATCAAGGACGTTTCGGTTTTAGTGTATGGTGTGCCCTATATAATAACCGCATTTTAGCTTACCAACTTTATGATGACAATTTACATGGTCAACGGTATTACAATATGATAAACTACCATAGTAGAAGAATTTTTAGACAACTTGCCACTTAACGAAAGACGACATGTATTTTTTCAACAAGACGGGGCACCACCCCATAATACTAATTTAATCTCGGAATTATTAAATACTAATTTTGGGGAGAAATGGATAGGAACAATGGGCCAGTAAGTGGCCTCCTCGGTCGCCAGATCTCACCGTTAGATTTCTTTTTTTGGGGAACCGTTAAAGACAATTTATACAAAAAGACAAATAATACACTGGTTCAACTGAGAGAAAATCTTATAGACTGTCTGAATTCCGTTTCAAATATTCACATCTATAATGCAACAAAAGTATTTCAAAGCGATGTGAACTGTGCATCGCAAACAACGGACGACAATTTGAAAACTTTAGGTAAATAATCATGCTCGTATTTTTTTTTAATCTGTCTAGTTTTGTTTTTGTAGCAAATATATTGTATCGGTATTTTTACATACATTATTTGTTACAAATTTGATTGTTAAGTGTGTTAAACTTTTCTTGTTGTTATGAATATGTTATAATGAATTATTAATTAGTCACTAATATGTCATAATTAGTTATTTAAGTTTAATATACCATCCATTATATACGACTGTTACTATGTATTTATGTTACTTTTCGCAGGAGTAAATTTCCATAGCAACAGTTATTATTATTAAAACATTGTTGTAACAATGTGTTACTATAAGAAACACTCTTCCTGCAAAGAAAAAACAAAGTAAGTATACCTACACAAAAAATTAAAATTTTTAACTGTTTCCGCATAAACACTCATCATAGACCCCACAAACTATATATCGTTGTAAAAAGAGAAAAAATCCTCTTTTTTAGCTAAATCATACTACCACACAGGTTTTCATCGTATTCATTCGTTGTCCAACTGTCGTTCAACTTTTTTCGTCTAGTGTTGCCTCAAAAAAAAAATTTCAACTTTAGCTATATAACCATTGCACCCATTTCTTGAAAACGCTTTTTATTATTTCATCATTCGAATATGCTCTCGTTCCTTGAGCCAAGTCGTTAATCGTTTCAGAAATTATTCCAGAAGTAACAGTTCAATTATTACTCATAAATTCGTTTGAAACAGATATGTGTCTATAGTTAATTACTTCAGAACAGAAGGTATTACTGCAACTTAAATAAATGTTATCTAATTCTTAACACTAATAACAAAAACACTTTCTGTAAGTAAGACACATGGGATTTTAGTACGCCCTTTGAAACTATGGTACATTTGTTACAAACAGACTTGTCTGTATTTTTCACTTAACCTGAAATTTCCGTCCTCCCACAAACCACTCGATATGAGTGTATAGGCAATCAACCGTTAAATACTATCTATGTACTTCGACATTTTCTATAAGTAAATAAATGTAAATTAACATATTAAATCGTTAAATAATTAGTTGATTAATTTATATATTTTATTGAGTTTGTTACAACTTTGTTGGAAAAATTTCGCGATGATAGTTTCCATCCGCAACTTTGTAAAACGCGATTACTTTTAATGCATATACTCGTAATGCATTATTCGTTCAAATATTAAAAAAAAAATACTTTTCGCATTTTTATTTATATAATCTGTTCTTTTGGTCGTTCCTAAACAAAACAATACGTACCTTCTTCAGCGGACACTTGAATTTAGGGTGTTACATTGTCCGTTAACGGTGTCAAAGGAGTAGGCGTCTCAGAATTAAAAATAAGACAAGCATTTCTTACTTTAAGGGAACGAAATATTTCGCACGTATCCAACGCATCCTTACTCCACATCTCGTAGCATGTACTTCCATCTAAAAACAGACACACAACAAAATAATATTTTCACATATTATGTATCTGACCAGAAATAAATATATCATCATACATCCAAATTTGTTTTAATGATATATCACGAGTCGTGCAATTATAACAAGCTTCTTAATCTTCAGTGTCTTGCATTGTTCGCACGAACTGATGCGAGACTCAGGCACTTGATGTTAAAGCTCCTTTGAGTTCTACGATTTCGTTATGCTGAATCAACTGCAGCCATATGTTGAAAACGAAACTAGGCATGTTACTTTGCAACACGAAAACGATCGATTGTTTATCGTAGAAGAAACTAAGAATTGGAATATCATCAAGTTCGTCTTCTCGCGGTTTATTCACCAGATCCCTCTCAATCGGACTATCGTGTATAATACTTCCTCCGTTTGAGCACTGATGAGTATCTGAAAACATTTGGCGATGTCCAAAAAAAACAACGAATTAGCCTTTTCAGGTTGAAGTGATCATGTTTCTTTGCGATGACATTAGTTAGTTTCCCAAGAAATAAAGTGAATCATCGCAATCAGAAAAGTTGTTTTAAATTGAATGTGTACGTATCTAGTTTTTGTGAAAGACTGCACCGTAACTTAATTATTTTTCAAATTAATTCAATCAGTTGTAACAAATTATGTGCTGGTTAAAAACATTGTAGGAAGAGGTTCAGTTTAATTTTTGACTTTACAGGAAACAAAATGTCTTTTTGTAAAACAGCTAAAGCAGGTAAAGCACCAGTGAGAGATGGTACCAAGAGTAACATAAGTACCGTACAGCTACATAAGTACCTGTTACCAATAACTAATTCTGCACTAAAGACATGGTATTTTCTTTAGAATATTACTTTTGTTTGCTGCATTTTCTTTACATGTGCTCTCCTTTTCACACAGGGAAAATGTAAACTTATATCCATTAATATATGTATGGTGATGTCATAATGTGTTAAATCATTTTTTTTATTTCTTTTCTCACAAAATTCTGTAATGCACTTAAAATCGTAACGTACATACCTAATTTCATACAGGGTGTCCACAAAATGCACTGACGACATTCAATTGTAGATTAAGAGTGACAAATACATACGATTTAAGGAAAAAAATCAAAGTAAAACATTTTTATTTTTAAGTTATCCTTAGTCCTCCAACGTAAACCTAAAACTATCATATTTTAATAATATCTCTAGTTGGTTTTGGCGATTTTATTATACTACGACAATATTTCGTGACCAGGTTGCCTTTTTAACGCAATATAACTTGCAGTTGTATTTCATTTTGATACGAGACTGATTTTAATAAAAATATCACTATTTTGGTTAAAAAATGGATTTGAATATTATTGCGTCGTGAAAATTTCCTATGAGCAAATCGTTTTTGAAAAAACATTGCTAATTACAAGACAATATCTACGTCTGGTTAATTCAACTTGCGTTATGGATAGAACTTTGTTACTTAAATACTATTACATCAGCTGACATAAGTACCTGTTACCAATAGCTAACTCTGCACTAAAAAACATGCTATTTTATTTAGAATAATTATGCTGGTTTTCCATTTACATCGTTGTTTTTTTTTCCATTTAATCGAACAAAATTCTGTATAGCGTCTGAGGATATCCAGAAGGTTTCATTTTGAATGGTTTTTGATTAGTTTTTTTATTTTTTTTTAAGTACATATCTGAATAAATGACTGAGTTATATGGGGGGGGGGGGGGAATTATAACTGTAATACACTGTACATTATGTACGTACATAAGTGAAATGTAATAAGCAAACATATCATACGCGCATATTGCATCTTAATTACTTTAGAAACACTATTTGAGTCTTAGTTAACACCCTCACAACACTATTGGAGTCTTAGTGTAACTTTTATACGTTCTTAAGAAATAAAGGTGTTTCGGACCTCGCCAAATGTTATGTATTACAAATGCCTATATATTATGCATTTGGAAATTCAGACTTAAGGTACCTACATTTATACTCACCGTTACCATAATTTATACTCACCGTAAAGTCGTCACTAAGATCTTTCTCTATTATCACTGTAGTAGACAGATAGGTAGTGCCATTAAAAAACAAAGTTTTACACCGTTAAATTCAAAATAGGAGGTATTATTATATCCAGGGCATTTGTCTGTAAACGTCTGAACTATCATTTGACTTGCCTAAAAATCATAATGTAAATGGGTGATTCTACGTTAAGAGGTTATCAGTTGTTAGGACAGGTGGCATAACAAAAATTTTGAAATTTAACCGTATAATAGTATTTTTTTATTCAAACATCTACTTATTATACATCTGTAAGCTGGCCAGTCAATTAATCATTTTTTCTGGTTTTAGAAGGGACCAGGGGGAGATACTACATGCGAGGAGGGACTTTAGTGTTGGTTATATAAAAAAATGGTTTATTTTTTAGGAATCAACTTTAATTCAAATTCTTATAGACTATAATCATTCTCTTAAACACTCGTTTCTCTTTTTCAGTTGAAAGATATGAAAATTGTCTTTTAATTGTTGAGAAAGTACTTCACCAAACAACAGTTTTTTCTTTACGGTTTGTCTAGCTTTTCGCTGTTCCCTGGGATTCATTTGGTTTACCGTCTTAATAGTTCCCTTTTTTTTTTTTTTTTTTTCGTACTTTTCCTTGTCTTTATCTTTTTGTTGTGCGTACTTTTCGGGGTCATTTTTTATACGTTGATAGCGTAATTTTTTCTGCTAAACGCTTTTTCCAGACGTTCTTCACGTGTCAGTTTTTTCCGACCTGCCATAATCTGTAAAAATAAACTTATCAAAGTTAACACTTTTACCATGTTCTAATGTAGAAACTTCGTTAAATAGTGTTAAACATTCGGTGCTGAAGATCCCTGTATAGTCTTTATAGCAAAAATACCAACTTGTAATAAGTAAGTGAAATTACTACAAAAATTAACCAAACAGTAGAGAAAGAAAAGTATATGCCTATTGTTTGTATTAGGTACCTACTTACAATACACGTGTATTAACCATAACAATACTTCGGATCTGACACATTTATATCTCCCTGGACATTTTGTCTCTATCCTGGCGTCTTACGAGGCAGGGGAAAGATGACAGGAGTGACGTTTTCATTATAAAACATTGATAATTGTAAAAAGTATTTATCGAAAATAAATAGCAAAGAAAATATGATAATCTACGCACAAATTACGGTAAATATACAAATAAAATTCAGTATTCAGATAAATAATTACGAATTAAAACTTACCAGAGAAAAGACGACGTTCACCGAATCACATCCTCAACCAGCTACTGCTTCAATCGAAATGGACACCAACGAGAGCGCACAGATGGCTCGCGTGACGCTTGCTGGTGACTTCACGTCAAATGCATAGCGCTCAATTTAAATTCGCAATGCCAAAGTACACAAACGCAATATTTTTAAGGATTATAAAATACCAGGGGAGGAGACGCGAAATATGTGGGACAAAATTTGTCGTGAATATTTTTTTATGAAAAACACAATATTAAGCAATCTTGCTTATTAGATTACAGTTATTATATATTTTAGTTCATGAAACAAACAAAAATTGAACTATTTTAATATTTAGATCATTCATAGTCACCGATTTACTGACAACATTGGGATAAGGGACAGAACAGGGGATAGATATTTTTCAAGTTCAAGGTGCGATTTTGAAAAAACTAAGTAAATTTAAGTAACCACATTTAATGGCACTAAAGAAGACGTTGTGTACTATGAAATAATAACATTAATTACAACAAAATTCGTAAAAAAAGTATGCTTTTTTATTGTGGCCGTCGAAAGTACCTCTAAACGTAGAATCACCCAAATATAAACTTGATGGTTCTTATTCCAATGAAAAACTAAATCAAATGATCCATCTTTAAAAGCTCTTGCGCCTATAAAAATAGATACATTTTCCTCACCCGACAACTACGGTTTAACATTTTTTTTTTGTTTATTAATATTAATTATTTTAGTATTGGTGACATTTTAATATCCTTAAGAAAATGTTTCTTAAGAAAATGTAAGAATTTTCTTAAGAAACATTAAATAAATTATTCTGCAGCAGGTTTGTAGATTTATGGGGTGTTCGGTACAAGGGCGTAGCCAGTATTTATCTGGGGGGGGCGCCCAATGCAGATTAAACAAAAGAGCCAAAAATAAAAAAGGTCAGTAGAGTCAACGGCAACCGAAATCCCCCGAGTATTTTGGTTTTACTTGACTCTTTGGGGGGGGGGAGGGCGATCGCTGCAGATAAAACAAAAAAGCCAAAAAAAAAAGGTCAGTAGAGGCAACGGCGACCGAAAGCACTCGAGTATTTTGGTTTTTACTTGACCCTTTGGGGGAGGCGATGGGGGCGATCGCCCCCCCTGGCTACGCCCTTGGTTCGATAACAAAAAAGTAAAAGAACTAATTCCATACCTTGTTCAGTTTTGAGCTTCTGTTTTTTCTTTTCTGATGTTTCAAACATTCGCCATTAGTAAACATGTAATAAATATTCGAGGTGTTTTTGCAGGGAATGTGTCTCATATGAAGTATTCTTATATATTTTCTTCTAGCTAAAGATTTGTGTTTATTACCGGTAAGATCAATTTTCAATATTTATTTTCTTTCGGTGAAAGAATCTCATGTCAATGTTTCAACAACAAATATTTTTAAATTTAATGTCTCAATAAAAACAGCAAGTGTCTGGATAAAAATGGATAAAAATCTTGCGTAAGACCCGTCAAACGAACAATTATAACTTACGATTTCTTTAAACCATTTCGGTTCACATATCTCCTGATTTATGTGTGTTAAACTGTGTGTTAAACGTCACATGTGAAACGTGTGTTAAATGTAAACAATCATACATTTTTGTAATACGTAACTACGGATAAACATTTTAAAGTAAAAAAATGCAGGGCATTCGATTTAAAAAAAACATAAAATATTTTTTTTATTCGCTCCTTTACAGTTTGAGGACCTTTGAAATTTGTTCAAGTATTCTAAATATTCATAAAAAAATAGTAATAATCCTTTTTTTAACTTATCGATTAGATGGAAATTAACAGAAATTTTAGGTGACTAACCCTGTATATAAGTGTTAGTTCGTCTCGTATATTGTGTTCTTCGTATATTGTAGTTTATTTTTTCCAAATTGTAATAATTGTATTATATTTTTGACAAGAAATCTGACACATTGGTTTGCTAGGCGTAATATGGTATGTTAGAGGTAAAGAATAGCTACCATTAAACCATAACTACCTAGAGACCATTAAACCATAAAGGCCACTGGAAATGGATTTCAAATGTGAAAACGAGGTTTCCAAAAAAAAAATTTAGGAATTCTGCAAAAATTCTAATTTTTTGAAACTTTGCTATATCCCGCTGTTATAATATATTGTTATAAAGGAAAATGAAAGAAATTAGTAAAACTCACTTATAATTTACACCATTACATTTTCACCAAAAACCCCTTAATATAATAATAATTGCACCATGTTAATTACGTACAATCAGAAACATAAAACCAAATAAATAAAAAAACTAGAAGAAAATATTTTTTCTTTTTGGTTGAGGGTAAAGACTTCAGTCATTTAAATATCCTTTTTTAAGGAAAACAAATCTATTATCTCGTCACTATTAAGACGAAATAAATGCCGATAAAAAAGAACTTACCTGCATTAAAAACAGCGAATTAATAATTGTGGCTAGTAAAAGCACACACCTCATTTTACTGCATGTATTAGATTATAGCGATGTAATGTCTACGTGATACCAAAAATAACGAAATACTTAAACATTAATACACACATTTAAATAATTGCCTTTAAATTAATATCTTCCAAATATGACCATCATTTGCAACGAATCAGTGACTACACAAAAAGAAAATGTACAATTAAGAGACAGCGGATTTAAAAAATAATTTAGTAAATTACATTGGTCATGCGTGTATCATATGCATATAATAAAGGGTAATTCCTAAATTGAGTCATATTTTTAATAGCAGGTAGAACATTTCAGTAAAGAAGAAATACAGTAAAAAAACTAATATTTGTCGCTTTAGTTGCGGAATCATTTATTTCTACTGTTTTCTTTTCACTGTAATTTAAGGCAAGACCATCCGGACCATCCAAATGCTATTCTCGAAATGTTACAATAATAGGGCAACTTTTTTTTATTTTCGAGTGTTTTGAATTATGTTATATAGAAAAAATGTTTGTTTTGAAGAGTTCTATACACTATTCAAAAATACGAAATTGTTGATATGGACATCAACTGTCGTTATACTGGATTTAGGGCTAATGATATTTTCTATGACTGGATTATTTCTACTGATTTCTTTTCCATCTTTCGCAAATATTGATCCCAAATACTCCTTACAGCTTTTCAATGTTTCTCCATTATCCATGTGTAGATCATACATATCAACACCCAAAGGCACATACAGGGTTTGTCCGGAAAGTAATGTCAGTGATTTTTTCCGAGACTGTACGCCTGCCCGCGCTTTACGTGCTGGGATTGTGGTGGGGGGATCTGGCAACAAGATCCAACAAGCGTCAGTTGGCTACCGGTCGTTGTAGCGGTCGCATCACTCGTTCTTTGAGAGTCGTTACAGTGACCCGGTGCAAGAAAATATGCAACGTTCGCTTGAGCAGCGGATGGCGATCAAATTTTGTGTGAAACTGGAGAAGAGTGCTGCGGAAACCATTCCAAGGTTGAGGAAGGCTTTCGGCGTCGATTGTCTTTCTGACAGGCAAATTTTCCGGTGGCACAAGGCCTTCGCAGAAGGTCGGGAAGATGTCAACATGAGAACCGCGCTGGACGGCCATCAACCTCTAGTTCCGACGACAATGTGAAACGTGTGCGTGACTTGTTGAACACTGACCGTCGTCTAAGTGTCCGTTTAATTTCCGAAACATTAGACATTACGAAAACCATTGTTCACGAAATTGTGTCGGAGTCTTTAGGAATGAGGAAGGTGGCGAAGCTCGTGCCAAAAGTACTAATGGACGATCAAAAAAGCGAGGCGCGTCGAATCCTGCCAAGAACTTTTGGACACCTGCGAAGACAACCCCGCTTTCCTTGATGACGTCATTACCGGGGACGAAAGTTGGGTCTTTGAATACGATCTGGAGACAAAGAGGCAAAGTGCGGAATGGCACACGTCGAACTCCCTCGCCCCAAGAAGGCCAGGATGTCCAGGTCAAAGATCAAGACAATGCTGATTGTCTTTTTAATTGCCGGGGATTGGTCCATCATAAGTTCGTTCCGCAGGGGACAACCGTAACCGGAAAGTTTTACGTTGAGGTGCTGAAGTGGATGAAACGCTGGGTGAATCGCGTCCGTCCAGACATCTCAAAATACTGGAAGCTTCACCACGACAATGCGCCTTCGCACACCTGCTTCCTCGTGGCCAATTACCTCGTCAGGCAGGTATCACCGTTGTTCCCCAGCCTCCCCTACAGCCCCGATGTGCCCCCCTCCAGACTTTTTTCTGTTTCCCGCGCCTCAAAACCCCAATGAAAGGACAGCATTTTGGGTCGGTGAAAAACATTCAGAAGGCTTGCACCGACGCTTTAAAGGCGATTCCGGAAAACGACCGTGCGGCTTTTGATGCGTGGAAGACCCGCTGGAACCGATATGTGGACGCAGGAGGAATGTATTTTGAAAGTTTCTAAAGATTTGTACATATAGAACCAAACAAAGCTCACTGACATTGCTTTCCGGACAAACCCTGTAGCACGTTTTAATAAAGTTAATCTCCATTGAATCCCTATTTGTCATATTCTTGCTAAGCTAATATATGTCATTTTTTTTATTTACAACTTTTGATCTAGAGTGCTTAGAGCTAATTCAAACGTTTCAGTTTAAGTTAAGTTGGCCTCAGAAATTTTTTTATCTTGTTTTTTGTGGACAGTTTTTTTAGCGTTTCAATATGACGCAAAAACATGTTTAATGTTTTTTTTAATTTTTCTGATGGGAATAATATGGCTCATAAGTTTATGGCCCATAAGTTTATAGCCATGATAACATAATCTGGCTTTTGTTACCAACACTTTGATGTCACACACTACAACATTTGCTTAAGAATTATCAAGAAAAAAACGCAATGAAACATCAAATACCCGGAAATATGACTACAAAATAGGACTTGATTTTAATGCGCCGATATTAGACGGTTTCAAAACAAAAACTTTTGGCGTAAATTCGAGTCGGTTCAGGAGAATACTGAATATTCTACTATATAATTTCTGCTATATCTTTGCATTTTTCAACAATTTAATTGTTGAAAAATGCTAATGTTCTAAATGAAATGTTCTAAACATGGAAAAAATGACGGAAATAAAACAATTTGGGTTATGTATTAAAGTGGACAAGTTTGCTTACGCTGTTTCAGAGTCAACAATGTTTTTGTTTTCAAATCCTTCCAAACTTATTGTCCGCGCACTAAAATCAAGCCCTATTTTGTGTTATATTCCATGTTTTGATGTTTGTTTGAGTTTTTTCTTAAAACATCATGTGTTGGTAGATATCAAGAAGCATTATTTAAATAATCTTATGAGCCGTACTGTTCCAATTTGAAAAAAAAAAATGAGGAAACAGTAAACATTTCTATTCACCATGTTTAAACACTTAATAATAAAAACTATCAACAAAAGAAGACAAAACAATGTTTCTAGGTCTACTTTACTTAAACTGAAATGTTCTAACTAAATCTAAGCATCCTAGAGCAAAAGTTTTAAATCAAAAAATAAATGGCATGACGTCAAAAAGTGACAAATATCATTGTGCTCAGAATGACATTCAAAATCAAAACAAGTGAACATAAATTTAAGGTGCTATTTGAGATTTGATTTTTTTTTTTGACATGATGTGTCAAAAAGTGACAGATATCATTGGCTCAGAATGACATTCAGGATCAAAACAAGTGAAAATATATAACGTACAATTTGAGATTCGGAAGTTGGGGCAATTTCCGGAGAACAAAAATTGCCGACTATGTCAATAATTGCAGGTTTATACCTAATATTCAATTCTAAAACTTCCATTATTTTTTCTCTGAAAACAACAAAGTTATAGGGGTATGGGATTCCCAATTTTAAGTGACAAACTCTCTGTATCAGGACTGAAGGTCATCGCATTTTTTTGTATGGCTGTATCTGAAAACAATTTAAAACTCTATGTAAGTGCAACCTATAAACTCATTTGTAGTTTGATCTCTTAAATTTGTCCACATTTTCCAGTAACTCTCTGTCTAATTAGGGAAATGCGATGTGTATAAAGTACCGTTGCGTAGAATATATGTAGATACCCTGGACATGACAGATTACAGAAATTACAGAAAAAAATCATTGCATTTAGAACTTTGAAAAAAATACAGGCTTCATCCTTTTAAGCCAACAAGGGTCCAACATCTAACTGAAACTAATAAACAAGAATATTTGACATTCTGCAGAACTATCTTAGAAAAACTAAAAAGTGTTAGCAATGATGCCGCCCGATGAAATCAGCGAGTCCGTGCCCGATTGTCGTGGTGTCTCATGGTAACGCGGAGGCGTTGACATGGACCGGGGGACATCTTGTTTTTTGAAGTTTTCCCGTGAGGATTAATTTTTGTGTGCGGACCTCGTCGACTGCATCTTTCTCGAGTATTATAACAGACTTGCGGATTAAAATCGGAGTAATAAGTCCAGAGTTGGAACGTCTCCCTTTTAGTGCAGCGGTGGGATATACACGTGCTTTATTTGAACGGTTAAGTGACATTTTGTGAACTGGAAAAAAAAACGGATTTGACAAGTTACTTGACGTTTGCCGAGTGCGTAAGTGAAAGCTAGAGGATTACATTGAAGGCACGACGGTAGGAGTAGACAATAAGTTGTGACAATGCCAAGATCGTCAAAAAGGCGTGAGAGCTCATCAGAGTCGACTTCTAGAGATTCAAGTGACTCGAGATCAAGTTCAGATAAACAATCGTACGGTCGTTATGAACGTAAGAGTAATAAATCTAAGCGTAAGACGAGGAAACGTTCCTCCAAGTCATATACGCCACCGCGTTCACCACTACAAAATAATAATATCGATGTTCAGTCAATATCAAGTAAACAATCAGATGATTTAGTAGAGGCAAATAAAAAGATTAGTAATCTAGAACAGCTTGTTAACGATTTACTAAATAAAAATGCTGGTCGAAGTCCACGCGTTACCATAAAATCGGATTGTATTCCCGAATTTAGTCCAGATATACCAAGTTTAACGTCAAAAGTTTGGGTGGATAAAATTGATCAACTTGCAAAATAAATGGTTGGAACGAACAAACCATTATTTATCACATGCAATCTAGGCTTTCCGGTTTGGCAAAATCGTGGTATAATAGTTTATCAGATTATGATCACTCGTGGGAACAATGGAAGCAAATGATAATTAATGCTTTTCCCGAACACCGTGATTTTCCGTCAACCCTTAAAAAGATGGTTGCTCAAAAAAAGATGCATGACGAGTCGTGGACGGAGTATTATTTTGCAAAGACCGAACTGTTGAGGCGTTGCGAGATTATCGGTAAAAATGCTGTGTCAATGATTATTGATGGGATCTACGATCCTGTAATACAAAACGGTGCAAAAGCAGGGAGGTATGAACAACCAGAAATTTTGTACAAAGAATATTTATCAACATTAGGTCCAGTGGAACGTCCACAATTCCCAATGCGAGAGAAGTACAACAAAACGTTTGTAAGTACTAAGCGTCATAATTCTAATAATTATAAATTTTCAAAATCTAATTACGGCACCTCAAAAGAAAGCAGCTATCGCCCTAAATGTTTCAACTGTGGCCATTTGGGTCATATTTCTACAGCATGCAAAAAACCACGCCTAGAATGCAACAAATGCAAGCGTCTAGGGCACACAGAAAAATATTGTTACAAAAATGGGTCTGGAGGACCTCAGGCAAGTACTTCAAAAAAATGTTTTATCTTTGGAAATACCAGACAAAAATTTTAAGAAATGTTATGTTGTCTCGTGCAAAGTTAATGGGTTTTTATGCACCGGACTTATAGATACAGGATGTGCGGCAGTAACCCTAAGATATACAGATGCCAGACGTTTTGGGGTGGAATGGCAGACATGTAATATTCAGATAAATGGGTATGGAGGTGGTCGATCCAAGGCGATTGGGCAGTGCACCATCAACATCGAAGTTGATTTAGTTCATGCGAGAGTGCCAGCGTTGATTGTAGCGGACGATATACAAGATGTTAGTGTAATGATTGGTCAGCCTTTTATTAACCAAACAAACGTTGTTCTGGTTGTAAAGGATGATCAAATTCGATTATTCAGTTCTGATATTTTAGACTTACCACAAGTTGACCAGTTACCACCGACAAAAATTAAAATGATGGTGACTAAAGATATCGTTATACCACCTCATCATATTGGCCATGTGAAATTTAATTCGGTAGAGCAGTACGAGGGTGATTTATTCGTTGATTTTCAAGCTCGATACAAGCCCTTAAATGATATTTTAAGCCTTAAGCCCTATTTAATACCTAGTTGCGTAGTTTCATCTAAAGATGGGACCCTGCCTATATTAAATGTCTCCACTAATTTCATACGCTTCACAGCCAAGGATACCATAGCACGAGGAATGCCCTGTGTACCTGAGAGCTCCATATCAGCTAGTAAGCGTAGTATTAACCAAATCCTTGGTTCTTTACGTTTTAAACGGCCCTGGTATATATGGATGATATTTTGTTACCATCGCCTACATTTGAGAAAGGGTTAAAGGCCTTAGAAACAGTGCTAAAGGTTTTCCAAGATGCCGGAATAACGTTACGTCCAGGAAAGTGTTCTTTTTTTTCCAACGGACTGTGGAATATTTGGGCCACGAGATATCTTCAGAAGGTATTCGACCGGGAAAGGCGAAGATTGTAGCTGTAGACAAATTTCCCACTCCCAAAAATGTTCACGAGATAAGACAATTTATTGGACTAGCAAGCTATTTTAGGAAATTCGTTAAAAATTTTGCACAAATTTCAAAACCGTTAACTAGTCTCACAAAGGAAAATCAACTATTCCAATGGGGTCAAGATCAAGAGACATCGTTTCAACAGCTTAAGAATGTTTTATGTACGAGACCAGTATTGACTATCTATGATCCTTCTTTGGAAACAGAACTCCACACAGACGCATCAAAATGGGGAATTGGAGGAATACTAGTACAGAAACAGAAAGATGGAAAAGTAGCACCTATACAGTACTTCAGCCGTCAAACTAGGAAGGAAGAACAAAGGTTGTAACCGACTGTAATTCCATACGAAGTACCTTTTCGAAGAAAGATTTGGTGCCAAGAATAGCCCGTTGGTGGATGACTACACTTGAGTTTAACTTTAAAGTGGAATATAGGCCAGGTTCTCGAATGGCTCATGTAGATGCTTTGAGCCGAAACGCCTTTGAAGATCCAGTAGATGCCGAGGCACATATCGATGTGTTTCAAATAAATATTACTGAAAGCGACTGGGTGTTATCGATACAGTTAATGGATAACCGTTGTAAGTATTTGCATGAAGTCCTTTCGGAACGTCCGAAGGACAAGGAAGAGGAATTAATTTACAAAGACTATACGTTAAAGAACAACCGTGTATACAAAAACACCAATGATGGACCAAAATGGGTAGTGCCTAAAAATGCACGGCGAGCTGTTGTCGCCTACTATCATGATATGGCAGGACACTTTGCTTTGGATAAAACCTTATCATCACTATCACAACAGTACTGGTTTCCCCAAATGCGAAAATATGTTGAACGATATATTCACACGTGTATAATGTGCGCTTATAATAAAGAACCAGCAGGGAAACGACCTGGTGTTTTACACCCGATAGAAAAGATTGCTACTCCTATGGATACACTCCATGTTGATCACCTCGGTCCTTTTGTAAAGAGTACCAGAGGCAACTCGTACCTAATTGTCGCTGTGGATGGTTTTACGAAATATGTATTCGCTAAGGCAGTGGCTAGTACAAAGGTGGGGCCGTTAATAAAATTTATTGATGAAATTTCTGAAGTATTTGGAACACCGAGAAGAATTATATGTGACAAAGGGACATGCTATTCAATAACGGACAAGTTGAGAGATGTAACAGAACCTTTCTTAGTGGTCTTACTTCAACAACAGACGATGAATCTAGGTGGGATCAAGGCATTGGACGAATTAAATTTGGAATAAATTCTACATTGTGCAAGAGTACCGGGAAAACTCCGCACGAGCTGATGTTTGGATATTGCCCGAGAGGAATAAATGATTCCTTTTTATCGTCTGAAGTAGGGGAACTCAGAATACTCCACGACACTGTCCGAACGCAGAGAGCAAGCTAAACAAAATATAGAAAGAGATCAAGTTAAACAAAAGAAACGATATGACTCGAAAAGATTGGTTGATATTAAATATCAGGTTGGGCAGCAGGTACTGATGAAAAGGAATATAGGCATTAATGCTGGAAAAAGTAGAAAGCTATTGCCAAAATACGCAGGACCGTTTATTATCACTGCTGTATTAGACAAGGATCGATATGTGGTAGAAGATTTACCAGGCACGAACAGGAGTCAAAATAAATACTCCGGCATATGCTGTAGATAAACTTAAACCTTTTCATATACGCAATGATAGCGATGATGAGTCTTCTGAAGAGCAAAAACGTAGGTCAAAGGGAAAACGTTTCCCCAAGAGGAAAACGTTCCTCAAGAGCAAACGTTGCTCAGCGGGAAAACGTTTCCCGAGAGGACTCTGTCCTCCATGAGCAAACGTTGCTCAAGGGAAAACGTTTCCCTAGAGGACTCTTGTTCCTCAGGAGCAAACGTTGCTCAAAGGGAAAACGTTTCCCAAGAGGAAAATGTTCCTCACGAGCAAACGTTGCTCATGGGAAAAACGTTTCCCGAGGGGACTCTGTCCTCAGGAGCAAACGTTGCTCAAAGGGAAAACGTTTCCCAAGAGGAAAACGTTTCTCAAGAGCAAACGTTGCTCAGCGGGAAAACGTTTCCCGAGAGGACTCTGTCCTCCATGAGCAAACGTTGCTCAAGGGGAAAACGTTTCCCCAGAGGATTCTGTCCCTCAGGAGCAAACGTTGCTCAGAGGGAAAACGTTTCCCAAGAGGAAAACGTTCCTCAAGAGCAAACGTTGCTCAGCGGGAAAAACGTTTCCCGAGAGGAACTCTGTCCTCCATGAGCCAAACGTTGCTCAAGGGGGAAAACGTTTCCCCAGAGGATTCTGTTCCTCAGGAGCAAACGTTGCTCAGAGGGAAAACGTTTCCCAAGAGGAAAACGTTCCTCAAGAGCAAACGTTGTTCAGCGGAAAACGTTTCCCGAGAGGGACTCTGTCCTCCATGAGCAAACGTTGCTCAAGGGGAAAACGTTTCCCTAGAGGACTCTGTTCCTCAGAAGCAAACGTTCCTCAAATGGAAAACGGTTCCCAAGAGGAAAACGTTCCTCACGAGCAAACGTTGCTCAGCGGGAAAACGTTTCCGAGGGGACTCTGTCCTCAGGGAGCAAACGTTGCTCAAAGGGAAAACGTTTCCCCAAGAGGAAAAAAACGTTCCTCAAAGAGTAAAACGTTGCTCAGCGGGAAAACGTTTCCCGAGAGGACTCTGTCCTCCCATAGAGCAAACGTTGCTCAAGGGGAAAACGTTTCCCAGAGGATTCTGTTCCTCAGGAGCAAACGTTGCTCAAAGGGCAAACGTTTCCCAAGAGGAAAACGTTCCTCAAGAGCAAACGTTGCTCAGCGGGAAAACGTTTCCCCGAGAGGACTCTGTCCTCCATAAGCAAACGTTGCTCAAGGGGAAAACGTTTCCCAGAGGACTCTGTTCCTCAGGGAGCAAACGTTGCTCAAAGGGAAAACGTTTCCCAAGAGGAAAACGTCTCCTCAAGAGCAAAACGTTACTCAGCGGGAAAACGGTTCCCGAGAGGACTCTGTCCTCCATGAGCAAACGTTGCTCAAAGGGAAAACGTTTCCCCAGAGGGCTCTGTTCCTCAGGAGCAAACGTTGCTCAGAGGGAGAACGTTTCAAGAGGAAACGTTCCTCAAGAGCAATGCGTTGCTCAGAGGGAAAATGTTTCCCAAGAGGACCACGATCCTCAGGGGAAAAACGTTTCCCAGGGAGGACACGTCACTCCTCAAAAGAGTAGCGTTTCTCGGAAGCGAATGTGTTTTCGCGAAACCGCAAAACTCTACTCTAGAGCAAGACGTTGCTCCAGATTTGCGACAAATCATAACACGAAAGAGAATGGCTAAAAAATAGCTGATCTAGGGGAAACTCTAGGCGGTTGAATAACTATTTTCTTAAGTGTTATGTCACAACATTTTATTGAAGTTTTTTTTGTTGGTTACAGGTTCACGAGGACGTTGAACAGGGTAGCTGTGGCCGACTGTTAGCAATGATGCCGCCCGATGAAATCAGCGAGTCCAGTGCCCGATTGTCGTGTGTGTCTCATGGTAACGCGGAGGCGTTGACATGGACCGGGGGACATCTTGTTTTTTGAAGTTTTCCCGTGAGGGATTAATTTTTTGTGTGCGGACCTCGTCGACTGCATCTTTCTCGAGTATTATAACAGACTTGTGGATTAAAATCGAGTAATAAGTCCAGAGTTGGAACGTCTCCCTTTTTAAAAGGGATCCAAATTTCTTCTACAAAATGTTGTGGAGTGATGAACCCTGTTTTAGCACTGCAGGAATTCCAAATAGGAAAAACATTCATTACTACGTTCCTTACAGTCCTGAAAAGTTTTTTGAAGTGAAACATTTTTGCCGCCGATCTGTAAACGTGTGGAATGGGATAAAAATAATAATATTTCGGGTTAGATTTTTTTAACCCGAATTTGCCGACCGTGATCTTTACCTTGACAAGCGAGAAGAACCAACTTGAATATTTAATCGATGAATTACCTTTAAATGAAGAGCAATCAATTGCTCTTCAGCAAAATGGTGCACCACCACCATTTTTAAATGAAAAAATATGAGACCTGGATTGGAAAACGTGGAACACTTAAGTGGCCAGCCGAACAGTCAAGACCTAACCCTCTTGATACCTTTATATATCGGTTATTAGTTTTTAAGTTTTTTAAATAATGTAATGTTTTAAATAAGAACACAACAATATTGTTAAATTGTAAACTACATTATTAAAATACACATTATACAAAATGGTATTAAAAAATAAATACAAATCCACTTTGGGTAGTCAAAGCTCTTAATAAATTGGAGAAAAGCTCTCCTGAACTTAATCCTCCAGAAACACCAAAGCGGGATTATTGAAGCGTTCAAATTTCAAATTTCGAGTTGATATCTCAAAGCGTTTCATTTTTACTATTGTGACCATTTCCAAAACAATAATTTATGATTTATATGACAGTTTATACTCTGACATTTGTAAAAGTGACATTTGTGACAGCTGACATTTATTAAGTTTTATAGTTTACATATTTAGTCTATTTAGTTTATACATGACATATTAAATATTCTAGATGTCAAACGAATTTTCTAGAACATGTAAAATTTATAAATACTGGTGTTGTTGCTAGGATAGAGTTAGTTGTGATCTTAATGTTATACAGTTAAGACCGACGTGTGGTAGAGTATTAATAAACGTCCTTATAATTGAAGAAGTGAATCATTTGAAAGAAACACGTAACATTTTGGTGACAGCGGTGAGATTATAGAAGAATTCAAAGAAGAGAAAAGTTTTATGGTGAAACACAAGATCGACAAAATACGACGAAGAAACAACGGCAATGGATGTGAGTGAAATATTAAAATTTTTACAACAAGGACGACAGGAGGACGAAAGGGTGACGAGAGGAGGACGAACGACGACAACAAGAGGACCGTGAGGAGACAATAAGGCGAGAGGAAAAGCGACGAGAGGAGGATGAACGACGACGACAGGAGGACCGTGAGGAAGCAGAACGACGACGACAGGAGGACCGTGAGGAGGCAGAACGACGACGACAATAGGACCGAGACGAGGCGGAGAGGCGCTATCAGGAAATTTGTGAGTCCCAGCAAGTAATAAACACCAGGTTGAATGCATTTTCTGGGAGGATTGATGGCGTGGAACAGCAGATTGACCAGGTAGGCATTAAAGTTAATCGAATTTAGGAAGGTGGTTGAAGAGAACAAAGAAGAGAGAAATCGAGAGAAAATTAGAAGACACCAGACGGCAAGTACAAAAAGAAATAATGGAAAAGATAGAAGGACTAGGCCACCAACTGCATCGTACTTCGATAGCCGATTCAAAAGATGATTCGATCTCACAAGGTACCCTTACAAAACTCAAGTCCTCTGCATACGGGAAAGTCAGTACATAAATGCTTAAGCCTCCTACGTACGATGGACAGTCATCATGGTCCATGTACCGTAGACAGTTTGAGGCTGCCGCAAAAAGCCAACGGATGGACTCCACAAGAAATGGCTACTTCGCTAGTCATATCTCTCAGAGGTCAGGCCTCCAGAAATTTTACAGAGCATCCCGAAGAGCAGCAAAACGATTACGACAGGATTGTAGGAGCATTAGAAATAAGGTATGGACACAAATATCTCCGTCAAGTTTACCAGTCCCAAATCAAGAGTAGACAACAAAGAACCAATGAGTCCTTCAAGAGTACGAAGCTCGACATTGAACGGCTCATCCATTTGGCTTACATCGTATCATCCAGTTCGGCTTTCGAAAAATTCTGTAAGAGAATATTTTCTACTTCTGGGATAAGTATTTCAAAATAGGTAACTCCAGTTAGAGTATAATCATAAAATATAGGCTCAACAATTTTGTGTCCAATTTTGTGAAAAGTCCACACCAAACTCTAACAGTTTTTCTTCCTGTTTTTTTGTTTTTTCAATATTTTTCTGTTGTCATTGTTTTCCCAACGACCTGATTTTTCCTATTAAAAATCCCTGCCGTGGAAAAGGACGATCCATCAGTCCATAATATTTAGTAAAATAAACGGAATCATCCAACTCCAGCCTTTTTTTTTATGAGCCTCTGTTAAAACTTGTTAGGGTACAATTTTATATGGTATGTAGTTGTTATTTTTTAACATACGTTGAATTTTGGAATAACTTTTACCTAATTGATCGACTGTAATACAATGTTTCCAAAAAAGTATATTCGCGAATAAATATGGATGGGCGAACCTTCGAAATGAAGCAGTATATCTATGTAGCTGTTCTTCCAGGTTTGCTTGAATTACACGCTTTTTTCTACTAAAACTGTAGTTATTATTCGGTAAATATTGTTGAACGTATTTTCTGATGGTAGTTGGACGATTTCGATACAACACCCTATATTCTCTATTTGCTGCACGTTAATTTTTGTTATTTTTAGTATTTGGACTTTTTTCTTTCTCATTGTAAACCATTTTGATTATATCATTAAAGAAATGTCACTTATCAAACAAAATAGTTGTCATTTTCATAGCTTACTTTTAATAATGAAACCTTTTTCATATTTATAGTAACTAATTTAACTTATTTACAGTAACTAGTTATACTTATTATTAAGATATTCTAACTCAAAAACGGTATAAAATAGGGGTAAGATATGGTATATTTTTGAAATCGGGAAAAAAAGATGATTCCAAAATTTTTATAATATACAGGATACCCCATTAAAAAATGTATCCCCTGAAATCTGCACGCTACTGTACTTTTGATAGCATTTAACAGAATTCAGTCATCCCTACATAACTTTTGTTTAAAACTTTTTTTTTCTATAGGTAATTTAAAATATAATGCATATAATTATACCATTACATTTTCACAAAAAACTTTCACTCCCTTTACTATAAAACTAATTGCACTACCTTAATTATGTACAATGAGAAACATAGAACCAAAATAAATAAAAAACTAGAAGAAAATGAGAAATGAGAAACATGGAACCAAATAAATAAAAAACTAGAAGAAAACAAATGTTATTTTTTGGTTGAGGCAAATATTTCAGTTATTTAAATATCATTTTTAAGGAAACAAATCTAATTGTGGCCTCGTAAAAGTACACACCTCATTTTATTGTATGTGTTGGATTATAGCGATTTAATGTTCCTATAATCTCAAAAATAACGACATACTCTAACATTAATACTACATTTAAATAATTGCTTTTAAATTAATAGCTTCCAGATATGACCATCATTTGCAATAAATGAGTGGCTACACAAAAGTAGTGTAATTTATAACAAAGGATATGCATAATTAAGAGAGAGATTTTAAAAAATAATATAATAAATTACATTTAAGTCATGAGTGTATCACATACATACATATAATACATATATATATAGGGTGATTCCTAAATTAAGTCACATTTTTTTAATATCATGTAAATTTAATCATAAAAATAAATTGAGTAAATTCAAACAAACATATTTTTCCAAATTTTTTTTCAAACTCAAAAAAAGTTGCGTTATTAATTTCTAAAATAGCAATGATCAGGCCCTGCCTTCAATTTAAAGAAACATTAAAATAAGAAAATACAAAGAATGCCTAATGCTTATCGCTTTAATTGTGAATCGTTTATTCTCTACTGTTTTTTTTTACTGTGTAACCGTTCCTTTTAAATTTAAGGCAGGACCGGATAAATGCTATTTTCGAAATCTAAGGCAACTTGTTTTTATTTTTGAGTGTTTTAAATTATGTTATTTGGAAAAAATGTTTGTTTTCAATAGTTCTCTACGCTGAAAAAAAAAAATATGAAATTGTTGATATTTGATATGGATATCAACTTACGAATCATCCCGTATAAATAGCGCGTTTTAAACGTCTGATGATGCCTTCTAACTTGCGTACTCCATTTTATCTTATCATTCAAATCATTAGCGTACAAGTCACCGTACGTACCATATGTCTGCTCCATCTATTAGAATACTTTTTACCAGATGTTATAGCTCATCCTTTTCCTTTGTTTTTTGACCAACATACCGCACATACCTACTCGGACCAGTCAACGTGTTTATTTAAACGAAAGTTTGTATACTATTTGATGATCTTGTATCCAACACCAGATTGTGAGTATATGGTGCGCTACTGACCATAAATTATATTTCGCTTTTCAGTCTGACTAAACTATAATTCGTGTGCTTTACCTCGTATTAATGCATTCGTTATATTTGTTAGTGCTACCGACTTGTCATTGACAATCAGTCAGTTGTAAAATTGAACAGGCTCCAAGTGTTTTAGTCGGACCGTCTTTTAATCGGTCGTCTGCGGTGTCTCATTAAGGCCCACTACAGAAGACCGACTATCGGCCACCTACAGTTGTGTCGGTATGAATGCACCGTATACGTTTAAATTAGACACACTGCAAACGACGGACTAAAATGACGGTCAAACTAAAAATTGGAACCTGTTCCATTTTGCAACCGACTCGATTGTCGGTGACAAGTCGGTAACAAATGGAACGAATGTACTAATACGAGGTAACGCACACGAACTACAATTTAGTCGGAGCTGAGCGAAATAGGAGCGGAGCATGGTCAGAAGCGTACCACTTAGTCAGAATCTAAGTGTTGGATACAAGATAATCAAACAGCATATGAAACTTTCATTTCAATAAACGTTGACTAGTAAGGGGGCTAGGGGACTAGTAAGGGGTAAAAAATCGTACAAAAACATTATTCATTCTTTTTCTACGTTTTAGTAATATTGTTACGCACATTAATCTTTGAATATACATCACCCCGTCTATGTTATAACTCAAGGCAACCGACTGTCTGTACATGTGCGAACAGTGATTCTATTTTCCGATTTCTCACCTACTGTCGGTCGGTCTGCGGTGTCTTCCTACAAAATAGTCGCTGACCGACTGTGTGTCGTCTGCGGTGGACCTAAGCTTTCTCAACATATTATGTATAGTCCTTCTATTTTTAATTGAAAATGATAAATACGCCTGGGGAACAAAAAAGCGGTGCAACTTTATGATTCCATGGTCGTGCATATCTTTTATAAATTCGAAAATTGTGAAATAATTTTTTTCATTCAAATCAATATAGGAGATTAAAATTAGCCTGCATACAAAACTTAAAATTAGCCTGCATGCAAATTATATTACAATATTTGTAATATAATTTGCTGTAAATAATGCTCAAAAAATTGCCTGTGTTAATAAACCTAGCTGTTATACACGTCACTGGCGTCTTAAACAAGTAGAATTGCTAAAGTCGTATATCATTTTAACGACGTCGTAAAAATTGTATGGAAGTGGACCGAATAAGTATTTAGGGAGTATTAGATACAAAGCAATCCAATAGTATACTGGATCGGCATTCCAGTTGCCGGAACGGCACGGCGTTGCCGGCTCTTCAAAATTTTCTTAAGTATAGTAATATACATAAAGTTGTTTTAATTTATAATTATTTTTTCCAGCAATTTTAAACGCTTTATTTTAATGCTAACTAATAAATTTATATTTATGTATTTTTTTTAAATATTTCCAAACTAGCTTTCTAAGAACGTCACGAACTAACAGTTTACTGAAGTATAAAGTAGTGGAGTACTTGGATAGTGAGCTTAGCAATTTTAGAAAATATATCTGACAACCTTGCTTTTTTCTACCTATTTTCAATTTAGAATGGAAATACAGTATCAGGTAATTCTAGAATGTGGATCACCCCCATAACTCTGTTGTTTTCTGAAGTACTGGTAACAATAACATTTTAGAATTAGATATCTAACATAAGTCTTCATTTATTGACATATTCGACAATTTTTATTCACTTTCAGTTTAACCGAAAATAGTCCCAACTTCCGAATTTTTAATAGCACGTCACATTTGTTTTTCTTTGTTTTGTTTACAAATATTATTCTTTTGGACGATAATACTTCATTTGTGACTTTCTGACATCATGCCATTTATTTTGTTCTTTTATATATTTTAATCTAGAGAGCTTAGGACTCCAATAAAACGTTTTAGTTTAAGTCAAGTAAACGTAGAAAAATTGATTTATGTGGTTTTTGATAACAGGTTGCATTTTGTAAGCATTTTGAGGCAAAGAAAACTTTATATCAAAATTACATTTTAAGTTTAGGTACCTAAAATCACACAGAAGTATTTATTTATAAATATCAATACATGAATACTAAATATAATAGTTATTTGTTTTTTATTTTTGGTGACAACTAACTCGACTCGATAGTTGCAATACATCTATAATGTTTTGAATGAAATGTCATGAAGTACATCTTTTTAAATCAGGCAGGATAATTCTTTAGAAAAGTAAAAAATATGCAGGTGTTCCGTTTATAGAAATTCATGTTTTTTTTTATTTGGTCACTTTTCACCTGAATTTAAAACATAATACAGAAAATTTGCTAAATCTTGTATAACAAACCATGTAGGTACATGTTAACATGTACTAAACATAAACCATGTATGTGGGTACATATGGCATTCACAATAAACATTGACATTTACTGTGAATATTGTGGTACCAACATTTTTATTCTTAAAAAGTAAGCAAAACGGGTAGTACAACTATATTCCCTCGCCGAATAGAATACTATAACAAATAATTTTAAGCAAATTTTAAATGCTGGTAATATGGTTGTAAACCTCTTAACGAATCACGTAATCGTTACGAGGGGCCAATAAATGATTAATATGATAAATTACCTGTATAATAACGCTTGTTTTGTATGAAAATTCTCCACCATCAAACTAATGTGTTATTTCGCTAATATATACCTATGGAACCCTTACACTGACCTGTAAATTGTCGTATCACGTAGCAAAATCTTGAGAACATCAACAACATGTTGGAAAAACGTCCTTAATGACCCTTAGTAGAGCAATAGAAAATTGATTTACCTCCTCTGTACATAAAACCAGGGCTTATAAAAAAATTGTTAAAGCCTTAAATACAGAAGGAAATGCTTTTCTTTATTTGCGACGGAAATTCGCGCATATAAGTGAGAGTAAACTTTTAAAGAAGAAATGTTTGTTGGGCCTGCAAATACGAGAACTTTTTTAAATACGAAAATTTTGAAACTACAATTTCGGGAAAAGCAAATAGGGGCATTGACTGCCTTCAGAAATGTATGTAGCAACTTCCCAGGTAACAAGAAATCGGAGAACTACAAATATCAAGTTGAAGAACTTTTTTAATCTTACAAAACGTTAGGTTGCAACATGTCACTTAAGCTACATTTTCTTCACTCCCATCTGGAATTTTTCCCTGACAATTTAGGTGCAGGTTTCAAACGAACACGGCGAAAGATTTGACCAGCAAATTGCGCAAATGGAGAAGCAGTATAGTAGAAAATGGACCAAACATGTTAGCGGACTACTGTTGGGCCCTCAAACGTGAAATCGATCCCTGCGAATACAAGTGGAAAAAAGACAACATAGGCAACAAAGGGATACATCAACACATAAAATTGTCCTTTCCGGGATCCAGCTAACCCAAAAGACAGACTCCATTCAACTCCATTCTAAGAAGGTGACAGTTTGGTGTGCCATATCGTCTTCTGGAATAATCGGTAACTACATTTATGAAGATGTCCGCGGCCGTTCGGTTACTGTGACTAGCCAGCGCTACATTGAAATGATTCGCAAGTTTTTTATTCCGACTCTTCAGAACTTTCCTGGGTACAACCCAAATTGGACTTGGTTTCAACAAGATGGTGCCACGGAACACACAGCAGCCGAATCGATGACCATTCTAGGCGAATTGTTTCTAGGCACGCTTATTTCCAAATTTGGTGATATCTCCCTTCTCTCCAAGATCACTGGACCTAACGCCCCCGGATTTTTTGTGGGGATACTAAAAAAATATCGTCTACATCAGTCTCCCGGCCAATACGAACTACTTAAAGAATAGCATCCGGGCAGCCATTACTAATATGCCTGTTGAAATGTGTCAGTGAAAATATAGGAACAAGATTATAGAGGAGTGCTCTGAACAATATGGTCAACATTTGGACAACGTAGTGTTTGAACAAGGCAAAGATGTCCTAGAACCCAAGCCCAGAGTTAAAGAGGCGTATAGTAAACCGCTACGTCTACCCCGGGTACCGTCTGGCAGTGGCGGTTGGTAATATTTCAGTTAGCAATATCTTGAAAACGACGCATGGGACCCACTTCACTTTTTAGGTGATGACTATACACCTCTTACAGAAAGGATTTATGCTGAAAAAACTGTCAACAAAGTTTGCGAAAAAAAATTCAAAAAAACCTGGAGCACTCCCTGGGATCTCGGTAACGCTCTGTGGAATATTTGCAGTAAATTTTTTATATTGGAATATTTGCAGTAAGGAGAGGTTTTTCGATTTTTTACAAAATTTTTTTTTTTCCAAAAGTTATGGTCATTTTAATTCTGTTCCTATAAAATTAAAATCAAAATGGCCATAACATTTTGAAAAAAAAAAATATTTTGTAACAAATATAGGCACTTAGCATCCTCTTCTTCGGGTGATGACTCGGAATCGGAAACATTAAGCCTGCCTTGTTTTTCTTTTCTTTGGTTTTCTTTTTCACTGGCAGCCTTGCTTTTTCTTTCTTTTTTTCCTCCACGTCAACGTAGGATGTCGGACGTTCAGAAATGCTTTCATCCACGTCTCGCCGGCAATTTCGGTGTTGCAGTTGAATTTATTATTGCAGTTGTTTCGTAAAGCTAGCTGATAGGCCAGCTTTCGAAAATCGTCATTGTTAAGCCAAACAATCTACTTTCCATATCGGTTAGGTATCGCACTAATTCTAACTCCTGTTGTTCCGTGAAAACACATCCAAATATTCCAACAGTTTTGTCAATTTTAAAATTTTCACCATTTTGCCGTTTTTTAGCGACGTAGCGTTCTAAAGTGATTTGGGGAACATTAAATTGTTGCGCTGCTTTTTTGTACCCCATTTCACAATTAAAAACAGCAAGAACGGCTTGATGCATTGACTCCGAAGACCAATTTTGTCGTTCCGTTTATCTTATGTATGTTCAGAGCATCTACAATAGAATAAGTAACTAAAATATAGAATTAAAAAAAATACTGATAAGGCTCTTCGTCGAAAAGGGAAATCTAGTTGTCTCCGGTCGAATAAAGATTAAGTTTCATGACTGCAATGCGTTGAAAAGCGTTTACATCATTAAGCAATATCTAGAATAAAAAATTTAACCGTCAGCAAACACGTGGGGCAGAACGGGGTATACCCCATTCTGCCTCTCCCCATTCTGCCCCAAGTGCATGCATCGTGGTTTTTACTAAATAAACAACTAAACTAATCATTTGATTTTATGAGGGAAATGTACCTTAAAAGAGATGCTTTTTTTCTATACTTCATAAAATGTACGGCTATTGAAAATAAACACTTACCGTTGTTTGCAAATTTGACAATTGTTGCAGTGGATCTTCTCAGAACACGTGCATTCGGCGTTTCAGCTCTAGAATGACTACCGACAAGGTCAAAATGTATTGTCAATGTATTCGTAGGATGGAGTATGTGAATATACATATATCGAGATGGCGGCCTTCTTGTAGCCCGCGAATATTTGAAACGTGGTACCCCGTTCTACCCCGGTACCCCGTTCTATACCCGTTTCCCCTATATATTTTTCAACACCTTTTTAACTTCAATAATACAACTATCAATTAAGGACAATACAGTTGTGAAAGTATAAAACAAGCATTTTATATGACGGCCCAACACCGTCATGGCATACTATTACAAAAAAATATTGTTCTCACTCAGAACAGTGGAGTTTTCGCGTCACAATTAATAGACTAATTATTTGGATTTTATGTTTGTATGATAACAAGAAAATCGACAGATTTTGTTGTTTTCATAAAAATTCATAATCATTTTAATGTTTGGGCAATACTTGCTCTTTTGATCAATTTCAGAATAAATAAAAAATCAACGTTTTCACTAAACTTGCATTCTAAATATTTAAAAATATACAGGGTGTCCTAATTGAAAATCAGAAGTTATATGCATTTGCGGTGAAACCGGAAGTAGCACAAATATGCTGTGTAGATCATTAATTGGCATTTATACCAAATATGACATACACCAAATTTCATTAAAATATCTTTAAAATTAAAAAAAAATGACAGCCTGAGTGATTTCGTTGACATTCGGTAAACATAAAGTACAACCTGCTAACTATAAACTGCAGAGACAAAATAAAATTGCTTTAGTTCAAAGTTATTTGCTTCATTACCATTGTTATTACAAAATAATCGATTCGATGTTATTGTACGGCGATGGAAAATAAAACGGCACGACTACTAAAACGGTAAAGAAACTGCAAAGAAAACTGCAATTTGTATACATTATAATATTTTAACAGGTTCATTGTATGGTCGAGGACCGCCGTATGAAAGGGGCCGATTTTGACGTAATTATCGTAGTAGGTTGAGAGCGAGAGGTCAATGTGGAAGCGGTAACTGAGCCCCTGGGGCCGCCAGTCGCTCGGAACAGGTTCCTGATTTCAGTAGCCAAACTCGACGAAGCATGTATAGGTACATATTATTATTATTGCTTATATTAGTGGCGGCTACATTCTGTTTATACTTATTTTTCTGCGTGCGTTCTACGGTTAGCAATCGCACTCTTTTAGTATTAGAAACGTGCAGTGTGGAATGTAAATATTAAATAATAAAACAGATAACGTTACGTTATTATGTAAAGTTATATGTGTATGAAAATCGAGAAAATGTATGGAAATATGTAATGTATGGTATGTAATATAATATATTTGGAATGAAAAACTGAAAGAAAGGAAGCTGAAGCTAAATGTAAGGAAAACCAAAATAATGACAGGAGGACGGCCAGACATTGCAGTTAACGTTGAGCTGAATGGCGACAAGGTGGAGCAAGTAAGCACCATGAAATATTTGGGTGTACACATAGAGAGCCAGGGTTATCAAGACCAGGAGATCAATGCGAGATTACAAAGTGCTTCCAACATGTTTCACAGTATGAAGAGCAGCTTTATAGGAAAGAAGGAAGTTTCTATAAAGACTAAAATGAGTGTCTATAATTCAATTTATGTGCCTATATTGATCTTTGGTTGTGAGAGTTGGGTCCTGGAATCAAAAGCATAAAAGTATGGTGCAAAGTATGGAAATGAAGTACCTAAGAAAAGTCCTGGGAATTACGCGGAAAGACAAAATAAGAAACGCTGACATTAGGGAACAACTTCAGGTGCAGTCAGTGCTAACCAGGATCGAAAACCGGCAGTTGGGATGGTTTGGGCACCTGATAAGGATGAATAATGATAGACCAGTCAAGAAAGTTTGGGAAGCCAAGAGACAGATAAAAAGAAGAAAAGGTAGACCACCAACAACATGGGACCAGGGTATCGCGCGAATATTGGAGTCGAGAGGGATCACCAGAGCTGAGGCGACAACTATGGCAAAGAACAGGAAAAAATGGTCCACATTTGTGCATGGCGAGAGACAGTAGTTTTTAGTATAAGCCTACACCTTCGGGTAGAAAGGCAAAGATTATATATATATAATATATATATATATATATATATGTGTGTATGAAACTGATGTATTGATCAATTCCGAATAACAGAAGTAAATAAGAATTTCTAAACCAAACAGAGGAAAGACACTTCACTTCACAAAGGTGTACATTAAAGGTGTAAAGAGCACATGTTGGACGGACGAAAAATAAACATTTTCCAAAAGTTTATTTTCCATTGGCTTACTAATGTACCTACTCTCTTCTACTCACATTACAAGGCTTTTCTCTATCTAACTAGGGTAGGGTGGGGTAAATACGATCACCTAACTTCAAAATGACCACAAAATAAGCTAAACACATATATTTATAAATATTTTTGTATTGCCATACTTAAAACATTCGTTTACAAATAACAATTCACAACTGAAAAATAAAAAAAAAATATCCCCATTTGATAAAAAGAAAAAAAAAATCATCATTGTCAACGACAACTATCGCATACATATTATGCAGGTGAGGAAGCGTCACTGCAGGCTTCATGTACCCATTTAAGGCATATTCCACATCGATATCAAAGCTCGTTGTTGGCGTCCAAACTTTTATCCAAACAAACAAAAAACGTTTAGCTTTTTCAGCACTTCTCTTTACTTTGTTTTCATGCTTCTGTTCCAATTCCTTTGTTTGGAGTTGCTGTAAATATTATGGAGTGTGTAGCCTTTCTAGTTATGCTTTTGGTGAACCCTTTTGTTTTCTTGAGGATTTCCACAAATGCTAGAAAATGATGCACTTAAAGTAACGCTTTTATCTTTACTGAAATCTTCTTCGTCTGAAACTTCTACTAGTTCCACACTATCACTGGAATCGCTACAGGTAATTTCCTGCCGCTTTCCTGTCATATTTTCTTTTATGCCTGATGTTGAAGGCTGGTTACAGACTTCTGAAGTGGGTGATGCAATATTTTCTTTACTTTCATTTTCAACATTGGTTATTTGATTTTCTGTAGGAGTTGCAACGTTAACATAATCCTCATCAGCGAATATGTGCCGGTTAAATGGCAGTATACCGGTAACTTCCAAGCCTTTCGTTGCCTTTTCTACCGTCTCCACTCTGTTATAAGGCTTTTTAAATATTTCCGGTATTTCTGAATGGTCAATTTTTTCATAGCTATGAACCTTCAAGAAGGAAGATCACTATTGATTATAGGCACTTTTAAAAGGACCGAAGAAAGTGACGTCCAGTGGCTATAGCCGATGGGAAGTATGTGGAGGCAATGAAACAACCACAACTCCCTTTTCCTTACAGAAATTATAAGCACTTAATGATGTATGAGAAGTGTGATTGTCCATTATCAGAAGCACGAGATTATCTCGACTGCAGTGAGAATACTGGGCAAAATGTTGCAGGTAATCAATAAACAGCTCTTCTGTAATCCTACCAGATTTGGAGCACTTATAAATGTTACCATAAGGTCCATTTTTGCACAAAGCCTGTGGTAGTCTCAACCTTGGAACAATAAACATGGGTGGGATGTAAGATCCTACAGCACTCATTCCACAAACAACTGTTATATTTTTTTCCGCGTTCTGCACTGGTTATAAAACCTAATCTTCTTTCATCCTTTACTGCCAGCACTTTTTGAGGCACGTGGACATTAGTAATATCGGTTTCGTCTATATTATAGATCCTGTCTGCAGAAAACTTGTATCGTTGGTAAACATTTTCCAGGTTGTCAAAAATAAGATTTACTTCGTTTCTGTTAAATGCAGAAATTCTGTTTAGAGAGGTAGGCTCGGGCTTATGCAAAGATATGTCGGGATGTCGTTGTAGGAATCCATAATACCAGTCTTTACCTGCTAGTTTTAAATTCTTGTTAAAACTATGGCGGATGCGATGTATTTCCGCATACTCAAAACATGCACGCCTAAATTCTATTGGTGATAAGCCGTAAAATAATTTTGATAACAATTTTACGTAGTCAGCAATGTCGTTTTCCTGTTCTGCTGTAAATATACATTTCCTTCCAAGTCATGTAGATTTTCTTCCAGTTTCAATGGCATCATGGATTGTCATATATGGTATTAAATATTGCCTAGCCGCCTTTCGTATTCCACACCCTGACTGGACAGAAGCCATAGCCCTTTCCAAGTTTTCTTTGGGCCAGGCATTTTTAGCTGTTTTTCTTTTATAGTTGCGAGGCATCCTAAAAAAACGAATACTTATAGCTGAGGGTAACACCGATCATAAATGGGAAATACCGATCATAAATGGGAAATACAGTGATCGGTATTGCCCCACATAACCTACACATGTTTTTTAACCTGAAATTTTTTAAAACTAATAAACTTTGCACATTTTTTTGTACTAGCATAATCTACATACCCCAGGCATTCACATGCAACACTCAAAAACAAAAATAAATATATACATGACTTACATACCTATTTTCCGAAATATAAAAATCATTTATAAATAAATATGCAAATTCACTCGTCGCCATTTACGAACTACATCTAGCGGTCGATAGCTCAACTAATATATTTCACAAATCTATTAAACATAGAGCTTTAATTTTTACTAGGTTGATCAAAGAAATCTGTTTTTGTTTTTTAAGTTATTACGATGATCTGGATTACCCCTTGGTCGGTATTACCTTCCCCTACTTATATCCTCTTACGATCATCGATATTTTTTTCAATGAAACATTCTATGTTTTTCTTCTTTTAGATTCTCCAATAACAGCCAATTTCCAAAAATTGGCTGTTATTGGAGATTTAGGATTCTCTGGAGATTTGGGTTCTTCTGGAGATTTGGGTTATTGGAGATTTAGGATCTGACATTTAGGATCTAAAGTGATTTGTTTGGAAGTTGGGAGACAATTGAGCAGCGCAAAATTTGTGTTTAAAATATAACATTACTCTTTTTGTTGCCATAGGAAAACTGCCAAATAATAAAAAAAATACTGTATCCGCTCTAAGTACTTGAATTTAGACAAATTTTGCCGACCATCGCTTGGGAAATAAATTTTTCATGACATTAATGATCTGGCATTAAAAATTTCGGCAGTAGCTCTCTTTGTATGATCTTCGCCATGAATTAAAATTGTATCAACTTTCTCTGTTGTTGTAAGCATGTTTACAAAATAGCGAAAAATAATTAATATTTTGCTAATGAACTGTCATTTTGTGTTTACAAACTATCATAAGATTTTCTATAGCTATCACTTTCATGGCTATCACTGATTTTTTTGCATATTAAGTTCTTTTTTAATGTGATTAATTTACTATTTGTTATTTTTAAGTAGTAGTTTCGTGTTAAGATAGCCAAATTGTAATTAAAACCATTTTTGTACTGAAAAAATAAAATTTAATAAAAAAACAGTTAAAAAAACAGTGGGTGATTTTTTTTTTCGAAATTGGAAAAAAAAATTCGATTCAGAGTATGGAATTCGATTCAGAGTATGAATAATCTTCAAAACCAACGATACCTACGAATATTATTAGCACAGTATGCATTGCAATACCAGACTTTATACTGCTTTGAAGGGTTTTAAATGTTTTCAGATCTGTTAGTTAAGGGAGTGAATCAAAAACCTCCAAAATATAAATTTTTGGATATCAAAATGTTCCGCTCAAAATCGACATATAGGCGTAAAATATCATTAGGAACATAATTTCTTAGTGACATTTTTCGAAATATTAACAATTTAGGCCATTTTCTAAAGATTTTTTGGAAAATCACAAATTTGACAGTTGCCAGATGTTAGTTGTCAACTTTGAATGCATTTTAACTTATTTTGGAAGCAGAAGTGATTGTCACCAAAAGTTTTTATCAAACCCTAATATTAAAAAAGATTCATACATATTTCCAACTTTATGGCGGACACTGTGTATACAATGTGAGTAAAAAGTAAGGAAAGTATTTATTATTATAAAAAAAATATTTTAATAAAAGTTTTCGAGCATATTTTTTGCCATTAATATTTTCTGGGGGCTTTCGGCTTTCTTAACGTAAAAGTTTGTTGCTATGGCAATTTATGTTTTTGGAAAGAGCATCTCTTCCTGGATTCGGGACCATAAATTAGGGCTTCATAAGAGAAAATTGAGAAAAAATATTTTTAGAAAAATCACCCCTCTAAGTTCAACTTCGTTAATTGTTGCCATAGTAATAATTATTATTAAACTACAAAACTGTTGAGTTTTTCTGTCTTTAACTATTTACAAAGCTGACAAAATGTAGATAACTGACAACGAATGGTGTCTTTACTTGACAGCTACAAATGTCATCAACTTATTTCCATGGCCAACTTAATAAGAACTGGATTAACGAAGTTGAAATGAGGGGTGATTTTTGAAAAAAATATTTATCAGAAAGCTGGAATATAAGCGGAAACTCATGTTTTAACAATATCTTTTTTAAAATACAAAATTGAAAAAAAATAATTTCATTTTCAATCAAAACTATTATTATAAATAGATATGGTATATTTCCATTTATCTCTTAAACTTGTGTAATATTGCTTAAATGTGCGTATTAAATTCCCCCATGCTTTAAAATAAGTAATTGAACCATCAACTTTCTTTCCTCATATTTTATTTTCATTCATTCTTTCAAAGAAAAACAAAATACATTTTCAGTACTATTAAACCCCTAAAATTATCAAACGCGTATTTTTTTCGTTGTTGCCAAATGTTAAGCTAATTTCTTTAAGAAATATAGGTATTGCCTGATCAGTTTTAAATTCAGAATCAGTTTAAGATAGACAAAAAACAAGTATATTACCTCCATTATCCCTCAACCCCCTAACAGATTAAGGTCAAAATCTAATCAGCTCCAATCTTTATCATAGCCTTGATCAATTAAGCCTTTTCAAAGTGTAATTTAGAAAAATACCGTCATCATCTAAGAATTATGAAGATTATTTTTATCAAAAGGTAATACAAAAATAAACTTATTACATAAAAAACAGTTACTAGAATAGTTACAACATAATAAATCGTTGTCATAAAAGCTATGACTTACACTGATTGGCTTATGAGCCCTCCATATGTAAGTGTTCCAAATTTCAAATTGATACATTAACGCGTTCTTGAGTTATCGTGTACACAAAAATGGTTTACAAACAGACAGACTGACAGACCGACAGTGGAACAGATCGACAGTCTAGCAGACAGACAGGATTTTGTTTAGCTTTAACTTAAAGTCTCTGCATTTCAGAATATTTTAGGCCTACTCAGATAACAAAAATGTTAAAAAAAACATGAACACTGCTTGGATGTGAAAGTAATTACCTTTAAAGTAATACGACACAATTTTATGGATATTTCTTACTGTTTATGTGATGTCACAAAATTTGACAAAAGTGACAAAACTGTCTAATTTACTTATAAATCGGAGTAAAACAGGATAAAATAATAGTTACCAAATACCAAAAAACATTCAAGAATTGTACGCATGAGGTTACTATACTCAATCCGTTACTCGATTCAACTGAAAATCTAGTCCGTTCAGGAATATTAAATTTCAAACTGATGGGATAATTATTGATTCGTTCTTTTTCAAAATAGGGTATCAAAGATGCTACTAACTGTTGGCAGCAGCTGTTTAACTGTTTTGGAAACGGAAGTCTGACAATTCAACTTAACTAATTCAACTCAACAGGGATAATTAATGTTTTAGAACTATAGGTAAGGACATTTCAAGCCATTTTTCATATATTTTCTACCGTTACTACACTTCATTACATATGTGGTTATTAAAACTAAACCGTTATTTGGATTATAGACATAATGAAATACCTACTATACATTCCTGACTTTTCTGAAAACCCTATTTTTGGTTAGACAAATGACACCTACACTTTCTCTTTTTCTAAAACTCTTCGCGTTTTATCTCGTTTGTCAAAATGCGATCTAAATAACTGGGACTCCTTCTTTGGTATGTAAATTCGACGTTAAGTTTTCGAGGAAATTTGACCCGACAGATAAGCTTTTTTAGGTAAAATGTTGGTTTAAAAATAAAAATAATGTTCCGGTTTCCGAAGATAATGTTTATGCGTATACACGGCACAGTAAATATTAGGTAATCCAGAACATCACCGGTAGATATACGATTTTTAATGAGGTTTTTTTGTGGCTCCGCCGCCAAAGTCGAAAGTAATTTGGAAAGAATTTAGATTAAAATCTTTATAAAAACGCCCACTCAACCCAAGGTTGAACGGCAATGGATTGTACACACCGCCGATGGGACCAAAACCAAGAATGGAATGTATCATCATGCCCGAACTGATTATCGCAGTCGTGCACTTGTAAAATATTAACGGCCCCATACATTTCGTTCATTTTATACGGTTTTTGAACGAACGTTCCAGAACGTACGGTTGAAACTATGAAAAACCCGTAATGTACGAGGCGCGTTCATAAAGTAAGGGCCGTTTGGTCACAGAAAAAAATGTACTCATAAGAAACAAATTTTATTGTCATATTTAGTTAAGTACAATCTTACTTTACTTCTACATAATCGCCGTTCACTTCTAAGCATTTTTCGTACCGCTGCACCAGCTTCTTTAACCCCTCTGCATAGAAGCTTGCCGCCTGAGAGTTGAACCAGTTGACAACGGCGTTTTTAAGTCCCTCGTCGGTTTCAAAACGTTGTCCACCGAGCCACTGTTTAAAATGCAAGAAGAGGAAGTAATCGCTAGGTGCAATGTCGGGACTGTACGGTGGGTGGTCAAAAGTTCCCAACGAAAATCTTGAATTTTCTCATTGGTTTTGGCAGCAGTGTGAGGACGCGTTATCGTGGAGGAGGATTATGCCAGATGACAGTTTCCCGCGGCGTTTGTTTTGGATCGCACGTCTCAATTTTTTGAGCGTTTCGCAGTACACGTCAGCTGTAATTGTTGTCCACGTTCCATGAACTCAACCAAAAGAACACCGTCTTTGTCCCAAAAAACTGTAGCCATCAATTTTCGACTTGTGTACTGAGTTTGCTTAAACTTTTTCTGTTTTGGTGAAGATGAGTGTCGCCACTGCGTCGATTGCAGTTTTGTTTCTGGGTTGGCGTAGGATACCCACGTCTCGTCCCCAGTAACAATGTGAGAAAACAAATCATCTCCATCTTGTTGATAACGGGCCAAAACATTTCGTCCACTAGACATTCTTTGCTCTTTGTGGTGGTCGGTGAGCATTTTTTGGTACCCACCTTGCACACAATTTGCGGTATGCGAGGTTTTCTGTGACAATATTGTAAACAGTAGTGAGTCCAAGTTGAGTAAATTTGTTAGCCAGGCCACTAATCGTCAATCGACGATCAGATCGCAGTGTTTGGTCCACAGGTGAAACGATTTCATCGGTCTGGATACTGGGCCTGCCACTCCGCTCTTCGTCATGGACATTTGTTCGGCCATTTTTAAAATCACGGCACCATTGTCTAACCTTTCCTTCACTCATAACTGTAGGTCCGTAAACCAGGCATAACTCCCGATGAATTTCAGCAGCCGACGATCCTTTTGCGCATAAGAAACGAATCACAGAACGCACTTCACAGTTGGCGGGATCAACGATTTTCGCGGCCATTGTTCTTTGCATTCACGGACAACAATACGACTTCAGAATCAAAACAAATGACGCTGTAGCTTCGCAATGAGTCAGTAGATGGCGCTGCAGTAGTAAAACTGTGCTTCGAAGCGCCAATATTTATATATAAGCAAACGGCCCTTAGTTTATGAACGCGCCTCGTATAAGACTGTTCGTGTCTGTTTGAACCGCGCGAAAAATATCTGTCGCCTGCAGATATTTAACCGTGCGATTTGACACGTGCGGTCTTGAAACCGTAGTGTATGGGGTAAACTGTCTATTTTTTATCAGTAGCGTCTAGTAGCAGGTTTTTGCAAGCGGCTGTCACTCGCAATTTAATTTAATCAAATATTTAAACAAGTGCAGCTAATAACAACAGGCCGTTCGTCATACGCCTATGTAAAAGTTGTTATGTTTATGGAAAATTAAGTCCCAAGAATATTACAATCAAAGGTATTAAAATATTAATAATTCCAAAAACGTTATAAGTTATAATATAGGGTCGGGAAAAGTATACTGTTACCCAGAGCCAGCACTATACTGTATTTTATTACAAACTGTATTTTTTTAAGCGCATATTACTTGCCTCTGTATACCCATGCCGTGCGTAGAATGCCGTCCCGAACGAAGTCCCGTGCGGGAATCCAGAACGCCGTAATACAATTTCTCCGTAAGATAGCGAGCTATTCCGAAAGGACAGGTGTCCCTTTAGTTTGCCATCTGCCGTATGTGTAAACGGGTCGACCGCCCCATTGAAATCAAACTTATTGTCGCGATGACTAACTCGTGAGTCCGTGTACCGACTTATTTATATATTACCTGATTTTATGTGGATTTCTGCAATAATGGCACAGTCGTTACCATTTGTGAATATACCTAAAGAGTTGATTGAAAATTACAGCGATTTTACAATAAACGGATCACATATTTTATGTACTCCTTGTAATCGTCGATATACGAGGTATGGCTATTAAATAAACGAACTGATGCTGCTACCAGCGCGCTGCAGGCGTGTCGCAATAAGTTTGATCTGTGTCTGTGTCTAATGATACTTTCCCCACCCTGAGCTCGCTGGATAAGCCAGTGAGTCGCTCAGTTTGACTGTAGCAGTCGTTTGAATTACTCTACGCACCACTGACGCGTCGAAAAAAATGTTAAGTATTCAAATGGAGCAATGGTAGTAATTAATCTGAAGTTTCTTGTTAAACTGGGGAAAATTGTTACAGAAGCTTATGCAATGTTAAAAGAAGTGTACGGAAATGAATGTTTATCCCTCACACAAGTTTTTGGATGGTTTAAACGGTTTAAAGAGGGACGTGAAACGACCGAAGACATTCCCGCGTCGCGGACGGCCCTCAACGTCAAAAACGGACGAAAACATTGAAAAAATTGATAAATTAATCCGCGAAGATCGTCGTCTAAGCATCCGAGGGCTTACTGAAATAACAGGAATCGACAAAGAATGTGTTCGCCAGATTTTGCATGAATCGTTTAACATTCGCAAACTTTGCCCAAAAATGGTGCCAAAATTGAATAGAATACATTAAAGGCGAAAATGTTGCTACTGTAATTGGTAACGAATAAAAAGTGTTATGACAGCAGTTAGGTTATTTAATAGCCATACATCGTATATTTCTTGATCGCCAAGAGTGTAAATTAAATACATTCGAATATATTTCAAAAAAAAATATACCTGGCACTGTTACAAAAGAGGAATTTTGATTTGATTTGTGCATAATGTTTTGCACATATAACCTTTCGTGGAATGTGATCGGCAATATTTACTTTAAACGTTTTTTGCCAAATATGTATCCGATTTTCCCATTGCCCACTAGTGATACGTTGCGTAAAACATATTTACAGAAGACATATCAACGTGTCGTGGGAAATATTAAAGAAGCCATACCCAATAAATTTCTGTGGCTGGCAGTGGTCGTACAACAGATTTTCGCGGTAATAAGGTCGTTAATGTGCTTATACGAATTTTAGGTGTTTCAGATATTTCATCCCCTGGATTGATAACTACTAAATGGATTTTCCAAACAACGGCTAAAAGTATACAAATAATAGTAACACGTGCCTTGTCCTCAGTAGATGTAAAAAATAATAATATACTGTTAGTGATACAAACCACTTATACATTTGAAATAATGTGCGTGGTGTGACGTCCTTTGTCCATCTGAACTATTTTGAATTGAACATATGAATAGGCCAAATCGCTTACGTTTAACGAGAAGGAATGAATGAAGAAGGACGATTTATCAATATGGCAATGGATACTCAAGCAATGAGAACAGTCGGTGTATTTGAATGACACAAGCAATAGGTATGTACTGGTCGTAGCAACGTACGCTCAAGCAATGAGGACAGTCGGTATTTCTGAATGACACAAGCAAAGGTATGAACATACGTTATTAATACATTTTTACTCCTGTCTTTTTGATCTCTCACATGTCGTCTTCCGTCAATAACATGACGGATTATGAGTCCGGCCCTGCGTTACAGCACACGTTCCGAACCGTAGTTATAACAATCGCCAAGTTCGAGACGTAGAATCAGTTAGAAGATTTGTATTAGATAGCCGTCTCCGTTTTAACAACTATTGCCATTTGGAAGCTGATGTTCTCTTTCTTTTTTTTAACAACGATAACCGCCGCTACTGAGAGAATACACTTGACGTGACTTCATTATGTTTGGCATTCAAAACGAATTGTATGAAAAACCGAAATGTATGGGTATACAGTATGTGTAAAGCTGATATTGGCCGGTTGAGAAAAAGGGCAAATGCTACACTTCTCATTCCAACGACTAGCGCAGGTGATGAGAGGACCTTATTCCCTCACTATCTTCGATAATTTTGCAACACAACACGAAAAAAATAAAATGTATCTGCTTTCCTTTAAATCTGCCGGTGTGTTTATACTTCTTGTGTACAGGACAACTAAGTCTAAATCCAGTGGCGGCTCGTACTAAAAAAATGTAGGGGTTGCGAATGAATACTTATGAGAAATATGGCTCAACTAAAAATTTTTAATTTTTCAAGGTTGAATCTAAAAAATTAAATATTTTAAGGCTCTTAAAAATATTTATATACTTATTTACTGTTTAAATTTTCTTGTTATTATGTTACTCATAACAACGTTAACAAAGCGTATTGGAAGAGAAAGTTGACACGACAATCTTTGTGTTACCTGGAATTATAGATATTTAGTCATCTTTTACTTCTTTAGAAATTTATTTGTCTTATTGTAATATAATTCTTCTTGTCTTTTCTTATAATCCTATTGGATCTCATTAACGGGATATTTACGCAAGGAAATAATTCGCCAACGCGCTGGCGTGTATACAGTAAGCGGCACCCTAATGCGTACATAGCCGAATGAAGGGCAATTGATAATTTAACTTCGTAATTGAGCACATGTAAACATGAGATGAGAACCAACCGCGATCTAGTCGTTAGCGCAGACGTATGAAAGGCATCCGGTCTGTTAGTAGGGCTGTTTGAATTAAAATTTGAAATACCATTTTATATTTTATTCTGGTCTAGTGCTTGATTAGAAAATTGCGTTATTACGAGCGTATTGTAGAAGCACTCCATACATTCATAAAAATTAAAATGGATATTTATCACATTGACGAAAAAGATCAAATAATTAAATGGTATTTTGGTGATCGGTCTGTAAGGAATATTAAAGCCATTTTTAACAAAAAATTCGAGTCTCCGAGCGCTGGCACAGTAGTTTGAATTTGACATGCGCAGATGCTACTAACATAAACATGGTGATTACGTCAGATTTCGGCGAATCTCAACAGAGGCGGACTCGGATCATTTCATTATTATTACAAAACGATAATTCACTATTACAAAATGGAGCCGTATTTAGGTGTGGTAATGTTAGTGGTCCCGAAACATGAAACACTTAAAAGAACTTACCCACGAGGCTCATAAAATTTCGACCTAAAATGCGAAGAAATTTGATTCACAAGTTATAAAGTTGTAATGACTTGTTGAGATTTTTAATGACCAGTTATAAAAGTGGGGCATACAGGATCCGTGTTGTTGCCGTAGATGACAAGTCGGTGATAGCAATACACTATTGCTTTCTTCGTCTCTTGTTAGACAATTGCGGTTTCCTTATAATTGATTAGAATTTACTATCAATTTTCTTTTAACCGACAAAATATTCTAGTCTTACTTGCCAAATTTTTATACCTGCCAAACGGATATTTGGAACAGGTCTACCCTTGAAGGAAGACTCGTTTTTCCAGGGTATATCTGTTCTAAATTCCTGCTCCCATAATATCTGTTTTGAGACAAGGGAAGACTCTAATATTTCGTCAGATTAAAGGTAAAATTAATTAAATAACACTAAATCAGCTGTAATAAAACTGGAACTGATTAACAAAAGATGAAAAAAGTTGCAAAAAATATGCCCTGCAAAATATTATACGCTAGTTAAAAAGTAATGTTACTCATTGTACCAAACAATTTATGAGTTTTAATTTAATTGGTAAGTCCTGTAAAGTTTCATTTTTCGTGACCACTGACATTACCACACCTAAATATCGTCGTGTAATAATACGCTTCATAGTACGTTTATTCGAATATTCACTAATGTATTCTGATATATTTTCTGTGTATCGCTTTGCTATAATAGTGACCTGAACCCGACTCTGACCAGAGCTAACCCCCACTAATACCAAGCCCGCCGGCCCAAGTAAATTCGCCTAACTATGACATAAAAGTGTATCATTTAATATGTTGTTAATACCTATGTACGCATTAGGCTGCCGCTTACTGTATGTAAAACGTAGTTCACTTTCCAACGTGCAACCTTCGATACAATAATGTCAACAATTTTTTAATATGCCAACAACACCATATTTAACACACAACTTTTTAACATACAATTTTTTAATATACAAGAATAACGACAACAATTTTGATTTGATGATAACATTTTACTGTTTGTTATACTAAAAATTAAAAACCAAAAAACTTCATAAAACTTTGAAGATCATTTTTAATTTGTTCGGTCTATGTAATACTTCATATTTACAGCGGAAGTAAAATATGGCGGAACATTTGTTTTTGAAATGTTTATTATCTAAAGAGGACTAAAATGTTCTGTAAATCGAAATTCACAGTATGAGCGAAGACAAAGTTATGTCTGTCTGTTTGTCTATTTCTCTGTCGGTCTGTTAACGTTCTTTTGGGTACACGATATTTTGAGAACGCTTGCAAATATCAACATCTGAAATTTAGAACACATGGGGTTTGGGAATTTACTATTGCTTACTTACCAAAATTTATTATATTTGTTAAGAGGTTGGGGATACACGAAGGTAGTACACTTTTTCTTTAAGGATGAAGTATTCAAAATAGGTCCATTAAAATGTTGAACATAACTTTTAGTAATTACACACCGAACAGAGCTCTAAAAAAAGCAACTTTTGTTTGGGTCAAAAAATGACAAATTGGGAATACTTTTAAAAAAGTATAAAACAAGGGAATACTTTAAAAAAGTAATTTGAAAAATTATCCAATCTAGCAAAATATAGATATTGAGTTTTCAACCTATAGAATCAAAATAAAACCTGCTGTAAATTTCACGTTCGGTCGGCAGTAACAAACGGTCATATAGAATATTTCCGTGAGACATGTACAAATGTTTGCGAAAAAAGTTTCGATAAAGTAAATAGTTGTAATTCAGCTAAAATTGCCATTATAAATACTTTCAGAACCAAAATAATAAACCTATAATTTATTACATCTTATCTCCTATAAATTCCAGGCAATCGAAATAATGTTCATGTTATCTAGGCCCTGCTGATGTAACAGGAGTGTTATATTACTATTACTAAAGACATAAATAAATGTCTTCATCAATAATTTCCTTAAAAGTCCAGCAAACTTGTAAACTTTATCTTAATTCTCTCTAGCTCAACTTAATTAACATTTACATGGTCTAATTATCATTTACCTTCATGCTAATTATCTATAAATCAACACGATCAAAGGGTACTCTAAGGAAGCAGCCCGTTGTCTTGTCATTGGCGTTCCGATACGAAGACTTCTTCAAGAGGATGCGGTACTTCTGTAGGTGAGAAGCAAATTCTCCAGGGTTTTCACGATCACGTACAGACCTTCTACCTTTTATGAAATATCGAACAGCACCTGATAATCGTTGGCGTTGAAAAATATTCGGTCATCTTTGTGAATATTCGTCTCTTAGTTAAATAATAATTTTGATAAATATCAGAGTACGACTGCCATATCTAAACCATACAAAAAAAGTGCCTTAATGTGATATCAAAAAAGTGTTCATATTAAAAAATCATTTTTTAAATATACTAAGGTATGTATTTTCAGTAGTTATTGTTTAATTTTTTTTTTGCTAGTTAGTCAGTAATTATTATTTTTGACCAACCAATATATGATTATTTAAACTCGAACTGCTTAATTATTCACACTCAATAAACTAATTACACTGTACCATTGTTCATTGAAACGTGCGTTTGTTTATATTTGAGTATCGTATATATATTAAAAAAATAAGATACTATTTTTATAATGAATCAGTATTCTTGTTTACCTCGCTGTTCGTCCTGAATTATAAGGGACCCCCCCCCCCCAATTTAACATTTCATGTATTTCCTGAGCAAAGAAAAATTCAATTCTCGGTGGTAAATAAATTTGTTGAAAAGGAACGCATAAACAGGCGAAACACTTGGGTATTAAAAACCGGTGCCTAAGCAATCACTACTTCCATTCCAAATTTTCCAAATTCAGTGTAACTCGCGAAAAACATTGGGTTAGATTCTTAAAACTGATAGATGAATATGATATACCACATGGATGTGGAAGTAAGAAAAGAGTACAATTAATAAAATTTGCATTTTTATAAGTGTTAAGAGTAGATATAACCTTTATAGCCTTTATGAACATTTTAGTTTTTATTAAATATATGACTTTTCAGCCTTTATGATTAAAGTGGCCTTAATGACCAATGACCTGTATGGCATCTATAGTCATATAATGAGAATCATCATATGGTATGGACTTACCGTAGTCTAGGTCATATGATCTATATGATTTTGTGACCAATATGACCTTTATAACCAACATGGTCAATATGACTAATACGACCTTTATAACCAATTTGACTTTTATGAGCAATATGACATTTATGATCAATATGGCATCTATGACCAATATGGACATTATGACCAATACGACCTTTATGGCCTTTATGACCTTTGTGAACACGATGATTTGAAGGTCATATGTCCAACATGACCTTCATGACCAATGTGACGTTTATGACCTGCCTATGAGGACATTTATAACTTACACGAACTTTATGACTTTTATTACCGATATGACTTTTACGACCAATATGGCCTCTATGAGCAATATGACTTGCATGACCAATATACCATGTATGGCCAATATGATATTTATGACCAATAAGATCTCTATGACCAATATGATCTTCATCAACCTATAAAAGACACGTCACGTGAATATACCTATTTCTGAATTCATTTAAAACAAGCTCTACACACTACATTGTCTCCGTCCCTATCGTGGCTTCTATGTGGTAATGTATGATTTAGCTTAGACATACATATTCGTAAATATAGAGGGTGTCTCATTAAAAAAAGACTACTATTTTCTATACCCCTGTACATAAAAAGGAGCTTTAACAAAACCGTTACACCATCTAAATTCTATGTAAAAAAAGTCTGGCACGGGCTTTTACTTTTTTTAAATCGTAAAATTAAAAAAAATAAGTAAAGGGGGGTAGGATTCATAATAGCGTTTTTAGGTAAAAAAATAATCAAATGCTACTCACAAATTGGACAAAATTAAACATAAAATAAAGTAACAAATTGAATACAAACACATTAAACACGACGTAAAAACACAGAAGTAATTGCACAGTAATTAGTTTCAAAATTTTCCACTGTAGCGCTGGCTTTGGTCTATTTTTGGTCTATTCCCCAAAAAAATTACTTCGTGACGGGAGGAAAAACCAATCCTAGTCTTCAATTTTAAAAGTTTTTCAATTTAAGTTTTTTCATTTAAAAAATTCCATTTTCAAAAAAAAAATTTTTACTAAAATTTTATTCAGTATATTTGATAATGATAAATTTAAGCGGAGGACAAACCAACGCGGTACCGGGCAGTCATGTCCAACCGGACATTACCAAACGGACGTTTTGATGGCTCCCTCAAGATTGAGTACCATTTTTTCGAAATCTAACAAAGACCACATGAAAATTTTGTACAAATTTTGTACAGTTTGACATCAAAAGTTGTCCCCCAAAAATCAAGAATCGACCTGTCCGAGCGTTTTTTTGAAGAAACTAGTCTAAGTCCCAAAAAAAGGCGTGTTTCCTTTTCAATGGCCCACTCTGTATAAGGTCTCACAATAGTGGCGCGTTTGTAGTACAAATATGTAGATGCAGTTACGTGTAGTAACCACATCTAGTACCAAGTCTAAAGAAGACCACGTATTGTATTCCAAATGATGGCGAAATTTGTGTTTATTTGGTGATTAAGAAAGAAATATTTTGCATATATTTTGCAAGCCGTTTCCAAGATTTTCTGATGAGGCCGACATTTTTTTAATTTCATTTGAGTTTTTTTTTTGTTATAGCATTCTGTTTAGGTTTAAGAATCACTCCTTATGTAGGTCCCATGTTTCCTTACGAAACTGCTACCTACTTCCCCTTAATGCTGATCTGTTAGGGCCAGCTAATTTCTTGACTCTAATTATTATCAACGTATAACATAAACTTCTTGTAGTAAAAATAAATTATGTGTAAAAATAAACAACTTTTTTTTGTATTTTAAGTACTAGGATTTTATTTTTACGATGTTCATCCATAACATTCTATAGTCTTTCGACTGAAGTGCCTCAAAACTTTCAAACTCAAATAATTTTTCGACATGTTTAGTGAAAATATTTTCTTTGGACACTCTCCTTTCAGAACACGTTTAAAAAAATGTTGACGGCTATATATAATTAGATTTCTTTGATTTTTACTATTATCATTCTAATAGCCTTTAAGTTTATTTATTTTTAATTAGCTATATATACATATACAATTCAGCAATGCATTCAATGTTGCATTTATTCCTCAAAAGGAAGCCGGTGATTCAGAGGTATTAAAAATTGTTAAAATTAAATTATATTGATCTTTTGTGGTTGCTCAAGTTAAGTCGTTCATAAAAGTATCTACAACTTTGTCAATTTCACCGTTTTTCTATCTCTTGCAGTTTTCTAGTTATCAATACATCCATCACCAATTCTGGACAAACTGCATTCTACTATGTTATATTTCTAGTACCGAAAACCGACAGTTCCACTATAACCCATATCATGAAACGCTGACTGTAGGTATCTTTTATTTTGTCCTGGAACTTTCAGTTCCAAAGCGTCATAGGATTATATACGAAATTAAGTTTTTCGCCACGCATTTTGTACCAACAGTACCTAATAAATGTAACAAAACTTTTTATTCTAACTGTCAACGATGTATTGACTTATATTAGATAAAAAAAATAAGATGTTAATCTCGAAGAAGGATTTTCCGCCTTCAATTGCCTGTTCGTTGTCAAATGGAACTCGGCTTGAAATTGAGTTGGTATGAGCCTAAGACTTCTCTCACAACGTAAGCGTGTTTGTGTGAATTACAAATCGCGTGAATACGAGCAAATGGGCGCAAACAACTCAATTGCTGTCCTTAAATACAACCTCACACAATAGCTGTCGATTTGATCGCCCGTATACGCGCATAGCGTTACTACTTACAATTCAATACCATCGGATTGGAATTTTTAGGTTGTAGGATCTGCTTCAACAATGTTGACAAACAAATAATGGAATGAGTGACATCACAAATTACGCGCTAAAAGCCGGCGAAGGTAGGAATCACGAGATAATCACGCACGGACAGCAAGTTGTTCCACAAATAATGAAATATGTTCGGTGGTGTGGTAGGAATCTATTATTTTGAGGATACAAAAATTTGTGTTTTCATAATTTCATATGTTTGACTGTCAACTAATTATAATTATTACAATAGTCATACCACATCGCTTACAATACCCACAACGGATAATCTTTAGTTCACCAGACTACAGCTGCCTTTTTCACCTTAAATCACACGAACGACTCATTTCATTATTTATTTGTTGTTCTGTAGTTAGGTCTAGAAAATAATAGAATAGTACATACTGAAAAATGAATATAATGGATCCGAGCATCGATCAGAAATAAATTGCATCACCGTAATGCAAAATTGATTTAACCCTTTCAGGGGCAGTGGGACATATATATATGTCCCACCTATTTTTTTACTCGTTTTTTTTCTCATATTTCTGACACCTTTTTGGCTTATATATAGGTACAAAAGTATTTTTTAGACTGTTGGGTATCTAATTTATGAAATTTTGGCGTAAAATTGCAATAATTAATTTATTTAAATACTTGTTATAAACAATTAACATGAAAAAATGCTGTTCACTGAAAAATCAGTTTCTCAGTAACACATATGGCTACAGCTCTGAAAATTTTTTTTACATATTTTTTTAACATATTTTAGTTTTTAACATATTTTTTTTCAATCTTTTGTTGGTTTTTTCAAAAAAATCTTAAAATTGCAAAAATCTAAAAATTTTCGGTTTTTTTTTTTTTTTTTATTTATTTATAATTATTATGAAATTTTAAAAAAATCAGTCGAAACTTTCAAACATACTTTTTATTATATACTCAAAAAAATTTGATATTAGCCTAAAGCATGTGTATATGGAAACAACCATTTTGAATTTTGAAAATCTGACTTCGGATTCGTACTCAGCGACCCCAAAAACCCAAGTAGTCACTCTTATCCACGAAAACTTTGTCTTATCATAAAATAATCATCTATCAAATGCAAGTCACTTGAATACCGGTAGTAACATACCATTTACACTGAGTAACAATACTTTAATTCACCTTACTATTTTTTGTATGAAAACTCTATTACTGTGAAAGAATAATCACATTTCAGCGTGACACAGCACAATACTCTTTAGCCCAATCAACGACGGAGAGAAAACCGGTCACTAATTGTTATCAGCAAACAAAAAATACGGTCGTATAGAGAAAAAATTCTAAGAAAGATGGCGTTTTTTGCTATTAGAGTTTTAATGTCGAACATGGTGATTTTTGAAAATGTATTTTTTTTAAATCGTTATAACTCGAAAAAATAATACTTTTTTGAATTTCAGAAAATTTCAGTCATTTTTCGCTTGTCGGGCTATATTTGGAGTTAACAAGGTTTGTTCAAACAAAATTGGAATTTATACGGCAAAAATACGAAAACGCGATTTTTGACATTTTTTTTTTATTTTTCTCAAATGTTTATGAACCGATTTTTTTCGTTCAAATTTCATTCGACGCGCATTTTTAAAACTTATAACTTTCTAATTTAACTTTCTTGTGTAGGACTTGAAGCTTTTTTTTATTTGAAAAACACCGTTTTTTTGACTTTTGCGAATTTTTTTGGTTATGTTGCCCATTAAAACTCGAGTACCAAAAAACGCTATCTTTCTTAGAATTTTTTTCTGTATACGACCATATTTTTACAAACTTACAATCTGCTGTTGCAGTTACAATGCAACATATTATATTTTATTTACAATATACATATGTATGTAAGTACCGTAAAATGACATGATACAATATGAGACAAAAAGTGTCAAACAAGGCCTAAGGCAGAATTTGATAACATAATAATTAGCCCAATCAACGGGGAGAAAACCAATCACTAATTGCTATCAGCAAACAAAAAATATGGTCGTATAGAGAAAAAAATTCTAAGATAGCGTTTTTTGCGACTCGAGTTTTAATGGCGAACATAACCAAAAAAATTCGCAAAAGTAAAAAAAAAACGGTTTTTTGCAAATAAAAAAAAAGCTTCTGGTCCTACACAAGAAAGTTAAATTAGAAAGTTGCAGGTCTTAAAAATGCGCGTCGAATGAGATGTGAACAAAAAAAATCGGTTCGTAAACATTTGAGAAAAAATTTAAAAAAACGTCAAAATTCGCGTTTTCTTATTTTTGCTGTATACTTTCCAATTTTGTTTGAACAGACCTCATGTTAACTATAAATACAGCCCAAGACAAGCGGAAAATGACCCTTTTTTCAAAAAATTCAAAAAAAGTTTTATTTTTTTCGAGTTATTTATCACATTTAAAAAAAAAGACGTTTTCAAAAATCAGCTTTTACAGAGGCAAAAATGATCGTACAGAAACGATTCGTGGGCTCATTTTATTCGCGAAGACTTGTACTTTCATGATATTAAAAAAACCAAATCGCTTTTATTTAATTTTTGCATAAAAAATGCGTTGTAAAATTGTATCATTTTTTCGAATAACTTTTTTAATTTTGGTTTTACATTTTTGGCCGTTGCATATTTGAAAACTGGCATTCAAAACACGCATTTAAAAAAAAATGAAGGTCCTACGACCTCAGGGAACCGAGATATTTTTTTTAAGCTGATTAAGAAAAGATAATTTTGCGAGCGCGATCGATTTGAAATCGTGTTTAGTTTTCGATGCGCCCAAGCGGAGTGTCCGTCCACTCTGTCGCCGTGTGTTGGCTAGCGCATGCCGCACCCAACGCTGTTCTTTCGCAAACAATTATGTCAACTTAATTTATGCGAAATGATTGAAATATTTTTTTTTAAGAAAGTAAAAGTCTTTGAGATCTAATTCGTGTAAAAATGAAGTCAATCGGACGTATACACCGCTGTCAGGAATTAAAATATATATATATATATATCTCGGCTCCCTGAGGTTGTAGGACCTTCATTTTTTTTAAATGCATGTTTTGAATGCCAGTTTTCAAATATGCAACGGCCAAAAATGTAATACCAAAATTAAAAAAGTTATTCGAAAAAAACCGGTTCGAAAAAAATGATTTTACAACGAATATTTTTATGCGAAAATTAAATAAAAGCGATTTGTTTTTTTAATAGCATGAAAGTACAAGTCTTCGCGAATAAAATAAGCCCATGATCGTACTTTTTTTGACTTTTGCGAATTTTTTTGGTTATGTTCGCCATTAAAACTCGAGTCGCAAAAAACGCTATCTTTCTTAGAATTTTTTTCTCTATACGACCATATTTTTTGTTTGCTGATAACAATTAGTGACCAATTTACATGGGGGCTTTCGCTCGTTGATTGGACTAAATGATATCATGATAGCCTATCGAGGATTGAAATATAATTTTACGATAAGTAAAATATGTAACTTACGGCACTGGTTTTATTTCAAAGCGGACCTTGGATACAATATCCTTCCACACCTAAATATCAATTCCTAACAAAATTGTATGCCGAAATTTTAAATAAGAAGAAGGGTGACAGGAAAAAACCGCGAGAACTTATTTAATTAAAACGCCATAATCGGCCAACTCCAAAACGAAGCAGCTGAACAAATTTTAATCAAGACACCGGTAGCGGAGGGTTGTTTTGTTAAGCTTTCAAGGGAAACTCGAGACGAACGAAAGATTAGTTAATCTGCTGGCAATTTTTCCGACCACCTGTTACACGAAGAGTTAATAGAGGAGACGCGAAGTCGAGATTCGAACGGTTCGGTAAGTAGGTACGTGTAACTTTCAGATAAACCCGTTGGCTACCGTCGAGGGGGACCCACACGAAAAAGTACAAAAGTAAATTATTTCGTGGTAAAGAAACACACGATGCATACATACAGGGTTGGAACGTCCAAGATTTCAAAGCCGAGCATTATAAGGTAGAAAAGAATAAACTCTTCGAGTAAAGGGAACTGACAGAAAAATATTATATCCATAGTTGCCAGACTGATATGTCATTTTAAAACTTTTATGAGCGTTATTCTCTGTCTTTCGTGATAGGGTAGCGATAAAATATGTAGGCGGGACGCCCCTCCCATAAATTATAATGCACACGTGTGAATTGAATTATTATATCGTTATTGGTCTACGGAAAATAAGTACTTAAGTATTCCTGTACGTACGCAGTATTCTGAGAAGTTAAATGTTTGGGTTGGTATTTTAGGCGATTCCATCGTTGGGCCATTTTTTATAAACGGTTCCTTAAATGCCAACAAATATTTAACAAATAAAACAAACTGTTTACGGACATGAACATGAAAGACCACGAGTTTAAATGATTTACGGGCCAGAATTGTCCTATATAATATTTCCCCTGAAGTGTTAAAAGTTAGAACGCGTAAGAACTGAGTTTTACGATAGACTAGGTTTTTGCGAAGCACAAAGGGGCGACATTTTTGAACCACTTATTCAATGGGCATTTTTTCTTTCTTTCGTCTTATAACCGGGTTGATTTATATTTTTATTTTTTTATTTTTTATAGAACTTCAATTTTATTTTCTTGCAGACCGGTTAATTAAGGAATAAAAAAATTTGAAAATAAATACAATTATGTTCGTACACTTCTTTTAAGTGTATGGGATAATTATAAAAGTCAGAATTACGTAAGAATTTCGTTTCATACAGCTAAGTCGATGTACACATCCATAGCTACGAAAAAGTACTGAGTTGCATTCAAATTCAGCGATAGGCGTGTAGGTAATATCCCACTCCAAATTTATATTACGCGCACGTCTCTACTTTTCTAATACGTGCACAAGCGTGAAACAATGTGGCATCTAACTGTCTTTGTCTGTCCTTATTGGTGTCTTTTAACTTATTCTCTTCTACACATGTATCGCCAATACATAAAGGTGCAATTTCCTAGGGTGTATATTCAAGTGGGACTAATCTCGGGCCGCCGAACAGATATCTTTCTATAGCTATATGCAATGATTTGAACATCATGTGTTGTACACATGCTACACAGTGCAATAGTTTCATGCTGATGAATATGATCATGCATTTTTATATATATCTGTTTCTCGAAGAGTATCATCTAACATATGTTACATACTTCACTGGCATGTTCTAGGACCCAAATGGAATAGGCGGTAACCAAACTTTCATAGATGAAAAATGTCATAAAAAGTTATAGGCCGTTAGAGTTAATTTTGTTATTAACTGTTTTCTCTATAACTGCAGTACTCCAATATAACTCCAATTAACCAATATGAACACAATTTGGTGCGGCTTGTATTATATATTGATATATAATGGCAGTGGGTGTATTCATGGTCGGTTATATTGTACAGAATACAGGGTGTTCATTTTAGTGCAACCCTTAGTAATTATTATTCTGTAAATTTTGTGTATATGTAAATTTATACACGTAACAACAAGAAATATGCACAATAAATGAAACAAGAGAACAATACAATATATGACTTTATAACAAATTAAAAACAGTGACGGTAAAAAAATAAGCATAATAAATGAAACCAAAAAAAGCGAAAAGCTACATATAAAAAGTTCTACGTGTCAACCGTTCACTTATTAAACCTCCATTTTTATTTCCATGCCCATTTCCAAAATAGATCAGTCATAAATCGCATAAAGGCCATAGAGATCATAATGTTATAATAAAATAAAGTTATAATAAAAATATAGCTCATATGAGTTATATCGGTCATACAAGTCATATATGTTCATTATATATAGGCCATATAGGTCGTTAAGGTCGTATAGGTTAGAAACGTCATACAAAGGTCACATTAGTTTCAAAGGTCATACAGGTCATAAAGCCCATAAAGGTCATAAATATCATATTGATCATAAAGGATATATCCGAATATCACACTAATAGTCTAAAAAAAATGTGAAAAAAAAAACAGGATATGAAAGTAGTGATTCCGTAGGCAGCGATTTTAAATGCAGGTATTTAGTTTTGCTTTTTATGTTAAATTTTTTTTAAATCTTATTTGTCTTAAGACGGGTATACAAAATATTTCTCGAATCAGATTTGCGAATTCTAGTTCGAAGGTCTGATCATCGATAAATAATTTATCAACATTCCGTTTTAAGAAAACTGATCTTACCTATAGTTTTATTCATATAATGAACTTATTTTAAATGGTTTAATTTGCTTGCGTTTTCCTTGCTCAGTTATTACATAGTCTGGAAGGATAAATTACAAATCAGCAGCGGTAGAGGCGTAATCCGCAATGCGCCTGTTCTCCTATCCAATTACGAGCTATTTTTGATTACAATCTGTAAGAAAGCAACTGCTGTAATAATAAACTTTTTTAACACCACTATTTCTCTCGTTCGTTATCTTCCGGCCACATCGTTTCTTTATTATTTTAAAATATACGGTTAACTGCTCATGTTATTTTTTATCGATAACTTGTTACGAAGTCATAATTTATGGATTGCCACTTTTACTTACGATACTCATCTGGCAATAAATACATATATCAAAGCCTTTTAACTAAAAATCCAAGGTATTTAATATTAAAGTCAAAAATGATAAATGCCATCGATTTTAACTCCTGGCACTTGGACGTGTTATGTACTTAATAAGCCACTATGTTTGACCTCTCAGATGCCTCTGATTATTTTTAATGTACATATATATGGTTAATAATGGGTTCTAATGTTTTTAAACGTTAGATTCCGTGGCTGTCATGTTGTCCTAACGAATGTTCATTTACAACATACAAAATTAACACATAAAAAATATACAGTATAACCTCGATTATCCGAGCCAGCCGGGACCGGACGTTTGCCGGATAATCGAAAACACAAATAATCCAAAAACCTTATTTTTAATTCTTTAATCATTTATTTAGACAAACACATATGTTATAGGAACTAAAAAAACGTGATACATGCAAAAAAAATAAAAGTTTTAATATTTGTACATACTATATGAACATGTATATTGTACATTATATACATTTGTACATATTTACATACATACATTACATTATACATAATGCACATTATTTGTATATTACATGGGTATATTTAGTATATACGTAAGTACATATGTATGTATAACGTGAATAAAATCACTTAAAAAAATCAATAATTTTTGTTTTGCTTTTGGGCTTCGTAAATTGTATATAATTTATAATTTCCTTTTATAATTTCCTTCATTTTTCTAAGTTGAAGTACATGAATATCATCAGTTTCAGGCTGTTCTTCAAAATATTGAATAAGTACATTTACTGCATCTCCTGCTTCTCAATGACTTGTATTGATGACGAAATTATCTTCATCGTCATCACTACTTTTCTCAGAACTTTCTGCATAGGTCTGGTTATTTAGATAATCTATCCATTCCTGTATTTTATCGTTGTCAATTTCTTCCAAACCTTCGATTTGCGAGGCTATGTTTTCGATTGATAACTCACCTTCATTTGAGAGATTATCGTCTTCAGTATCTTCTCAGTCTGCTGTATCTTCTAAGGTTATTATTTTATAAAATGCTATTTTAATGTTAGTCTCTTTCACTTGACTCCAAGCGCGAGCTACAGCATAAATTGCGTCTTTCAAATTGAAACGTTTCCAAAACCCCACAAGGTCATATTCTCCCAACAATTGAAGCATAAGGTCTTTCCTATAAAGCCTCTTCATTGTCTCTATAACACCCAAGGTCCATTGGCTGGGCAGTAGATGTCACATTCGGCGGAATATATGCTACGAATATGTTCTCATCTGCTGACTTAGTCGCTCTACATCAGGATGCGATGGAGCATTATCCAGGAATAGTACAGCCTTGGGTGGAAGATTATTTTCTTGCAGCTAAGTTTTAACCTCTGGTATAAATTTTTCGAAAAAAACACTTTTTAAAAATCACTCGATCCATCCAAGCCGCCTTTTGATTATAATTTATCAACGGCCAGTGTATTTACATTTTTAAAAGCCTTCGGATTTTTTTTATTTTCCAATGACAGCTAACCTAAATAAAAATAAAATAATTATTTAAAAAAAAAAACAAAATACGTACAAGAGAAAAGCTAATCTGGCGCACTAGTTTCTGAGCCTGCAGCAAGTGTTCTTTTTGGCATTGCTTTCCAATTAAGTCCAGTTTCGTCTCCATTACTTATATTATTATACTTGCTCGGATTTTAGGTCGTGTTCAGTTATATAAGATTTTCCAAATTATAGCAAAATTCTACCATAGCTACATCATTGGCATTTAATATTTCTCCTTGAACATCTAATTGCCGTATTCCATGACGTTTTTTAAATCTGTATAGCCAACCAGAAGATACAGAGAAGTTTCCTTTAATTTTCAACTGCTCATGAAACTTTTGGGCTTGCCTAGCACACATAGATCCGGATATTGGAACCCCTTCCGATCTTTTCTGTAAGAACCATTTGGTCATAGTATCATCAAGTTCTCGAAAAGTAGATCCTTTTATAGACTTCCTGTCAGAAATAGCATTACACTGTCAGCTTGAGCTACAAAGCTCTGTAATTCGGCTTTCTTCATCACAATGTCGCGAACCGTTTGTTTTCCAATGTTATATGTTTTAGCCAATTCCGCAACACTATTGTTTTTTTTTTCAAATTGTTTTAAAATGTTCAGTTTTTATTCTGTAGTTAACACATTACGTTTACGCTTTTCATTAGCACCAGTACGCTGCATTTTGTGCGTTTGTTTCCGTTCGGTTTAACTAACGAATCGGTCGGCAGTTGGCGAAAATAAATTAGGGATTCCCGGAGATGACCGCCTGTGCGGGCGTTCAACGTTCATGCGACAGGCTCCCTCAAGATTGAGTACCATTTTTTTGAAATCAAACAAAGACCACATGAGAATTTTGTACAAATTTTGTACATTTTTGTACAACCAAGAATGATTTTTGTACACCCTGTTTAACCGGCCGAAATCGAAATTCAAAACTGGTACTCAAACTTGAGGTCTGTGTACACTTTTTCCAAAAATCAAATTTTAATTATACCATTAAAAAGATCGGATTTTGTACATTTTTGTACACCCAAAAATTATTTTTGTACACCCTTCAAAAATGAAAAAATCAAGTGTCAAAACTGGTACACAATCCTTACAATTTTTGAACACTTTGAAAAAATTCATGCGTTTATACGTCATCATATAGAGTGATTTTTGTACATTTTTGTACAACCAAGAATTAATTTTGTCACACTATTTAACCGGCCGAAATCTAACGAAATACAGAAATGGTACTCAAACTTGACTAGGACTGTGTACACTACAAAAAACAAATTTTAAACAAGTAGTGAAAAGATGTGTACATCCTCCAAAAATGAAAACATTCAAATCTGAGACTCAATTTTGACAATTTTTGAAAACTTTGGAAAATCCATATGTTTATACGACATCACATACGGCCATAGTACAAAGCAATATATGTATATACTAATATATTATTACCGAAAAAAAAAAACAGTAAAGAATGTACCAAAATATAATAAAAATATAATAAAAAAAACTTTACCTGAGTGTAACAAAGTCTTATCATGTTTGTTCTTATTAATTTATTATGAGAGTTTTAAATTTACAAATAATAAATGGTACATCTAATAAGGAATTCCAATCCTAGGTATAAGAATTATATGTACAATCATATTTTATGGTAAAGAACAGTTAGAAATAAAAGTGATCACAAAGGAAAAAGTCAAGTAACAAACTAGTTCAATAATTATGTATATTATCGTTCGGATTTACGTCAATTGTTTTCACACTGTGTATACTAGCACCACAGTCTCGATTCCTGAGCACCAGAGCCTCGTATCCTTTAAGTCGTCATATAACTCCCATTTGGAGTCAGGGCGAAGGCAGTAAGCCATATCGTGTCCGATCTCCTGTATATTATGACGTATAACGTATGAATTTTTCAGTTTTCAAAGATTGTCAGGATTGCGTACCACTTTTGACACTTGATTTTATAATTTTTGAAGGTTGTACAAAAATAATTTTTGGGTGTACAAAAATGTACAAAATTCGATCTTTTTAACTGTATAATTAAAATTTAATTTTGGAAAAAGTGTACACAGACCTCAAGATTGAGTACCATTTTTAATTTCGATTTTGGCCGGTTAAACAGGGTGTACAAAAATAATTCTTGGTTGTACAAAAATGTACAAAAATCACTCTATATGATGACGTATAAACAAATGAACTTTTCAATGTTTTCAAAAATTGTCAGGATTGTGTACCACTTTTGACACTTGATTTTATAAGTTTTTAAGGGTGTACAAAAATAATTTTTGTGTGTACAGAAATGTACAAAATTCGATCTTTTAAATGGTATAATTAAAATTTTATTTTGGAAAAAGTGTACACAGACCTCAAGTTTGAGTACCATTTTAATTTAATTTCGATTTTGGCCGGTTAAACAGGGTGTACAAAAATAATTCTTGGTTGTACAAAAATGTACAAAATTTGTACAAAATTCTCATGTGGTCTTTGTTTGATTTCGAAAAAAATGGTACTCGATCTTGAGGGAGCCCACGCGACAACCTCTGGCCGTCAGCCACGGATAATCCGCGCACGGATGATCAATTTAAAATGTGGCACGGAAAATCCGCCGCCCGGATAAAGCGCGCACGGATAATCGGCGTTCTATTGTATGTGTTAACAGACTCCTAGTGATGTGACAAATCCCAGCAATTGTTTATCCAAATTTGTTTAAAACTGCATTGAATTTATACAAAGTGATCCATAATTTATGATATACTTATTGTGGAATAGCGAATTCCTGAAGTCAAAAAAATGTGGTTTAACTAAATGTATGCTAGCCAAATTGTTCATGATAACCAAGGTATAAGGTAATGAGAATAATTCAGAAATGTATAACAGACATAAATACAGAATAACGCCTGGCCGGTCCTTGCGTACGTACGCCACCGAGCGATCCTGCCAAGGCGCCAGGACCCACGTATGATAGTAGTACGCCATTCCGGTGCGGGAGGGCAGGATAGTCTAACGCAGTTTGACACGCAAACATTCCGAACCCTATTCATAAGTATAATATATATGACGACGAATAAAAATGAATGAGATCCTCGGCATATTTTCTCGTCAATAGAATACAACGGTGACATACAGTAGGTTGAAGGTATAGGGTGTCAAGTTTCTAATTTTGTTTCCCATTTTTTCCTATAATTACTGAATAAATTAAGATAACGATACGAAATTAATCGTTTTTTTTTTTAAGTAAAAAAATTTAAATTTGTTAATAGTTTTATAGCACTCTAATTTCGTGCAGTTGTGTCAATTTATTCAGAAATTATACGGAAAAATCAAAAAACAAAATAAAAACTGTGACACCCTATAGCTTCCCACTTTTTCACATAACACCGTTTTGTGCTCAACGCACGATGATTAAAACTGATGACGTATTGATAACATTGACAACATGTATTATTTTCTATATCGGTACACAAGAATCTGGCTATTTTGTCCTTAAGGGGGCTTTACCGCTTTTCGGTTTCAAAAAAATCTTTTTTTTTTTTTTTACTGGAATCGATGCGTTATGCATTCAAATTTATTGTGCTGAAATTTTAAAGTGATCTGTGTATTAGATTCCGAGTTACAGCCGGATTAGTGACGACGGTCCCGGTGCTTGAAAAGAGTCACGCAGGGAAAATGGAGGTGGACAGTGTAAAGGAAGTGTTTCAACGATCCGAAAAAAAAGCATAATGTAAAATATGCTCAGTATATTAGCGACGGGGACAATAAGACGTCCAAGGCGACTTTGGATTTGGTCCCGTACAACAACGATCCGAAAGTAATGAAAAAGGAACGCGTCGGTCACGTGGAGAAAAACGCATGGGAACCAGGCTCCGTAATGCGAAGAAAACAAACAAGGGACTCGGGGGAAGAGGTACAGGAACACTGACCATCAAGGTAATAGGCGAATTGACAACTTATTACGGCCTATTACTTATTATCCGTATTCGGCGAAATACGGATAAAAAACTAAATGTAACCTACATACCTGTATCTTTTAATTAAAAAAAATTGTCTCAATCCATTTTATACTTTCCTCAAAAAAAATTCCCAAAAAAACCTTTTTTTTCCAGCGAAAAAGGGGGAAATCCCCCTTAAGTAGTTGTAATTAGTAATTAATATACTATAATGTTATGTTTGACACGTCTAAATATTTACATTTTTACCTCTTTAACGACAATAGATTTATTTTTGAACATGATTTAATAATAGTCGATTATTTGGGATCTATAAACAGCTCGTCTATCACAATCGCGATATTTTCATTTAAGTTCTTGCCCACCAGTGTTATCCCTTCACTGTAAATCAGATCAGAAAGTAATAGCGCTAATATTTCAACCTTTGAAGTTATTACTATCTATTGCGCTCACTTGATATTTATTGCGAAGTTTATATTGGACATTCGTTCTGTGCTGGTGGCAGTCTGATGATTGGTTTTACCTACGTGATGCAAAATAAGTAAAAACAGTGCAGCTAGATAATAATCTGTATTAATACCTGCAAAGAGCTAATCTATCTTTATTGATTTATGAAATCCATCATTCATGTCGGTTGCGATTCACAGCTAACCAATGCAATTCTTTTAAGAATAAGAACCACTAGCAATCTCTCCAAATATAGTCGTACAATCCGTACTGGAAGTATTACAATCACTCATAAAATTTGGATTAAATTTGAATTAATGCACCGCCTGAACGATTCAACTTATTAAATCGATCAATTTTTTCTAAAATTATACTAGTTCATGAAAATTATTAGCGCCAATTCAAATGTTTCCTAAAAAGATTGTAAAATATTTTATACTAGGTAGAATATTACTAGTAATTTTTAAACATTTTAAACTTTTCAACAATATATTTCAGCAAAATGACGCATGTTATTTTTGTATACCCCGGAGATTTCAACACCAACCAAAGCGCATTTAACATTCTCTACTAGCATAGTCGAATGATACCACTCTCGATTTGTCTCAACTTCCAGCTGTACTTTCGATATCACACTATCCGGTTGATTCAAAAGTTTTGAGCCCTGCTGGTATGTTCTAATACGATTATTTATTTTATAATCAGGAGAAATTTAATTTAAAATGTAAGCGCCATCCGACTCTATAACTCGTCAGCAATGAGTAGGTAGATTGCAGACACTTTCTCAGAACTTACGCGGCTGTAAAGCTATGTATGACTATTTGTAGATGGCGACGATCGTGAAATTATTTATTTATTAAATGTTTGCTGAGAGCACAGAACAAATGATAGTCAGTGAGGGAGAGATTTGTTGAATGGAAGGGTGGATAGGACAGAACTTCAAAACCTAACTCCAAGAGTTCAAGGCGTGTCTGTTTTGCTATATGGAGATGTGCATTATCTTGCAACAGTATAACTTTGTCAAGTATAACTTTGTATCAACGCCGCAAAATTAAAATTTACTGTTACCAAGCAACCAGACCCGATAGTACGGGAATATTCATTCATAGTTGAATTCCCTGATTTTACTTTTTATTTATGATTTTAGATCGCAGAAATAATTTATTTGCGCATAGGAAGATCATATTATCGACCTCCGTCGCATGCTGTTTGCAGTTGCAACAATTTGAATCGTCGGCCGAGAATATGTTATTTTCTACTAGATACATTACTTTTCTACTGGATACTATTATGCTACTAATTCCACCATACAAGAGAATAGATAATTGCCTTCTAAAGTACACAAACTCAAAACTCTCAATTTAAATTTCACTATTCTATTCACTATTTAAATTATACTATTCTTCCAGAAATGTGTGTCATAACGTAGGGTCGGCACTATACTACTCTTTGATAATTAAAGTATAAACCGTGTTTTTTAAGCGCCTTGTAAATTATACAGGGTGTAGCTAAATAACACCGAAAAAATTTAAGAGGTGATTCTCCGATGAAAATTAAAGGGGGTTTTCGGTATAAAATTTTTTGAAAACACCCTCCCCTGAAAAGTTACACCCCTTCAGAAATTCTAAAAAAATTGTTTTTATTTTTTATCTTCCCTGTACGAAACGAAACTTGGTGAACAGTATCTGTTAATAAAACTACACTACTTTCTGAAATGTTTTCACCCCTGTAGTATTTTTCTAAGGGGTTGAAATAATCAACCCATATGACGTTTTTTCTTATACCTAACATTTTTTTTCGACAAAACTTTTTACATTAAAAAAAGTATATCTAAAGAGTCCCATTCAATTACTAACTTTTTGATCTCTTCAAGTTTTTTCGAAAAGTTAGAGTTTAATGAGAAAACAAAGTAAATGTATTGCAATGCATTTTCAAAAAAACGAGCTGTTTTACGCAAAGGTTTTTTAAGTGATTAAATAAAGGTGTTGATCGAGGCATATCTTCAAATTTATTGTTTTGAAATTATTTAACATTCGATTTATTGCTTGGTTAGGTTAGATAATTTCAAAGTAACTTGAAGATACAAATGACTGGGATAAGTTGGGAAAAATTAGGATTAAATAACATTTTATTAAACAACAGTTAACCAAATAGTTCACCAATGATTCTACTAAGCTAAGAAGTTTGGAACTAAGAACAGTGAAAATGAATAAAATATGAACATGAATAAAATAAATGAATAATTTAATGTTATAATAATTTAACAAAAAAACAAAAATCTATCAAATATCGGCAATCATTTTCAACATTTTTTGTAGATAGCTTCAAAAAAATGTTGAAAATGATTGCCTTTAGCTCTAATACAAGCATCTACTCTATTTCTCATACAATTGCGTATGTTTTGAAATATTTCTGGTGAATTTCTTATTTTTTCACAATCTGCTATAATACGATTTCGCAAATTATCGATATTTCTAACTGGGCTTGAATAGACCAAGGATTTCAGATATCCCCATATGCAAAAATCCAAAGGAAGTTGTTGTAATCTATATTCAAGTTGGTAAATATTTGTGAAAGTAGTATGATGGGGTAATCTACGTTCTGGGTACTGTTCAGCATAAATTCTTTGCGCCTTCAATGCATTACCGTTAGCACACTCATATGTAAAATGCATATCTGCCATTTCAAAATTCGAATAGTTAACCATATTTTCAGTTTACCAATTATTTTCTTCACAAAATCATAAAACTTGCGAAATAATAAGAAAAAAGCAACAGTAAATGACATTTCACAATCCCTCTTTCAATTGTTTCTATGCATTCCATTGTAAACAATCGGCAACTAGATCTTACGGCAAAAATACCCTCGCGTTAAACAGCTCGTCTTTTTGAAAATGCATTGCAATACATTTGCTTTGTTTTCTCATTAATCTCTAACTTTTCGAAAAACTTGAAGAGATCAAAAAGTTAGTAAATGAATGGGACTGTTTAGATATACTTTTTTAAATGTAAATAGTTTTGTCGAAAAAACAGTTATAAGAAAAAACATCTTAGGGGTTGATTATTACAACCCCTTAGAAAAATACTACAGGGGTGAAAACATTTCAGAAAATGTAGTTTTATACTATTCACCAAGTTTTGTTTCTTTAGCTTAATGTACAGGGAAGATAAAAAAAGAAAAACAATTTTTTTTTTATTTTTGGAGGGGCGGGTGTTTTCAAAAAATTTTTTACCGAAAACCCCCTTTCGGTGTTATTTAGATACACCCAGTTTACGCATGTAAATATTGCCCATGCATACGTGCGCTACTGACCGTGCCAAGAAACGCTCACTGGGACTCTAGTACGCCGATCCCGTGCGGCTGGTCGGGATATTTGAATGCAGTTTAATCCTGCGTTATGGCACACTTTCCGGACCCTAGGTCAATCACTATCAATTGAGGGTTCTAATTGAGTAGTGTTTCATCATTCCGTGGCTGAACGTACAAGGCTCCAAATGTTAAATATTCAAAGACTTACCCAATTGAGTTATAAGGGCTTAGGAATTTTTAGGTTAGAATTCCGAGGTTCTAGTAAGTATTCTTCTATGATTCTGGGAAGGAACACAGAAGGTTCCAAATATTGACGTTTATAGGACTATTTCACGAGTGATAGAGTTTTAAGGGGTTAGAGATTTGAAGTCAGACCTTGTGGTTAGGGTTCTGGGGTTCTAGTCTTTTAAAATTATAGGGATGAATGCATTCCAGCCTTTTGCAGTAAGCAATTGGGTCGTATTCATCAATAGATCGAGCTTTGGAAAATCGATAAATTGGCAATATCTCCAATTCGACAGGGGTCCAATTTCCATATGGTTTGTGCGGGGTCCTTTATAATGACTTACCAGGTTTCGCACTTTAACCATTGGTACATATGTGAATGATGAACATGAATGACAAATATGTTTCGATTCACACGAGCTTAACTGTTTTACCGTTAGAAAGTGCTTTGTGAAGGACATTTGGTAGTTGCCTACTTTCTCGGACTTGTGCTCGGACTTGTGTGCTCTTCTGATCACGATACAACCGACACGCTCGTTCATCGTTATTTGCCTTCAAATATCTTACACAGACAAAATCTAATAGAATCTAAATCCGGCTATGTAGCTATTATTACTATTGATGTATGTAACGAATGACAATGTTCAGTTAACAATAGTTATTTCTTATTTAGAAGAAAAAACGGGGGTTTTATTTTAAAACTTTAACGGCGTAATATTAACTAAGCATCTAATTAAACTCTTTTCATCCTGTTATCAGTACACCTTCCTCTCGGTAGCAAGCGATTCAAGAGCGAGTGGCTCCTGGATACCATTAATGGTGAGAACGTGCAGCGCGCACCGCGAAATAGTGATTAGTGGCTCGTCGACGAATACGACTTAATTAAAAACGACCCGACCAAATGCACCGTGAATGTTTTATGGGGATGCATTACCTCAACCAAGGTTTACTTTTACGGCTGTGCTGATAATTAATCCGACTGATCTGCTGGATCGAGCTTAATGTCGTCGAGAATACCGGAACGCGATACCGGAACGAGACACATCTTCCCCTGTCATTGGTACATTTATTTTGGTTCTGGTTCAACTATATTGAAATGTCCTGTCACGTACTAAGAAGCATATACTAGTAGAGTGACTCCTATAAAAGTTCATAGCTAAAGTAACATCTTTATACGTGCTTTTATATAAATTTAATTATATTAAACATTTGGATTGGAATGCAAAGTGTAGATTTGTCCATTGATGTATGTAATTGCACCAATAGAATTTATAAGGTTGTTGACTATACATTTACAATTGTCTCATCTTTATATCGGTTATTTCTAGAGGTACGAAAAATTGGTAATGTAATGACAATGACATAACTTACATACATTTTTAAAAACATACAATTTTTTTGGAATAAAATATCTGCAAAAACTCGTAAAACGTTATTATGTGTGGTTTAAAAATACTGCTGAAGAGTATTGTTTTAAAATATATATATATAAAATTAGCCATGAACTCTGAAACTGAACTGAAAAGAAAAAAAGAAAAAACTGAAATTCCATGAGAATTCCCATTTCCCTTTTCTCAGCTGTTTTCATGTCCATATATAATTCTCAAAACATCTGTTGGTCATGTTCGACTTATGTGCATACATAGTACATTTGTCGGGATAACTTTGAACTCGACAAAACTAGGGATTGCAATCCGGAAAATCGGATCCGGTAATCCGGTGGATCCGGCATCATAAGACATCTATCGGATCCGGCACCAATTTGCCGGATCCGGTCACCGGATCCGGTAAATTAAAAAAAAATACATGAAACATGAATTTGTTGACAATAAAACCGACTAGTGTACGAGTAGAAGCAGAAAGTGCCTTCTCAGCCGCTGGTTACATTTGTAGCTCTGTAAGAAGTCGACTGGAAGATGATAAAATTAACACTATTTGTTTTCTAAGATAATTTTTTTCAAAACCAAGTGATTTTTTTATTATTGTTTTACTTAAAATAATAATTTAAAGTAGGTATGTTAAAAAAAGAAGTTTATCCACTCATTATTGTGACAATTGTGCCATTGATTAAACAGATTTTTGGTGACTGTCATAACTATAAACCTAATTATTGTGATCTCAGTTGATAAGCTTGATTTTAGTAAGAATTAATATAAGTTATTTATAACGAGCCATCCAAAACAAAATCATCAAAGTTGGACGAGCAAAAAAAGACGTATATCTATTTTTAATATTTCTAATTTATAACCTTATTGAATTATCAAGGCTGTTACATTATGTGACAGTCATTAGTTATTTTACAATTCTGAGAGCTACTTGTCAAATGTTTGACAACAACAAAGTTTCATTTTGAGCTTCAGCAGAACCGCTATTTCCATCTCTCTCGTTCAGGGCCAGATTTGACGAAATTTTTTATGGATTTATAATGTAATATAAGTTACATTACAAGATATCATTTATGTTGTTATTTGTGAAATCTAGTAAGTGAAACTGAACTTAACCGCCCGTCATTTCTAATTATTACTAAACTAATATAACAATTACAATCTAACTAGTTACACTATATCTACTAAATTTTGATTGCTGATTCATACATAAATGTTGATTAATTATAACAGTGTAAATAAAGTTGATGTCATAAGAAATAAACGTTGTTTTTTATATATACTTTGTAATACATTCATTTGATCATATTTTATACAGTTGATTTTGGAATGAAAAAGCAAAATGATTTTGATGAAACCAATACGGCCAATCCCTAGACAAAACCAATAGTAGTGTTGAAGGTTCTCGTTTAATTTTAGTTTATTTGATGCGAACCATGTTTTTGTGCCATACAAATGTAATGATCACCACTGAATCTCAACTCGATGTATTAGGGTAGTATCGTCTGCAAATATTACCATCGTAGCAGCTGTTGTCGACTAATCTGTCATCAATGAAAGAGGGAAGATCATTTATATATACTTGTATAAGCATATCATATATATAATCGTAACATATAATCAGAAAAAATAGGACCCAAAACGCCCTGTATATGAAGGTTTTGCTAAGAAATATTCGCAAATGAGAGTCATTAAACATGAGAAGTATACAATGTTATCCATCTGCATAATGAATAAGAAATAACATCATATACAATCAAGTAAATCAACTTTAAAAAATAGTTGAAAGGGATTTTTCACGTTAAAAAGAAAAAATAAAGAATTATAGTTGCTACTGATTAAGATCAATTAAGTAATAAGAATCAGATTTATTTTAGTACCTTCCAAGGTCTCACTCTTAATATTATTTATCACATGTTTATATTTAAATAGTTCAAAATTCTAGTTATTGAAAAACCCATCAGATTCTATAAAACCTATCCGTTTTTTTTTTCAACCCAGAAAACTAATTTTCTGATTTTACATTGAGAAAAACGGACTGTGTTGGACACATTTTATATGAATACATACAAGTATAGTACATTACTTATCCAGAAAGACATGATGACATCAATAGTATTAATAGTAATCAATAGTAGTTAATGTAATTAAAATTTTGAAAATGATTTATGAATATGCAGGAATATAAATGTAGTAAATGTAGTAAAAACCATGTAGTAGTGATATTTTTATGTATTTTCCACTACATAGAAGTCGACTAGATCTTCAATTTATCTTTGTAGATCCAACTATTCAAAGTAATTAATATAAACATTGTTTTGTTCCTAATAAACAACGAGTAGTATAGAGAGTAGTAGTAACAGGGCGACTACTCCGACATCTATTATACGCGCGGGTTCGAATCCCGCCTGTGGCAATTGGCATCTGTCACATGGTCTAATTGTATGTTCTACTGTTTGTATGTTCTAATTGTATTGTATCTTCTTTTTCATGTGCACTCTGTCTATGACACAATCTCAATGATTCACAGATTCCTTAATTATTATCATTTTCTAAAAATATATCGAAACGGTTATTTGAAGCGATATGAAAACAAGTTTTGAAACTGATATTTTTACTAGCAACATAAATACTCCAAAATTCATGAAAAGATCGTTTTCTGTGTACAAAATGGCATTATCAGTCCTTAACTCTAACATGCCGATTTTTCGGGTTCATCAATAACGGATCTGGATGTTTTATTCTAAATCTCGTCGATCTAAAAACAAGTTACTGTTACTGAACGTTACGACGTAAAATTGCATCATCAAGGATACTTCTTCTTCATACTAAAAATATATTGCTTCACAAAAACAAAAATCTATAAGGTAAGTGTATAAGGTAATTTGAAACTGTAGTACCAATTTATTAAAAGTAGTCCATTGGATTTAAGTCTGGACTTCTGGCCGTCAGTCCCTCTCCGTAGGTTCCCCGTTTCCATCCCATATAAGGGCAAAAAATGTAGATCATTCTGCACAGTGTCTGATAATGAGGATTTTATCTAACAATAAGCAGGTATACATATATTAATTCTATTGTAAATTAATTTGAGAAACTGTGGAGGATAATTTACGTTTTACCTCCTTAATTTCGGGTAACAATCAGTAAAACTAAAATATTTTTTACTTAATTGAAAAATATGGTTAAACTGCTAAAAATAACTGTTAAATATTTTGCAACATCAGGATGTAATTTAGAGTAATATAAATCACACGTTTGGGTCATAACTTTTTAAGAAATGAAAATACACTCGATTCCCTCTTAAGTCACCAAATCCGTGCATCACTCTCGCTTAAGTCGAGATATTTAATCTCTCTTAAGTCACGTTTAAAAGCAATCAACTTCTCATTTTAAAACGTTTAAAACCTCAACTTTTTCGTGTTTTTAGTTGCAAAAAAGACATTTTTAGAGATGTGCCACAGCACTTGTTATAATGAAACATGAGCCAGCTGAACGAAAAAATCAACGTAAGTGTACCCACGAGCGTGACAAAGTTCAATTTCCCGCTTGAGTGAATATTTTAAAGGTTAAATGTTTTAAAAGACACCTAACCTATTTTAAAGGTTAGGTGTCTATATTTAATGTATTACTCAATCATTTTTTTCAATAACAATTGTACATATTCATGCGACAATCCAATTTCCAAACGTAGTTCTAAAACTTTTAGGTACAGGCGGAGACTTAAGAGGGAGAGTTTCGTAACATAATAGGGAGAAAAGTGGTGACATAAGAGGAAATGTGAATTAAGCGAAGGTGACTTAAGAGGGACTCGAGAGTATTAAAAACATATCCAATAATCCGACGATAGCATGATAGTGCCGTATTATTGACTTAGACTGTATTTGGAAATGCTATATTTAAATTGTTTGTTATTTCCGGAAGAGGAAGCCCTTGTGCCACCACAACTGCTGCAACGATCTTCAAACTGCTGGTGAATATTATTTAAGAGTAATTCGCTATATATCTCGCAAGTTAAGCTATGTACCCTCGTACGTGACAGGTCCAAGAATTTTCTTTCTGCATATACCATCCCACATTTTAAAATAAATTTGGTCTGACTTACCGTTTGAATTACACGGCTTTGAAATACGGTTCACCAACAATTTTAGTAAATGTAAATACGAAACATGTCGCGTTTTCCCTTATTTGAAAACATATTTTATAGTGTTTGGTTACATAGAGGAAAGAAATAACTATAATTTCAGTTCCTAACAAACGTCAACAGAAGTTGACCATAATGGTTAACATCTATGTTTTGTTTCATAACTATACACGTTTAAAATACTATTTATGCTTCGTCGGATTTGTGATTTTAATACAATAATATACCAAGTGTGATACATATCTGTTCATAGAAGGATAAGTTTTGAATGATGACTTTCCAAAACCGAAATAAAACATACAGGTTCGTATTTAGAATATGAAGTTAATGATGGATTCGATAAATCGAAACGTCGGACTCAAGAATTTGTCATTCCATTTTGTAGAAAAGAAAAAGTGTCAATCAGAAATTGCAAATCGTTATTTCAAAAAAGTATTCGAAATTTCCCTAGTTTTTAAATAGCATTTGTTTAAGCACCAACCAACTTTCCTGCAGTTTAAACTGTTTTGTATCTAACGTATTTAACAGTTTCCGAGATCCTATTGGTCAATGTTCCTTCGAACATGGGCCACGCTTTACGCAAAAAGTCTTGTTAAAAAAAAGTTAGGCAGGAAAATCAAAAATAAAATTGTAACTTTGACACCCTGTATCTTGATTAATATTAATAATTCTGGATTAGACAAGTTTGGTTAATTCGCATTGGTATCTCGATTATTGTTGGAAATAGAAAGACGGTTACAGTTTTTAGAGGATTTTATGACCTCTTCGACTTTTTCGAGAAGGTGCGTTTTAGAGAATGTCCCATATCCTTTTAATTACTGGACCTCGATATTTTTGCGAGTACATTGTTGGGACACTTGTTTAATATGTTTTCGCTGACTTTATCAAAATATTGTTGTTGTAATTTGTTATTGAGAACACCATTAATCTTGATAACCCATTTTTCTTACGAACGCCATATTGGATTATTATGTGGTTAAATAATACTTAAACTTTTAAGTATTATTTAATTTATATTATTACATTTAAGTATTATTAGCTTATCAACGGTGTGTCACAATGCTAGAAAATCATGTTACATCCTGTCAAATTTAAAAAATACAATTTTTTTTGAGGTATGCAACAATTTGCAATTCTTAAAAACAACGTAAACTACAAATTGTTGTTTGTAAGGGACCTCCTCATCGAAACACTTTAGGCATCGCTTTAAAACTAAACTGATTACTATTCTCAACGTATTTCGCTTAATACTAGCAAATGTATTTCTAACATTATTCATTTTTGTATACCCCAAAGATAAAAGTCCAAACGAACCGACTGAGATCTGGATGGTCAAAAAATGGTCCCAGTATATTCCCCTTCCCCTTAATTCCCCTGGATCACTGGTAGACTATTACGCGCTGGGCAACTGTTATTCTGGAACCAAATTTAATTTGTACAGTTTGTCTGAGAGTTGGTATTACTCGTATTTGTTCTTGCAACATGTGGAAGTAGTTTGCACCATTTAATTAATCAATTAAATTCAATGTTAAAACGGTATCAAAAGTGTTTAAATGAGGAGAAAAGTCACAATTTTTGTAGTTTACATTCTTTTCAGGAGTTGATTATTTTTCGTATATAATTTGTAAAGTGTTGCCTGCTTGAAAACAATATATTCTTGTTAATTTTACCTGGAGGCAACATGCTTTTCTAGCATTGTGATACACCGTTGAAAAGCAAATTTTGAGCTATATTTAACCACATAAAAAGTCAATATGGCACGTGTAAAAAAAATCCAAGTTAACAGCATAAACTCGACAAAACAAATGACAACATACAAATATTGAAATCGTCAGCGAGAGCAACTTAAAAACGTGTCCCAACAATATACCTACTCCTTAAAATGTCACAAATCACAAAGTAATTAAAAAATATTTGGAAATGAAGCCGTAGGGGTAATAAAATTCTCTAAAACTTTTTCCATTTAAACATTTTTCTATCCCCAACCATAGCCTTGATACCAAGCATGCATAAGCAAATTGGGCAGACTGCGTTTACACAAAAATATAATGTATACAGATTAAGGAATTTGTAAAAGAACAGTTATCAATTATTACCATCACAAAAGTAATGTGTGAGAAACTGTTGATAGCAAACATTTATCAGAAATTATACGTATGTAATATAAAATTAAAATACTACTGCAAATAATGGGCAGAAGATGTGAAATTAGATTTCGCAAACACAGATACATGCATGCAATGTGCGTATCTTAAAATTCTCCACACGTTATAGAAGATAACTAATTTACAAAGTGTGAGCGAACGTTGTCGGATTTTGGTTTCGTAAAAACTTCTTACCACTTGCTATAGTGTTCTAATTTTCTTTTAAATGCGCAAAGTCACAGAATAACATTTTGAAATATACTCCTTTGATGTATAATTTTGTAAATAAACATACGCAATCCCTCAATCAATCAAGGCAACGAAAAAAGTTTTATTTATGTCTTTTCCTTCAACGGTCCGACAAAAAATATCTGAAGAATGTTTTTGCACACATGACTGAATATGCGCTGAATAATATAATAATAGGCTTAAAATTTGTGAACAGACTTTAGTCGTTTTAGAATGAAAATTATCTGTGGATAACAAATTACTTTTATGGCTCGTTATTTTCCGTTATAATTTGGTGAAAGCATGTTGCAAGTTATTATACATAATTTGGTCGTGACAACATTTATTATTCTTCATCTCCTTCAACGACTTTATAACTACCTAGTTTAAGAAACTAATTAGAAAACTAAGTTGAAAAAAAATAGAAGTAGATTTTTGTGTAGGCAGTGTTAAAGATAATTGGCGCTTTTTAGCAGATACAGATAAGAAATAATAAATAAGTAATAACTAATAACCGCCAATGAAACAAAAAGTTTATTTGTTTTATTGCTTAATCTCCTTCCAAAAAAACTTACATAATTAGGGGCGTCATAAAATATGGTTTTGGAACAATTCGAAAACGAATAATTTGAAAATCAATTCGGATCATTTAAAACAAATATATTACATTCACTCAGTATATGGCCAACAATTAACTCAAGGCACATTAGCATACGGTAATAACTATTACGAAGAATTAACATGAAAAAATTGATTAGAAGTGTCTACATAAATTTCAACAAATGCATGTAATCAGTCGTTGCGGTTTAGATGATAGCGCTTTTTCTATGAGTTCTCAGCTGGATGCTCCTGTGGTAGTACATTATAGCCACTTGTTTCGAGCTCGTGATTACTTCATACCTGTTCCAGCTTAATGATGCAATAATGCGTTCCCATTCATTTATGTCACTTACTGATCGATTGCCATTGTCTATCAATCATTTCGGTACAATTAAAGTTGTTTATTCATTCACCAAATGCTAATAGCCGGTCAAATTGTAATTACAAGACTACCGATTTTGGTTTTGTATATATTTTACTTGTTGTGTCCACACTTCTTGTGGATAAAATAAAACATTTAAGTAGAACAAATGCGAAACAGCCCAGTTCAAGGACGATTTCATTATGTATGACTGGTGTCACAAATTGCTTATTATAGTAGAGAAATTGAAAAGTTACGTATTTTTTAGAAAATGTGGTACTGTATCATAGCTGCCATCGAAATGTGAACAGTACAATTAACTACTGTTCACTTCAAATCCTGCATATTTAAAATAACTTTTTATACCCCGTTCTGAAATCCATAATCGCGATCTTCCGCAACATAATGCAACATTAAAAAAAAATACCTACCCAACACCAACAATTTATTACCTGGTAACTTTAATCAGCTTTCAGTTCACAGCTTTAAAAATAAAGTTTGCACTCGAACCCCTCTTATTTCACTTTCGCTTAATTCACATCCTCTGTTATTTCACCACGTTTACCCCTATTAGGTCGCGAAACCGTCCCGGTTAAGTCGCCGCCTGTAAAAGTTTTAGAACTACGTTTGGAAATTAGATGCCTGTAAAAGTTTTAGAACTACGTTTGGAAATTAGATTCTCGCATGAATATGTACAATTTTTATTGGAAAAAATGATTGTGTAATACATTTATTGATTTAAAATAGGTTAGGTGTCTTTCAAAAATATTTAATCTTTAAAATATTCATTCAAGTGGAAAATTGAACTTTGTCACGCACGATTGGGTATACTTACATTGATTTTTCGTTCAGTTGGCTCATTTTTCGTTATAACAAGTGCTGTGGTATATCTCTAAATATTTCTTTTTGCAGTTAAAACACAAAAAAGTTGAGGTTATGATCGCGACTTAAGAGAGGCAAAATTTCGCGACTTAAGCGAGGTAATGATGCAAGGATTTGGCGACTTAAGAGGGGTTCGAGTGTACTTGATTATTAAAACCATTCTGTTATGTCTTTATAAGGGGTGCAATATGTTTAAATTAATTAATTTAAGTTCATATTTCTCATATTGTGAAATTTACTTAATATATATATGTATATACATATGTTAATTTAATTTTGTTAATTATAATGTATACTATAATTTACTTAAAGTTATGTCACTTAAAGTTAAGATGTAAGTGATGTAGCCTTTTGGTTTGAACTCCGCCTATAAAGGCAATTATTATTGTTATTGTTAGGGTTCGGAACGTGTACTGTAATGCAGGGCCGGACTCGTAATCCGTCATGTTATTGACGGAAGATACGGATTGATATGATGGATCAAAAAGACAGGAGTAAGAATGTGTTAATAATGTATGTACATACCTATTGCTTGTGTCATTCAGAAATACCAACTGTTCTCATTGCTTGAGCGTACGTTGCCACGACCAGTAGTCGTTCTGCATTTATTTTCGTTAAACGTGAGCGATTTGGCCTGTATACAGGGTGAGTCAGAAAGAATGGGCCAACATTAAACTGGAGAAACTAGACACCAAAATATTATGATTGAGCTCAACATGCCTCATACCAATGTCGCTGGTTTAAGAGATACAGCGTGTTCAAAGTTAAAATTTTATTCTGAAATTTCTCAATAATTAAGAAAGTTTTAATAGTATAAATCTGAAAATTGGTAGTTTTATGTTTATGGTGTGAGAATTACGAATTTTAGGCTTATTTTGACGTGGCTTCTAGATCGCCCTAGTTTCGCCGTATTATTTAGGTAAAATAAAACACGCATAAACAAGTCGAGTATCTAAAAGAACGCTCAATTCCACAGAGAAAAGGTACTCTTGTTTAGGTCGTCTAAACCTATCGGTTTTTAAGTTATTTACATTTAAAAGGTTCAATGTACATATTTTGTTATGATTTTTTATAGATAGAAGCAATCAAAGCAAGAGTAAATAACAATAACAAGTTTTGGTAATAGTGATAATGACAAACCAAAACAAATGTAGGAAGTGTGAAAAAATCAAATGTAGAAAGTATCCACCACCTGCCTTAATACCTTTTAAAATACACCTTAAATTCCTCTGAATGTTAAACGATTTTTTTCTATTATTTTTAAATGTATTCTCGGCTTGTTGTATTCTCTGCCGCAACTCCTGAAGGGAATTAACTTCTTCCTCATAAACTAAGTCCTTAAAATTTGACCATAAAGAGAAGTCCAGAGGGTTTAGGTTTGGACTTCTCGGTGGCCAAACAAATTCACTTCCACGACCAATCCACCGATGACGAAAATGCTCATGCAAATATTGGCGTACTGGCAAGGCAAACTGTGGTGGCGCTTCGTCGTGCATAAACCACATTTTCTCTTAATGCGAATCTTTTAGGAGCACGTTTAAATGATGTTGAGGACAGTTTAAGTACCGAGGTCCAGTTAGATTAGGTGGCAATTCAAAAAGTCGAATGACAAAATTAGAAATTACACCACAGCAAATGTTCACCTTAAACTCACGTTGAAAATGTCGCATGGAAAAAATGGATGGATGGCATGTTTGGTTGATGGATGAAATTATTGATCCTCCATTTAAAAACTCCCCGTCTAGTAAATGTCATCGGTAAATAAAATCGTATTAAGAAAATCTGGGTTTTTGGTTTGCATATTTTGTAGAAACTCAGTAAATTGTAGGCGAGCTGGTAAATCTTGAGGAAATAACTGCCGAACCGAAGTATAATAATATGGATCGAGCATTTTTTGTTTTTTCAAAATTCTACAAATGGACGATTAGCTTAGCCCCGTTGTCGCACTTAACCGACGAGTACTCACACCTGAATTTTCCGAAAAACGAAATAAAACTGCATCTTCATCCACTATGATAGTTTTCGGAGTACCATGGTTACTTTTTGAGGGAAAAGATCCAGTTTCGCGTAAGTGGTTAAAGTAAAGAGTTCTGCAAAGTTTATCATTTGGTTGCCTTCTTTTTGGATAATAATTGTAGATATCTGCGGGCCGCCTCATGTCCGTTAAAATTTGCCTGAGCAAAATTACAAATCATATAACGCATCTCACTGTTAGAAAATTATTGTCGTGACATTTTCTGATTACCAGCTAGTCCTCTTGCACAAATAATAATCTAATAATATAATGATTTGTAAATTTAGCAAATGTTGACACAAGCCTACTTAGAAAAAATATAGCAATGCAATCAGCGTAACAGCAACTCATCTACTGAAGTTAAAGATGCAAATTCAAAATAGTTCACATGGGCAGAGGATGATACACCACGCACATTATTTTCACGAATTTCGCACAGTTGTTTGTATCACTAACAGTTTGTTGTCACATCAGTACATTATTATGTTTTACATCTACGAAGGACAATGCCCCTATTACTACTATTTCTATACGTTTACCCATTGTTTGCAAAACCTGTTTACTAGCTATCAATATCGAGGGCGAAATATCTGAAACACCTAAAATTCGTATCAGAACATTAACGACCGTATTACCGCGAAAATCTGTTGTTTTGTCCACTGTCCGCCACAGAAATTTATTGCGTATATCTTTTTTTAAAATTTCCTACGACACACTGATATATCTTATGTAAATGTGTTTTATGTAACGTATCACTAGTAGGCAATGGAAAATACATATTTGGAAAGAAAAGTAAATATTGTCGACCACGTTCCACGAAAGGCTACATGCGCAAAACATCATGCACGAGTCTAACCGAAATTCCTCCTTCGTAACAGTGCCAAATATATTTTTTTGATGGATATTTGAATATGAATATCTTTTACACTCTCGGCAATCACAAAATATGTATATATCGACGATTGGAAGGAATACATAAAATTAATTTCAATTATCTTTCTCAGTCTATTAATATATGATAACGACTGTGCCATCATTGCAGAATTTCACACAAAATCGGGTAGGTAATATGTAAATACAGTACACGCAACGAAAACATTGTTTTCAATGTGGCGACCGACTCGCTTATACCTACGACAGGTGGCAAACTGCCGTAGACACCCGATTCAACATTACCGGAATAGCGCGCTGTCTTACGGAGAAAATATACACTCGAACCCCTCTTAAGTCACCAAATTCGTGCAGCATCTTCTCACTTAAGTCGCGAAATTGATTTTCTCTTAAGTCGCAATCATAACCTCAACTTTTTCGTGTTTTTAGTTGCAAAAAGAAATATTTAGAGATATACCCGAGAATATATGGTGGTGTATTATTCTCGGGATATACCACAGCACTTGTTATAATGAAAAATGAGCCAGCTGAACGAAAAAATCAACGTAAGTAGGATACTCAGTCGTGCGTGACAACATTCAATTTTCCACTTGAATGGATATGTTAAAGGTTAAATATTTTTAAAAGACGCCTAACCTATTTTAAAGGTTGTGTCTATATTTAATGTATTACACAATCATTTTTTTCAATAAAAATTGTACATATTCATGCGAGATTCCTATTTCCAAACGTAGTTCTAAAACTTTTACAGGCGGCGATTTAAGAGGGAACGTTTCGTGAGATAATAGGGAAAAACGTGGTGAAATAAGAGGGAATGTGAATTAAGCGAAGGTGACTTAAGAAGGGTTCGAGTGTATTACGTCCTGGGTTCCCGCGAAGCCTTCGTTCGGGATAACTATTTTATGCGCGGACAGTGGCGTATGTATACAGGGACACGAAAAATGCGCTTAAAAAATACGGGTTGTACTTTAATTATCACAGAGTTGTATAGTGCCGGCTCTGCATAACAGCATACTTTTCCGGACCCTAAATTATTATTATAAAATTGAGTGGTTTATTTAAACTTTAAAACATACATAATTAATTGTGCGCTTTTATCAAAGGATTCCACAGAATCCTTAAGAGAAATTGCTTTCAGTTAAATTGGCTGAAACTTTGTGGAAACTAATTTTCAGCATGCTAATCAAAAGTGTCAATTTTCGCAAGGCCAAAAATGGACAGTGTTCGAGTTATTTGCTGTTAAAGATTCTTGTATCCGTGTGAAGTAGGTGTATTTTCTGGTTGTACGAGTTAGTTCTCGCATATTGAAATACAATTAATATTTTAAATATATTTACAATTATATATACCTATATATTATGAGTAATATTTTCCATATTATGAATATTTTTTAGAATCCTATACACTATTGGGCATGGAGGGCACAAAAACGTAATACTTTTGCTACATTCTTTTTATAACCTTTGCGATAATTTTCCCATATATACTTTTTTTATTTACAATTTTTCAGTCTCCTTAAACTGATGAGTATAAATGGAATAATATAAAAATATGGTATGCCATTAAATGTACAATGCTACTGGCATATTGCTTTTTGAAAATTTTTGTAAGAAATAGTTAATTTTTAAAAAACGCTTTCGATCCCATCCATAATAACAGTCACTCTAATTAACGAAATCATAAGTATGTTGAAAGAGAATATGTCATTTCTAACCTAAAATGAACTTTTCTATTGGCCCTTGGTTCATCAAATGTGTGAAACTTGTGTGAAATTTATTTGATAAATAAATATATTCGGAACATTATATTCAGTTCAATGTTACATAAATTTCGTTCTTTCTTTCTTTCTATTATAAAACAGAACTCGTTTTTTTGCAAATCGGGCAATTAAAACAGGAACTACTACCAAATGCAGCCATCCACACATTTACAAGGTTTCAGACAAATTACTTAATAGCTGCTAACAAATCACATGTTACAAAACAATTTGTACCAATACACTTGCCCTCAATAGTGGTGATTACTATTAATTACATTCAGAATGCAAGTTATTTTTAAGACAACGATAACATCGACGGCTTTTTTTTAATACATTCCAATAATTAACCAAAAGTCTAGTTATTTTTAGGTCATCGATTAGTAAAATCACAGGACAGTGACAACAACGATAACTATTATTAATTGCATACATTAGTTTTATCTTTTCAGATTTCAGATATAGGCGTTTGTGTGGAGGTATCTTGTATTTTTCTTTTTACATTGATTAATTGGCGACACATTCCTAATATTAAATTAACATTTTATTGGCTTGTAAAGTACTGACAAGATCTTTCAAAATCAAATTCTTATATTACCTTACATTTATTTAAATTCCAGCGACCGATAACAAAAAAATATTGTGCAGATACGTGGGTGCACCTCCTCCAAATAAAACTTTCTTGAATTTTGTTTAAATGTTTAAATATGACCTAGGTGATTCAGACAGGGTTAGTTTTACAAATAAAGAACCTACCGTTATTATTATAATTTTTGTTCAATTTTCAAGAAAAGTAAAAGCCCGTTTTTGATGATTTTTACACAGAATCTAGGTAGGATAATTTTACTAAAGCAGCTTATCTATACAGAGGGTATAACATTATAAGATTTTTTTTTAAATAGAACATTATTTTGATCAATTCCCTATATCATTCCTAATCCAAATGTAGGTATATATGTTATCTTATATTATATGTTATCGTATATATGTTATGCTTTTGTTAATAATTTTTGTGTAACTATTGAAAAACTATACAATATTATCAATTCAATTTAATGCCAATTCAACAGCCATACTGAAAATATTTCAAAATCAAACAAAAATAATATCTATTAGGCATCAACAATGGACCAAAACTGAATTAAACTTCAGTTTTAATGATATTATGCCAAAATATGGCAGACGAAAACTCCGTTGAGTAAAAGTGTAGTTTCGATATTAGTGTCTTAGTCTTTCCAAATTCAAAGAGAAGTTCTCATATCGTTCTATTGTTTATTGTTTACAAAGCGTTGCGGCCGCATTGACGTTAAGTGGAACGAACGCAAAATCTTCTGATTCACTATACAAGGTGTCCGGTAAGAATGTGGCAATATTCTAGGAGCATACAGAAGGTAAAACTTAAACTAATTCATCATATAGTTTTTTCTTCTACGGTGCCCACCTACAGAGATATCTGGCTCCAAAGAGATACCTTTAAGTTTGATTTTCTGGCAAGAACATTTATACCTCTCTGTAGATTTATAAAAACCCATGAAACATTGATATCAAGAGTCGCTGGAAATCATCAGATAAGCCAGAAGTGGACTAACCCAAATACAAAAAAGTTGTCAGATGTCATATATTGATCTCAAAAATATCCATCATTCATTTTCGGATTTCATTTTTTAAAAGGTACTCTCCATCAGTTTAAAAAAAATGAACAGTTTTTGGGACTTTTATATAGTTATTTACATTACGAGTGCGGTATGAGAGTTATTACTTTCTCGTTGCTACCCAGAACTCTCAAATTGTGAAGTTTTTGTTATTAAGAACATTAAATATGGTAATCATGGTAGACCAAAAGCTCTTATAATCGAAAGTTACTCTAGAAATGGTAGAAGGGTTCATCGTCAATGGGTTTACTCAACATAGGACGAATTTCTAAATATTCACACATACCTAGTCATGGATTTCTACCAGTTTTGACTAAATTTTGACTAAATGTGTGGCTTCGTTTAGAGAAATAGGAAGTGTAAATAGAAAAGAAGGCATTGGGAGACCTAAAGTTTACACTGCACAAAACGTACTTCCAACAGGACAGCACACCAATTCAGGTAACTCTTGATAATTTAATTTCTTTAGAATCCATGAAGACCGAGTCATAATATACCACCCAGGTCCTGGGATCTCACGTACTTTTCATAGCCGCACATTAAAAACTCAGTTTACAAAACCATTTGCGAGAATTTAGAAGACTATGGCCTAGAATGACAAATTAATGAATATATTAACAATTCCCCAAGTGCTCACCAATGTTTTCGATTCTGTGAAAAGAAGAATAACAATATGTTTGGAAGTAGAAGGTGGAGACGTCACTCATTTCGTTTAAATTTAAAATTTGTAGGTTCTCTGTTGCATATGTTCTTTTTTTAATTATGTATTGAGCACTGACAAAAGCAATAATGCAATTTTGTTAATAATAAAAACTTCAGAAATTCTAAGTTCTAAGAATAATAATAATCAAAACAAGCGGGATCGATTCCACGACATACTTTGAGGACGTTTTTTTTTCTGTTTGATCTTAGAATAGGTACATACCTACATAAGTATCACCGAGATTTAGAACAGACTAGAGGGAATGCGCATATTTCTGAGTGGGCATGCTTAATGTCAATCGGCCATATTGGCGGGACCGTAAACAAAGCAAAGTGTTGCGAAGTGATTTTTGATTGTATTTCGTTTTGTGTAGTAAAATTTGCGTCTTATTTGAATAGTTATCTGTCTTTTTTAAAAACCATTATGAGAAAGTGTATAGTGCAGGACTGCGGCAAGAGCCAGACAAATAAGGAAAATATGCCGGGAGTAACATTTCACAGGTCCGTATTTGACAATAAGTATTGTATTGACCTCTTTACAAATAATTTTATTTCTTATTCAGTATCAAAAGTTGGCACAATTTTTGTCTGGTATTTACTTTAAAATTACTTTTTATATAATGTAATCCAATATAATGTAGTGTTTCAGAAAATAAGTTTTTTTTTCTATTTTATTAGAGTATGTATTTGATGATGACGCTTGCTGTCCTATGTATATAATTAATTCATTCTTTGATGATGTTAGCATATTTTCTATAATATTCTATTTCTGTTTGCAGATTGCTGAAAAATGAAATGAGACGGTCAACTTGATTGTTAACAATGGGGCGCTAGCAATGACTTTCACTTTCTAAACAATCAGTTGTTTGCTTGGATCATTTCGCCGAAGAGTGCTTTGACAGAACTTCTGCGTGTGGCATTGTACGTTTAAGAGAAAATTCTGTTCCGACGCTTTTATTAGCACCAGTAAATTATGACGAGCCAATGGAATGTAGTCCATCGCCATCTTCAATAAGTGAGGCAAAACAAATAAGTAGTGAAATCACAGAAGTGGTGAATGTTATGGAGGAATCATCATTTCAAGAGGTATCTGTACCATCAACTTCAAGAGGTCTCGTGTTTTATTATACCTGTTTTATATAAATGTTTCAACTACATTGTAAATACAAATTTAACGGATACTAAATTGTTTTTGGTTTTATTACTATATTTATATATTATTACTCTTCATTAGAGTAATCTTAGACATCTCGTTAGTTCAAAATTTGAATTATTCGTTATATTATGAAGTGTGATTTTTCAAATCTCAATTTTTAAATGATGGATACAAATACTCTTATATCCATTTGTGTATTTAATCTAGGTCTCCAAGAATTTCTTTACAGAAAACTAGACAAGCTTGCTCCTGTCTGGTTTTGAATGCATGCCTTTTTTTAACTTACAGTTTGATAGTATATAAGGTGCCTTATATTTTATATTTATTTGTAATGCTATTCAAATTTGATAGCAACAAATACTTTCTGTCAATACTAAAACAATTCATCTGTAAATCTTTTACTCTTAAAATTGATGATATATAATTTTTGTAAATCGTAGCCCCTAAAAATCTTAAGTACACATCTGGCAAGCCCGCCATATTGGTAGGACTATGTTTATACCAATTTTTACATATACTGCAAATGTAATGCATTGCCTCTAGTCAGTTCTAAATCTCGGTGATAAGTATGTAGATATATTATTTGGCAGACATAACCATAGCAACCAAACGTTCTCAATACATTCTATACGAGTGTGTTTGAATGACATTCATTCCAATATAGTTTTTAATTAAGGAATGTGTAAGTTTCTCAAATAGTGTTAGAGAAAGCATCTTTTCTCTAATACTATATTAGAAATATATACATTCAATTCGTCTCGCCTCTGTAGAGCCTTTCTTTCCTGAATTTTGTGTAAATAACTATTAAGTAACCTGAAATATATGTCTGTCGAAAAACGTAAAATATGGTCTACCATCTAAATATTTTCCAAAAAAGGGAGCAATTCGTCTGCTAACATATTGCAAAGTGCTGTACCATTTAACTATTCGAGTGAAGCATCATTACTGTTGACTTTTTGCAGCTTCGGCGCCGCCGTGGGCGTAGGAGGACGCAACAAAAACCCGCAGCAGAAACGTTAAACCGAGCGGGTGTTTTTCTCGGGATTTTTAAGAACTAGTGTCGGAGGATGCCTAAAAGGTCTCGATGGAATGTCGTAATTTTCTTCAAACGGCCACAGCGAACGACCGCTTCGCCGCCGACTACCGCGAATGACCTGACAACGTCTGCCTCATTATGCCGTCGTCGCCTCGTCGGTAAATATCGTTGAAAAAAATATGTGAATTATACAGTGTGTTTACCGGCGCACACCGAGCAAAAATGAAAATACCCGACCGAATTAAAAACAAATTTTAAATATGACATTGTGTATCCGAGATATTGGAAAGTACATCAATTCATGCAGCGATTTCTTCCACTGGCTCGGGTGTCTTTAATAAACCTTTGTTCAAGCATGACAACTATTGCCTCGTATTTACTTTCATTGGAGAAATGCAAGAACTGACTTCGGCGTTGAAACAGATTCAACTCGAAAACTTTTCCACTTAACGCCGAATTTTTGTTTAAGTTTTGCTGTTAATCATCTGAGCTGAGTTTTAACCATAATTTAACCATGATGCAACATGATTGGCAAAACTTGCGCGTTGAGTACTAAAATGTGTTTCGGTGTTCAGTGGAAAAGTATCCAACTGTGAAATTCTTGAATTTTAGTAAAAGTGATTACAGTACAGATATTATAAACACATATTATAAACACATAATCCTAAATAAAACATTACGTAGGTACAAAAAGAAAGCTTATTCATGTACAAGGCTATCATAGAAAAGACGGTAAATCTGGCTCCATGGTACTTTTTAGGGATTGGAGGTGTTCAAACTTTTTCCATTTAATTTTTAATTTGTCTTAGGTAGTCTTGGCAGTTGTTCCATGGGGACAATTGAGCATTTCCTATTAAATCTGACAGGAAGGATCTGAAACTCATCCGAATGCCTAATCTTATATTCTATGGAACCGCCTGAATTGTATTTTAAAGCTCTAATATCTTGCACGGTAGGGTCACCAGTTTTACGTCCAGGACGAATTGAATTGAAAAAGTTAATTTTAGAAAAAATCCTTAAAATAAGCGTGATTTAAATATTGTACATCATAAATAGTATTGACAAGGGGCCACTACCATGCTAGCGCTGACGTGCTAGTGGGACTAACGCCAGCTAGTGGGTATGTTACTAAACTATATGACAGCTAATTGCACTAATTGTTTCACTAAAAATTTAATTTTTAAATGTATGAAAGCAATAACCTGTGAACACAAGATACTAAACTACGTTCAAAGTGTAGAATGTGTGGACTTACGCAAAATTCACGTTGCTATAGATAACTTCGTATTTAGGCAACATTCAATTTGTTATTTTGTGTCACCATCTAGGAAGTAATAGCTAAAATTTATTGTGGGTTTATAAAGTTCCAACTTCTTAACAAGATGGCATTAAAATCCAGATTTTGTTAAAAAGTGGACTTACGTAATTTTCATATGAGGCCGACGATGTATTCAATTGTCCTTGTAATCAAAAAAATTATATTTTCTGTTTCAATAAACATTCTACTTCTACTGTCAAATGTTTTTGAAATCTGTGACATTAGTCTTCCGTAATCCGTTTCTGTTGCCGTCGTTATGGCTGAATTAATTAAATCAAGGGGAAAAGGTCACTTTGCACATTGACGGTTATTTATATTACAAACATTCGGAAAGCGGTGGTAGCGTATATTGGAATTGCCGAAAAAAAGAAAGAATGTGGTGCGCGCGTATTACAAGATCTGATGGCGATGAAATAGAGATTCTTAAAGGCCCTTCAGAATCAATCGGCGAACAGACAACGGATTGGCGAGAGGATTTTTAATATAGTATAAATATGATGACTACAAGAAGGAAGACAAAATATTGGACTACTTCAAGGCTATCGGTTCGAAGATATATTTCTAACTCGCGAAATTTTGTAGAACAGCACTGTGTAGAAATTTGTAAAAAATAAAAATTTTCTAGAAAATTAGTCATTGGAAAAATTGGGAAAAACTGTCTTTGGGTAAAACAGTCCTTGGGAATTTCGGCTTGGGAGATATGGATTGGGAAATTCGGATTGGGAAATGTGTACCCCATTCATCCCGAATATTTTCACACGTTCCAGAGCAGTTCGTGCAAATAAATGAAGCAGTTGATAATTGTTGATAATATAGTGCAATAATAGTGTAATAATATAGTGTAATATAAAGTATATAAAGTACGTAATATATAAAATAATATAGTGTAATAATAGGAATTAATCATTATATCGCTGTTTTTTTGCCGGGCCCATTCTTCAGGATTTTTTCAAATTCGCACGACTGCTGGATGTGGTAATATGATCGGAGAGAGTGCTGTCGAGTCGCCACATCGCTTGGCGGTAACCTTAAAAGTTGGATTTATTTTTGTTAACAGATTTTTATAAAAGATTGTTGAGTGATATAATTTGGATGCCAACACAACCGCACAATAGAAGAATATCGTTCTCCAGTATCATCGATTGTGTCCAGGTCGGCGTCTAGATCTTTAAATGCCTAGATAACTTCAGTCAGTTGCTGATATTTTCAAAGAATATTGTCACCGAAATTCCAGGGTCAATGAATGGAACTATTGTTATTTTTTTATTTTTATTCGTTGTTCTGTGATCTATCATTTTGACAACTTAGAAATGTCAGGATTTTACTACATGTTTCCTGATGTAATTCTGGAATTATAGTTTTTGGGTATATAAGTAGGCCAAACACCCCTGGCAGTTGTTAAGGAGTTGTTTATGTAGTTGTTTATGAGCTGTTGAACTGTAAAGATCACGAGAAATAAAAGTGTTTGAAGTTATTGTTGAATTAATTGAAGAACCCACGAGAAATACATAACAATATTAAGGAACTTCATTTTGCCTTGATTGAGAAAACAGACACTGATCGAAGTTATCCAGGCATTTAAAGTTCCAGACGCCGCCGACCCGGATACAATTGCTGATGCTGGAAAACAATAGTCTCTTATTGTACTGTTGTGACGGCAACTTTTAACATTACCGCCAAGCGAAGGTGTGACTCGACAGCACTCTTTTCGATCATATTACCAAATCCAGCAGTAGTACGTATTTGAAAAAAATCCCGAAGAATGCGCCTGGCAAAAAAACCGCGACGGATGAATTCCTATTATTACACTATAACTTCCAACTCCGGAAATGATTTAAAAATGTATTTCTTGTAAAAGCAAGAATGAATATCAGGGAGCATAAGAGTGCAGAAAGGCTGGCCTCAACTGCTTCATGTGCAATGAAAATGTAATATTCGAAGAAAACTTGGCAAAAAAAATATGACGACTTTAGCGGCAAAGATAGATAGATAGCGGCAAAGATAGAAAGGGGCAAAGCTGAAATTCGAAAAGAGTACCCCAAAATCGATGCGATATTAAATTTGTATAAACCCTATAAAACTTTCCACCTAAAACTACCAAATTCTTGGATTACTAGTCAATTTGAAACCTTCTTCCATATTGGCTAGTCATTTTTTGTATGTTTTAGTTCTGAATAACGACATTTAGGGATCAATTACCTATATTTTTTCGTTGCTAATAGTTAATAATTTGGTAGTTATGTAATGATATTTCTAAAGACATTTAATGATTCCGGTGATAAAACGTGTTTGGAATAGAAGTTTTTTTTATTAGTTGTACTATATTATTTTTCATTCATTTTTTTCAGATTTGCGATGCATAGCGGATACTTTGATTATTTCATATTCGAGGTGTTCCACATCTATTTTCACGCATTATTAGCTTTATACAAGGTGCTTCAAAAATATAACAGGTTATGCAACTTTAGTATTTCAAATGAAACACCGTGGATACTATTCCAGTTTTGGATCATTTTTAATTTCTGAATAAATAATGTGAACCTTGTCCTATATCAAGAGCTTTCCTTTATCTTAGCAAATATAAAACTGGGTGAACCAATTGTCATGGGAAGTAAACGTGCCAAAAATATGCGTCGCCAATGACAGGTTTCGAGACATTATGTCAAAAAAGCTGCTATTTAATAAGATTACCGCTATCCATAATTCCTCCTACTGATCTACTTATCACCTACTCACTAACAATGTTTTTCCAAATACTTCAAAAATAGTATACATTCAACATGGTTCACAAAATTTATTCAGAAATGAAAAGAGGATCCTAAATCAGAAATATAAACACGGTTTTTCGTTTGAAAAATTAAAGTTGCATAATCTGTGACATTTTTAAACATCCTATATATTTGATTATAAAAGGGTTACATGTATTTTTTTCAAATAATTACTTTTCTATTCAGCATTTTCTTCTTTGTCAAACAATTTTCGAGAATGTTTCTCTAAGTAAACCGATACTGTGGTACCAGAAAAAAATATACCTATCTGTTGCACCTTTACTTAAAGGTGCAATAATCTAAGTACGTAAAGTGTTGTTGAACAATCTAGGTACGTAAAGTCGTGTCATTTCTTTATTATTTCGCTTACCAAATAAAATAACAACAATAAAATATGTTCTTCCAAACAACGTTACTTTTTATGCCAGAAATAGTTTTGTTTTTGTTTTTTTTTTGTGTTGTTTGGGAAATTAAGGATCTGGAAATTAAGCATTCACAGGGGCACGTGCCCAGCCCAAATTCCAATAGAAAATATTTCTTTTGTGTTAATTTACTATAAATTACTGTTACAATAATATCAATTAATTGTATACGACAAACTATTCATAGTCTAATTATTATTCCTTTTATACCACAAATAATGATTTTTTTTCACATATATATGACAGACTATCGATCGAGCACCGAGCCACCGTACTCTGAATTCCTCCCATTTCGCGCGCGTGGGCGAAATTTCCCAGCCCTCGTTTTTAATCGGGCTTTTTCGGTGACTGGTAAAGTTTGACGACCATTGCAAACAGACGTCGTTAAATCGGTCGAAACTCAGCTGAACGGGTCACACTTGTTGAGTGACCTTTTTTAGTGTTATTGTTTATGTTCTTCGCTGAGAAGTGTGTTTTTACTGTTTTTGATTGTGAAACCTTTCAAAATGAATTCGGTGGACTTTTTATTGACTAATAAAGATATTATATACGAGATTCGAACGGAAATTAAACGGTTAGGAAGGCCGATACCCGATTTGATTATTTCCAAAACAGACGTAGGAAAATCGCGAAATTATTCACGAAATTTTAATAGTAGTGTCTACGACAGATTTAAGTGGTTATGTGGGTGTCCAAGAAACAAACTGTTTTGTTTTATTTGTTTAGTGAGGGGTGGCAACCAAAGTGCATGGACTCAAGAAGGGGTGAGTGATTTAAAACATTTAAATGAACGAGCTAAGAAACATTCTAGCTACAATGAAAAACATTTACATAACATCTTAGATTTTAGTGTGTTGGGAAAGGTAGACATAAGGTAACAGCTTGATAGTGCTTATCCTGAAAATATAAGACGTCACAATGAAAATGTGGATAAAAACATACATATTTTAAACCAAATAATTAATTGTATTAAATTTTTGTGAACAATAAGGACAGGCGAACTGATTTCCTCTACAAATAACGGTAAGATACCTATATCAAATTTTTTTCACATGTTGCCACCCATTATTTTAATATATTTATGCCCTCAATATTCGTGTTTAAATATTATTTCAAAAAGCTACCAAATCCCAAAAATTATTCTTGTGAAAGTCTATATTTTTGTATAAAAAGAATTTTTTCATTGAAATTCTGAAGTGTCAGTAAAACGCATGACCTTGAAAATTTTAAAAATTCCTGCCTGCGGCTCATTAGTAGCTAATGAGTAATTCTACTGACACGCCCTGTGCCCACCCATGTAATACACCCACGAGCCGCCACTGGCCTCAACATAAGCGCTATTTAAATTTATCTCGTTCATAGTCAGACTTGATGTTTTTTTATGGCTCGTTACAACACATACCAGTCGCGTGAAGACCAGTTATGGAATCTTTTATTAACCTACGAGCTCTACTCATAACATTAGTCAAGTCATCTGCCTAGAGACTTAAAATTTTGTATTGAACCCTCCCCAAAAGTAATGCTGGCTACGCCACTGAAACCAACAATGGAACCATTTATATTTTACTATATAAATGGTGTTTACTCAATTTAGAAGAACGTCATATAAATATATGTAAATATCTAAAAAAAGGAGGCGTATGATATTTATCTTAAGCGGCACCCTAATGCGTACATATTAAATACATATTAAATGATAGATTTTCATGTAATAGTTTAAGGCGAATTTACTTGGACCGGGGGGGCTTGGTTGTACATACAGCTAAGAGGGGAGAGGGTCTTAGCGGAAATCTAAAGAACAACGTTGCCAGAACTAACTGTAACTCTTAACTCTGCATAATAAGTCTTTATAAAAACCCTATATTGACAAAATGCATTGATGTATGATCAATTAATATACCTGTAAGCCAATTTAATTTTCAGTGGGCATTTGCATTTTTTGCAAATGATATCGTCGGTGAGGGCTTATTGGGAAATTTTTCGTTAAAAATGGCTTTAATATCCCTTACAGACCGACCACCAAAATACCATTTAATTGTTTGAACTTTTTCGTGAATGTGATATCCATTTTTATTTTTATGAATGTATGTAGTGCTTCTACAATATGCTCGTAATAACGCACTTTTCTAATCAGGCACTAGACCAGAATAAAATATAAAATGGTATTTCAAGTTTTAACTCAAACAGCCCTACCGACAAACCGGATGACTTTCATACGCCTGCGTTAGCGACTTTACATCTATTCAACAAAGAAGCTAAATTATCAATTGCCCTTCATTCGGCAATGTACGCATTGGGTGCTGCTTACTTTATAATTCATATTAATAATAATTTTTGTTTCATCTTAATATATAATATGATTTTAATATGAAAAAAACATTATGTAACATGATTCACCTGCATCCGTTTTATTTTTTTTATTATTTAAAAAAAATGTATTGCCCATTTCCTTGAATAACGCAGAGATCCGCTACCGAAAATAAAATCTCACCCACCATCAGGACGTAACATTGTTTACTAAACAACTAAAATAACTGGCAACCTATAACTGAACTATTTGTTGAAAGGAAATTTGTATAGTCATTAATATTCATTTGTCAAAAATATGTCAGATAAGTTTTTGTGTGGCGCACCTCTTACGCAAAATAAAATTAAAAATATATACCGAGTGGTCGCAACGGACTTTATTTAAATCTAGGTATTTTTTATTAATTCTAGGTATTATCAAATTTAATAAGTTAAACATCAAAAGAAACATGTTTGAACATTAGGTTATAGAAGTCTATCTAATATAATCTTATTTTTATTTTTAAAATATTCGAGCATTTAAAATATTTATTAATGGAAAAATGTTCTGAAAAATGATAATCTTAACTTGGATTCAGAGAAATATATAAGATGTAAACTAAATAATCTAGTTCAATTTTATGTGGGAGTTCTTCTAGATTCTACATACATATATACATATTATTCCCTCACATAGTGATATGACTTACCATGAAAGAAAAACTTCATTAGAAAAAGAGCCATATTATTTTAATAATATGATCTAATATCACAATATAATTATTTATAAGTTTCTACTTATGCACCTAATCATTTTTTGAGAATATAAAGTAAAAACACATATACTCCATTTCTGGCATCATAACTATTCAAAAAATGACTTCATTGAGGAAGATAATGGTCCAGTACATTATCTTCCTAACTTTATTGGGCTATTAACACCAATAATTTCTTCTAGCACTACGAGTTAATGACAAAAGTTTAATATTAGAAATAAAAATGAGGTCGTATACATAGCGGCACGTCATTTAAAAAATTGTCTTTCAAAAAAAAAATATCTAAACGTGTAGTCAACTGTCTACAGAAATTAAATAACCACAATTATTGTAGTACCTACTATTTGCAACCAACAGTTAAACCTAAATCTCTTTTAACCGGTTCACTGGTATCTACAGTTTTTATCACTGTTTGAGGCAAAACTGGTACCCCAAAAATTTAGTATACAGTGTTTTTTGAATCACTAGATCGATTTTCTTGGATCTACCGCCACCGACGGGTGAAAATAGGGGTTGGGAATGAAATTTTGAGTTTTTTCAAATCTGCCACCCCCGAATGGTGAAAATAGGGGTTGGAGTGAAAATTCGGATTTTCAAAATCTGTTTTCAGATTTGTTATCAGTAACCTTTCGACCGCCGTATTAGATCCGCCATTTTGAATGCTCGCAATTTGATCCCAGTTTCGTAATGAGTGATCTAAAAAAGTCCCCTACATACAGTTTTTCTAAGATTCCGAAATTATTTGAATTTTTGTGCTGTTTTTGATCGGCCCTCTTGAAATTTGAAAATCTGATTCAGATTCAGATTCTTTAGCTCAAAAAACTGTGATCAGCAACATCGAAAAAAAACCTTTATCAAAACAATGTCCGGTCCAGATTCAAAAAAATTAAAAAACCTAGCTTCGCACTGTTGGGTTAAAGACACCATATTTGGTCCGCCATATTGAATTTTATAATTCTGATGCCAGGTATGGATTCAGTGCACCCAAAAACTGTTTGTATATACCAAGTTTGGTTCAAATCACTAGAATATTAAAGTAAATTTTGATCATATACGATACAATACCAGTGAACCGGTTAAAATTAACGTTATTTCATTAAATGTACATTTTTTTGTGTACTGTGTCTCTTGTTGTTTCTATTGAAGATTCATTTTGTAAGATATTGGCTCTAGCCGGAAAAAAATAATCTTAATTGGAAAGCATGCATCTGTGCGCAAAAATAATTTACAGAATGTTCCAAATACGTATTAAACTCATTTTCATACAGATACGTATATTTATGAAGTTCCCATGTACAGAAGCGAAACCACTCTTACATTCTCCAAAGCGATTAATAATGTTAAAGAAATACTGTTTGCCTATAAAATCACGTAGATAAATTTCTTTATTCTCACTAACAATAGTTCTATCAACATTGGGTTCACATTTGCTGTGCCTCTATATATATATTTTTTAATTTAAGAGCTCCTGAAGTGGGTACTGGAACCTTCGGCGTAGAAACAAAAAACTGGACGTTTTCCACGAAACATCGAACTACTACACTTTTCTCGACGCGCGTTTCGCCAACCAAGTTGGCATCTTCAGGAGAAGATTGAAACTAAATTCTAGCCTACACACTTGCACTATTTATACCAAATTTGTTGCAACGGTTCACTGAACCGTAACTGTCTTTGTTTATCAGAGCAAACAGTGGACTGGTGGGTATCGGACCATTGTCCTTATTCATACTATTGTTACACTTAATGATTTCTAAACTTTCAAAGGCATCCGACTGTCTACTGTTTGTTACATTTCTAATTAATTTTAAATTACTTATATCTATCCTATGGTTGTTGTCGAAAGCATGTTGGGCAACACAAGATTTTTCAGTTCTGCCATATTTCAAATGAGCCATGTGTTCTTTAAATCTAGTCAATATAGATCTTTTTGTTTGCCCAATATACTTTTGATCACAATCTTTACAACTTATTTCGTATATTCCTGACTTTTCGTTATTGTTGATTTTGTCTTTGGGGTTACCCAAAAGCGTCTGTAGTTTACTACCTAAACCTAACTTCTACCCCTTATCGCCGACTAGATAAGATTTTTAAAAATATTAATATCAATTTGGTTTATAATTCTAAAAATAAACTACAGACGCTTTTGGGTAACCCCAAAGACAAAATCAACAATAACGAAAAGTCAGGAATATACGAAATAAGTTCTAAAGATTGTGATCAAAAGTATATTGGGCAAACAAAAAGATCTATATTGACTAGATTTAAAGAACACATGGCTCATTTGAAATATGGCAGAACTGAAAAATCTTGTGTTGCCCAACATGCTTTCGACAACAACCATAGGATAGATATAAATAATTTAAAATTAATTAGAAATGTAACAAACAGTAGACAGTTGGATGCCTTTGAAAGTTTAGAAATCATTAAGTGTAACAATAGTATGAATAAGGACAATGGTCCGATACCCACCAGTCCACTGTTTGCTCTGATAAACAAAGACAGTTACGGTTCAGTGAACCGTGGCAACAAATTTGGTATAAATAGTGCAAGTGTGTAGGCTAGAATTTTAATCTTATCCTGAAGATGCCAACTTGGTTGGCGAAACGCGCGTCGAGAAAAGTGTAGTAGTTCGGTGTTTCGTGGAAAACGTTTTTTTTTTTTAATTTAAGAGCTGTTTTGAAAAAATTCTAAACTAAAACTGGAAAATTACACCAGTAAACAAAAAAATAGTGTCGCACTATACACTACACCACCATACCTTCCGGATCGTTGAATCCGATCCTTCGTTCGACCCTAACCTAAAAAAAAAATATCTAATATCATCAATTTTGCCATATACATATAAGATTGAATCAAGAAACACGGTATCAAATAAAGACAGATTGTGACTTTTTTGTCATAATATATCAACAGAAACCCTGAATTAATTCCACAACCCTTAAACCCAATAACCCAAAAGTAAAGGAGTCAACATACATATGTGTGAAACTAAAAACTGCGTATCTCAAGGGCTCGTGAATAGATAGCCTCAAAACCAATGACCCCATAGCTCTAAGGGTCTCATAGTTAGAATCATCATACTATTATAACTATATCATACTGGTAACCCCAGAATCCCATACTCTTGAACCAAAAAACGTATTCGACCATTACAAGTAATGGTATCGATTAAGATGTTACATAAATATTCCAAATTTCAAGTTGCTGTATTAAAATGTTCTCGAGTTATCATCTACACAAAAAAAAAGATTAACAGACAAACAGAAAGAGATTTGTTTCGTTTAAACTTAAAAGCTCAACGTTTCAGAAGATTTTAGTCCTATTGAAATAATATAATATATTTTTTAAATGTTCACAACATGGATGTCAAAGTTAAAATGTCACTAGTTGAAAATTTTTATCAAAATCAAAATTTACAAAAAAAATGTGTGCTGTCCAAGATTAATGGAAACTTGTGAATTATACTTCATATTAGTGTGTCAAAAAAAAATATTATTTATAGATTTTTTCGATTAAATGTGTCTAAAGTTAGTTCGATATAAAAAAAATATCACAAAAATTGAGCTCAATATCTCAACAACTGAGCTGGCGCATTGGGGGGTCCCCTTTCCCATTTAAAATACATGGGATTTTTTTTTATTTTTGAAATAACATGAATAATTTTTTTTTCAAATTTTGGTTCTTACCATCTCATTGGAAATTTAATTCTCTACAAAATTGCTATTATGTTTTTTTTTTTCTAAACTCAACAGAAACGAAGTTACAGAGCGCAGAATAATAGAAAAAATTATTTATTACATAAAAATATTTTTGATTTTTATTTATCAAATAATTAACTCATTATTTATTCATTAATTATTAATTCATGAATAAATATAGTTATAGTTATATACACTACTCAAAACGAAAAAGGAGCCACTGTTAAAAATGTGGATATTTTTTTACTGGAATAACTTTTTATTACAATTCTTTTTTATTTAAATACATTGGACAGTTCTCTAAAAATTTAGTACAATTTTTTGTAATCTACTTGTGATGCTTACAGGAAAAAAGAAAAAAGCAGAAATGTGCGGTTAAGCTCTATATTGTTTTAATTAAGTGGCTCCTTTTTCGTTTTGATTAGTGTATATTTAATAAATAAAAATCAAAAAATATTTTTCTGTAATAAATGGATTGATTTTTTTTTCTCCTATTCTGCGCTCTGTAACTTCGTTTCTGTTGAGTTTAGAAAAAAAAACATAAGAGCAATTTTGTAGAGAATTTAATTTACAATGAGATGGTAAAAACCAAAATAAGAAAAAAAATTGTTTCATGTAGTTATTTCAAAAATTCATGTAGTTATTTCACAAAGAGCAATTTTGTAGAGAATTTAATTTACAATGAGATGGTAAAAACCAAAATAAGAAAAAAAAATTGTTTCATGTAGTTATTTCAAAAATAAAAAAAAATCCCATGTACTTTAAATGGGAGGAATGAGATCTTTTTTATATCGAACTAACTTTTAGAGACACATTTAATCGAAAAAAAAAATAAAAAAGTTTTTTGACACAGTCTACTGCATATCTATGTGACTGTTGCGTTGAGACAGCCAGTACAATAAATCTTGAGGCAACTCAGTAACACTTATCTTTAGCAGAGTATACCTACTGTTGTATTATGTTACCTATTTAAAGAGAATTTTGGCATCTCATCATGTTTGTCTAATGTCATCGCAAGCATTTTGTCTTCGTATTGTTGACGAGCATATTTTTTCCACAGTTCTATAAATATTTGTCGACAACTTAATTACATGTATTTCTATTTATTTCGAAAACATCTAATAATAACACACAAATACCTAGTTTTTTTTCTTCCATGAAGTGTGTTACTGACATGCATTAATTTACTTGATTAATTTTATTTTTAAATATGTCATAATGCATGTAGAACTCTCGTCGAACATATAAATAGACTCTAAGATAAATGTTTCATATTTTCTTTAAAACTATTTCTCAATATATAATACTTTTGAAAAACATATTATAGGTATGAATTTTCTTTTCACTCTGACAATTTTTAAGTATTCATTTGAAAGGCTACAGTCTTTCAAGAAAAGAGTAATCTGAAAGTATTCTAAAAATATCTGTAAAGTATTCTGATATCAGTAAACATATAAAAACGAATTTCTGGTTTAGATCCTTACCGCCACTTTCGCAATACAAAAAATACGATAAATTTCATAGAAAAAGGGTATATTTTCATGATATATATATTTCTCATAGTTTAGGTAACGACGTAACACATCATAAGAGAAAAAATGGTTCAATTTTACAGTCAAATTCGAATGAAGATATTTCAAGTGCGTAATAATTTGTTTACCCATGAAAATAATGATTCGCGAACTGGATAATTTAAACATAATTGGGGCTTTTGATAGAGTCCGATATAAAAGAGAGACAAACTTATTTTCTTCGTATATGCGTGCAAAATTTTATGAATCAAAGAACTAACACTCACTTCACCGTTTTAATCCAAGATACCATAGAAATAATGGGAAATTACAGAACAACCTTTCCGTAAAAAAAAAAAACATAAACGTTACAAATACTGAATAAGAAGACCACATAGAAACATGCAGTGTAGTGGTTCCAAATATAATGTTTGCTTTGAACATGTTCTTAATATTATTGACACTCAGTGCATTGGAACTAAGGTACTCCTTCTCTACCATTTGGTCGTAACATATCTCAGAAAAAGATTTCATGATTGGACTAACTCAATCGGCAAAGCTCATCGCTCACGTGACATGGATCCCACCTGACATTTTCAACGCATCGCAATATATTATAGTTCAATATATGACCTTGGCCATGTGCGTACATCTATTGTGCAGATTTCTATAATTTCCAATTACAAATTTTCAAAATGACCTTCAAATAACCCTGAGGCACATAATCAAAGTTAAATTAAAGGTAACGACTAAGTTTATAAAAGTTTAATAATTTTTGCATAGTCCATTTTCCAGATATCAGGTCACCACCAGAAAATCGGCTGTCCCGATAATTTTGGACAGTCTGTATATTTTACATGAGGTGTAATTAAGCAAATCGTTAAGTACGTCAGAAACATTAATCATAAACATTATTAATTTACCAATAAAATACATGCACTACAAGAACAGAATATTTAAATTATTGAACCTATTAAAATTGCAAATAATTAAAAAAAGCAACCATCGAAGGATATGTACGCCGCAGTTGAAGATCCACCCAAAATTGCACGTCCCAAAAAAGTTAATGTATATTCATTTGAATGGCCTCCTCGATCACCAGACCTCACTCTATCGAATTTTTTTCTGTGGAAGGAAATACCTAACAAGTACGTAATGTTTGTCTGACAAAACCAGAACATTTAATTGAACTGAAATACCGAATATGGTATCGCATTCGTGCAAGTGACTAAAATATGTGACAGATTGTGTGGAGAAATCCTTTTAATACTTTTGTATAACGCTTAAAAGAAGATGATTTTTAACAAATGAACAAACATTTTAAACATGTGATGGGTTAAGTTATCTTTATTTAACATTCCTTTTAATTACCATTAGTGTTTACAGTAGTTTCAATTACTGTTATCCTAAAAGATATGCAAGTTATTCCACACTTTTTTCCATACTGCGGCGACATACAAATTCGTCATATTTCGAGCTATAGCCTTATTTAAGCCTGTGCTCTGCACACAAAAATAACATATTGACATGAAGAACGCAACCGAAAATAAATATCCAGTTTACAGTCGAACCTATTTATAATTCGAAACGATTAATCACGCGTATTTATTTTACGCAACATGAGACGCAAACTTCACCTGAATATTTTTAATGAGAAATTAAGTTTTCCTCCTCCCACACCTGTCAAAATAGAAAACACGCAGCGTACCATTAACATTCTTGACCGCAGTCGTGAAAAAGTAACTGGCAGATTGACGTCGCCCACCACACTTCTTATTAGACGTATCAATCGAGGGATCTAAATATTGAATTTCGTGTGTTTGCTAAAAAAGTGACACAGTAAATGCGCCATTATAATATTAGTTCCGAAATACATATTGCGTAATAATTATTTTTATGAATGAAAATTGACCACCGGAATTCAGGTACCCACTTCAAGTATATTGATGACATATTTCAATTACGGAAGGATTAAAGCATAAAACTTTACCGAAACCGAAATTTGAGGAAGGGGAATTTTAATATTTCCCGTAATCACTTGAATATAAATGGTATAATAATTGTGATAAAAAGTTTAGTTTCCATCACGGTATCTTAATAATTTAATGGATCGACTTACATTTTTGACATTTTTTTATATCTCAAAACTCTTAACATCGTTAATAAAAATAAAAAATAATAATACCATTGTTAATGTTAGTTGTTGATACAACTAAAATTGCACTGCAAAGAAAATTAAAAACGTTTTAAAATAATTTACAGTAAAGAATTTCATATACATATACAAGGTGTCAATTTTATTTATGTAAAAATCCATATAATCCTCATTTTTTTAAGATAATCGATTAAACTTTTTTTTTTACAGAGCACCGAAATCTGTTTCGTCGCTTTTAAGATGCAGTCCCATAGCCTGCTACATTTTATACAATGCGATCTCGATATTGAGCAAAATATCGAATTTGAAGTCCGCTAGACGTGTCAAGTGTGCCATGGAATTATGTCAAGACAGTTGAATATTATCTGAAATCACTTAAACTTAATTTTCAATTCAATATTGCCCTTGTGTGCGCCAACACGTGTTTAAATATTTTTTACATATCACCTTGCTTTAGTTTGGTAGAAGTTTTGGTTTAGTTTCATTTCAATGTATTTCTTAACAAACGACAATAATTAATATCAAATTTGGTTTATAATTCTAAAAATAAACTACAGGCGCTTTTGGGCAACCCCAAAGATAAAATTAACAATAACGAAGAGTCAGGAATATACAAAATAGGTTGTAAAGATTGTGATCAAAAGTATATTGGGCATACAAAAAGATCTATTTTGACTGGATTTAAAGAACACATGGCTCATTTAAAATATGACAGCACGTAAAAAATATATTTGTGTTGTCCAACATGCTTTTGACAACAACCATTGGATAGACATAAATAATTTAAAATTCATTAGAAATGTAACAAACAGTAGACAGTTGGCTGCTTTTGAAAGTTTAGAAATCATTAAATGTAACAGTTGTATGAATAAGGTAAGTAAGGACAATGGTCCAATACCCAACAGTCCATTGTTTGCTCTGATTACGTGATTTGCCCACGGCAGATTAAGTGTGTAGGTTAGAATTTAGTTTTAATATTTTCCTAAAGATGCCAACTTAGTTGGCAGAACGCGCGTCGAGGAAAGTATAGTAGTTCGGTGTTTCGTGGAAAACGTCCAGTTTTTTGTTTCTACGCCGAAGGTTCCAGTACCCACTCCAGGAACAATTACACCTTTTTGGGTGTAAGTCAGTAAATTATTAATTGTTATTGCAAAAAATCCAAAATCACTCTTGTTTGTATAAATTATAATAATGGAAATATAAAAACCTTAGTTCGCAGAAAAAAGTTTAAATTATTCTTATTCTTATTATGTTAATGAAAAAGGTGAAAATGAAAAAAAAACAAACTGTAGTGGACAAAAAAAACAAAATCTAGTTTAAGTGATCCCAGATAACTTAACTGTCTTGACATTCATTTCTTGACATCCTTGATTCCTCTAGCGTATTTCTAAAATTTCGTAAAGGTAAAAAAGGTGAACTCTATCTATAAAAAAAAGGAAAACATTTACTTCTAACTTTTATCGTGGAATTTTAAAGACATAGTTCAATAAACCGGGTTAAAACGTATATATCATATTCAACTCATAGTTGATCAAAATATTACAGGCAATTCTTTTGACAATGCATTAAAAGTATTTTATACCTATGAGGCGTGTAAATGCAAAATTGTTTTTTTGCATTTTGTTTTACGTTATAACCATCCTCATTTTTATTTATATTGCGATGTTAAATATTTAGATTGATAATCAAAACACCTAAAGGGTACCGCAGTTTCCAAGACGGCACAATTCCAGCGAAAATAATGATTTGATAATAATACGACGCCGACAAAAATACCTACCTAGAAATGGAAAACGGCGGGGCTGCTAACTATGCGGACTTAGGCTATAAGTCTAGACCTACGCTAAAGGCAAACAATTATAAAATTTTAGCCGCACATTTAGATCATCAAAAACGCAAAGCCATCAATTAACGATTTGTGGGCATTGGTGATTATTTTCTTTTTTTTGAATGCTTTAATTGCTGATGTGGGAGAAAATAGCACTATAATTCCGTAATTGCTTGAAATTAAAGAGCATTCCTAATGATAGGATATGCTTCTATCCAGTTAATAAAAGGGTTCAAATTCTTTCATTTTATGTTAGTAATAAATGTAGCGTTTAAAAATAGTTTTCGTATTTTATTAGTAAAATATCTATTTGATACCACACAGTATATGTGTATAACATACATTAAAAGCATATATTTTGTGAGTGAACAATTTGACAAAAGATATTAAATATGTGAAAGAATGTATTAGACATTAATAAAACATTTACGTACTTCATTTAATACTAAAACTGCTCGTCAACATTAGCGTAGCACTTTTTAGATTAACGCCATTTGCGTTCTATTCGAGTTAGATACTTGCGGTTTTTAATTTTCAGTAGCCTATAGGACTGGTTTTAATGTTCCAATGTTGCTCCGCTGATACTTAGACGGTTCACCACCCATACCCCAAAAAAGCAACCCTATGTCGAAATTTGAATTCGCAAGATTTTGACGGCAATTTAAGAGACATACAGGATGGATAAGCAGGACGCTGTCGGGTAAATACTCCACCTCGACACACACTAAAACCTCCTCAATAGGTTATGTGCATTAGGTCGCTGTCCTATCCCTTCAACCCATTTCCAGACCCCCATAAGCCACCCCTTTTTTTGCGTGGCGTAACTTCTGTTGGACGAATCCATTGGTCCTAATGCTGCCTAATAAATTGGTGTGGGGTGCCACAACTTACTTTCACCCTTTGACAACTCAAGCACCCCTTCAGGCCACACCCACACCGACCCCCACTCACCCCTCCTGGTTTCGCCCCTGTAGAAAGCTGAGTGGAATGTCGTTTTGTCCAGAATTCATACCATGGCATTACTTGAAGGCTGTTGAAGTTGGCGGAACACACTGCATACAACCGATTGAACGCCAAAAATGATATTCCAATTACAACTTACTCCTACTGAAAATCTCCTATTACAACCTACTCCTGAAAATTTGTCCTACTACCCCTTGAAAATTTGCCTTCCTAACAGGTTGTAAACAGGTCTTAATGCATGGGGTGACTCAGAAAGCTTTCCTAAGGATACATGAACTTGCAACACCTTTCCTTTGCTTAATTGGCAAAGCAGATAGGAAAACTATTGACCGTAGCTCCGGCAGCACAGCGGTCAAGGGGTAGGTTCCCCTGGTATTAAAACTTTTGACAGTGACTTCGAATCGATACGGTAACGATACGATGGTTGAAAGCTTTCTTGTTATGGATGGAGACAGAATAAAATTCAAACATAAAACAATAACAAATATATTACCCCGAAAAAAATTTTACAGTTAAAATGACTATGTTAACGGAGCACTGATTTTACATTATTCCTTGGACCGGCAGGGTACAACGAAACGGTCTTACGTTAAACCCAGCGGAGAGTAGCTTCCGGAGGTAGAGAGGATGTTACTGGAGTTATGAGTTGCTACCAGCAGTACTGCGGTGACTCGTAGACTTTACTCCTCACGGGTTTACCTACTTGTACGCCACTGGTCGAGGTTTTCGTTGCCCTTGGTGCTGGCCGTTTGTCCAGAAGTATTTACATACAAGAATAAAACAAATAGAATCAGTGCTGTTCTAATGAGAGTTCGAAAACAGTGGGTATCTGTATTTGAGATTATACAAGAACAATGATCGTAAAAAAGTCAAAGACTCGGGTAATTAATTAATAAACAAATTTCAATAATATGACCCAAAGGACGGAAAAGTTAACAAAAAAAACGGTAATTAAGCTCAGACTTCAATTTTAACCACTGTTTTCGTTGAATAGAGCGATTTATAATACGGAAAATTCACTTAAAATCAGGCAGTTAATCCTTGCTGCTTCGCGGTACGGAAAACTAAAGAAAAAAGAATCGGAAAATTAGCACTGTCGTCAGCGACGAACAGCGACACTTGTGGGCAACTGCGGAGACCAAGTTGAACGAGCGGCCAAATGCTCGAGGTAGTGAGGTTTCAACAAATTATTACTATTAAATTAAAACTCACTTACCTCGAGCAAAAATTTGCGGTGCTGGTTGCCAACCTCGTTCGTCCCTTTTACAGTGCAAAATTAGATTTGGCCAACGACCACGAAAAACTCGTCCTTCGACTTCGTAAAGGTAAGGTCTCTATTTAAATTGAAACCAAACTACAGGAACCAAACGGTCTGCTCACTTACGAAACGCTAATCCGTATAAAGGATACGATACGAAAAAAAGAGATACGAAAATAAAACGATAATTTAGATTCCTTATTGGAATCGAACGATAAATTCCAGATTAGGTAAATCTAACCTATACTGAATTACACGTGCTAATTTCCTTAATCAACCACTAAAAATATTTTACGGAATACAAAAATAAGCATTCAGCAGAGATAAACTGAAAAACTAGAAATCAAAATTAAGCAGCAAACATTAAATGCGAAAGTGATTGCAAAGATATAAACAAATTTAGGTAATGGATTGCTCTACTCACCAAACGTGGATTAAAATGTTTGTCAACATGGTTACCACTGATATCGTAGAATGGCATTAGTTATTAGTTGCGTTCATTTAACATTTATGAGGTGCGTTCGTTTCACTTAGGAGTCAAGTGGTTAAGGTGTGATTTCACCAGTTATGGAAATAAAATACCAATGTGACGGGATTTACAATAAATACCGTTACAAACTCTTTTGACACACCTCGAATCGTCCGTCTCCTTCAAATTCTCTTTTGCTTCTCATCACCCTCTTTCTTTGACCACCTCCAAAAAAATTTTGAGTGGATGAAAATTCCTGAAAGAGGACTCCTTGGGTAGGCGGAACCTTCCTTTGTACTTGTGTGAATCGACAATCGCCAAATTCGCAAGTTATGCTTAGTACGCCCGACAAGTGTTCACTGTGACTTGGGCTCATACACCCTCGACTGGGTTTGAGGCAGACCACTCAAACAGCACCACAGCGCGGCATATTTTCAGGGGAATGGGTTGGAGATGAAATATCACATTTGGCGCTCAATCGGCCATTCACAGTGGGTCCCATCAACTTCAAGAGCCGTCAAGTAATACCATGACATGAATTCGATACAAATAGACATCCCACACAGCATTGGGTGAGGGGGAGGGGGTTGGAGTTGGTGTTGCTTGGAGGGGTGTTTGAATTATCAAAAGGTGAAAACGAGTTGTGGCACCCCACAAAAGGGTTGCGCTAATTTTGTTACGCTAATTTTAAAGTTTATATCAGTTCATAAATCTACAAGTATGTACATAAATTGACGTTGTCTATGTATTATTTTCGACACCTAAAGTCTTTCCTTTCCTCTTATAATATGTTCAAATGATGAACAATGCGTTTTAACTGTTATTGGAAATTATTTGGTACTGAACGTTTAAAATGAAATTCTTATTATTCTCACTCTGTACATAGACAAGTGTTTATTAATTTACATTTTTTTACATATTTCAACAAAGAAGTAAAAATGAAATATGAATTAACAGGCCTAAACTCTAAAATAAATATTTCCCCAGGATATTTGAATTAATAGACTATTTTTAAGATACGAGTATGTCAATAAAGTTTACAAGTTTTGTTTAAGATATGGACTGGAAGATTTATATCCCTTCCCGTTGCGGAAAACAAAAAGTATTCACTGTCCACTGAAGTATTTATGAAGTATTTGTACGTGATGTAATTTATTATATACAAGGATGGCAGCAAAATTGCCATCTAACCACCTTATTTATTAACCAGCAGCGCAAAAAAATTCAATATTGTAGAACACTCAACTAACCTCAATTCTGAATTAAAAAAAAGCTAATATCCCTTTGAAACGGTCAAGGAAAGGTTTATTAATTTATTTTTAATTCACTACAAGAAGTCGCTTTCAACCAAACCACGGACAGTTATTTTGTTCTAATGTAAGTCATCAGCGTGTTGATGAGCCAGGAGACAAAAATATTAGTGACCTGCAACCCATGAATACATAAACTCCAAATGAAACTGGAGATGCAAGTCGCCACCTACAAGAGGTGTAACCTAACACTGTCTGCGAAGGAGTTATGAAGGCTTACTTTATTTACAGAATAGTCAATGCAAAGAAAATTCTATAAATAACAATATAAAAAAAATTCTATAAGTAACTTCCAAATGACTCAAGGACTGTCTAGGTGTTTAGGCACACCAAGATATGTAGGTATATTTCACAATAAGAAGTTTTATTGCAATCAAACCACGGACAGTTGTTCCGTTCCAACAGAACTCTTCAATTTGGTGACATTGACGAGTTCCTGCAAAACGACACGTCATATTAATATCTTTCTCAATTCACATTACTCAATTCTCATCCGATACAAATAGAAGCGTTTGGTGCTAAAGTTGCAGGTTGCACAACCTCCAAAAAGTTATAAAAATTTTATTTTTTTAATTTCAATCGTACTAAACGTAGTTCATTTGTGACATCTTACTATATTGTTGCCGCTGTAGCTCAGTGAGTAATCCGCTAGGTAAGAAGATGGCGATTACTCCGAGAACGAGTAAATGATATTTTAAAATAATTTTATAACGGATTTTTATTTGTTTTTTAATATGCTTAAGGAGGTTAATACATTTACATATCTTTTAAATATATTTTAAGATATGACTAACATACCAATAATATAATTCGTGGCTAATACACTTAACGTGTGAGGTCAATAATCAGAGAAAAAAATATGACTAACATCAGGCGAAATCATCATAGCCTAGCAAATCTGAAAAGGGCCCTATCTGGCGTTAAAACGAGTTATTTACTTGAGGATTTTTTTTAACTTAGGAGTGTTAGGAGTAAAAACGTATGTTATTCGTTTTAATTGGCAAGCAGGTCCTGAAACTCTCTCCTTGTAAGTCATTATTAGAGCTCGGAAGAAATAATGAAAGACTAAGTCGCAGAAAAATATGTGAAATAGTCTATACAAACCATGTAATTAATAATTTATTTTAAAATACGCAATTTCTGTCCGCGTCTGAGGTCTGATACAGTCCTGTTACGCTCCACGACTTTAATAAATAAATAAAAAAAAAAAAAAAATAATAATAAAAATTAACATTTTATAAAAATATTATAAGTCTTTACTAATAATAAATGCGTACTTTACCAGAGGCGGCTTCAGGATACCCCTCTCAGTAACGTTACGAAATGTTAAACAGGTCCTACCTTACAGATATGATGGTGATTGTTGTAGCCCCACTAACAGGCAAATGAACCAGTCACAAGACACAGAACTTGCATACACACGCCAACCGATGCTATAACGTGTCCGTACGCCACTCGAGTTTCCATAAGTTATAAACAACCCTTCCACATGTTCAGAAGTTAAGCTCTGGCGCCTGTCACTTAAAATAGCTGCCTGTACCTATGTGTCCCAGCGAATCACAATAGGCTCCACTACAGTGATGTGGCACCTTCTGGATGATGTTTTCACAAATACTTGTTTCACATTCGGTATAAAGCTGTCGACAATAGGATAACACTCCCTAACAGTTTTGGCAATTCGGTGGAGCCCATGTGCCAAACATGTAATATGGATTAAATTAGTATATGTCCTCGAAGCTATCAAATGCCCTTCCATGGCTTTTACTTCATCCAGTCCCTTCAACCACTACGCACTACGTTAACTATGTTCTGTCCCTTAACATCCGTTGTTGCGTCAATACTTTATCGTGCAATTCCAAGACGATACTTTTTTATGTCCTCACACAGTGGTGCTATGTACCTTATATTCATCTAACAGTTGTTTCTGCAGGCAGACTAACTTCGCCGTATTTTCTACTCACAACGTCCTGGACAACTTTTCTGAACTCGGGGTGATCTAATTTGGCGAATGGAATAGTACACGCCAAGTTAAATTGTCTCTGTCTGTCTCGCGCACTCACACCATCAATTACATGAGCTTTATGTGTGTCTCTAGCAACATGCTGCAAAACATATGTTTTTTACGTGCCACGTAGTACAATGTCACACATGGTACAACGAAGTTCACTGCCATTAAAGGTCATTTCCGAAAAAAATTGTTTATCCAAAGCTCCACCGTAACACGCGACGCTGTTCCGACATTTTGACAAACTTATTCGTCGTTTTGTGCACGCAAATGGTGCACCGACCAGCGTAGTTTAACTAATACTAACAATAAGTGTAAAATATATTCACATTCGCGAACCGACCTTTGGCACGTGCCGTAACTAGGTTAAAGTGGGGCTCACAGCACGGAAGACAGGTTGTATTCCGCAATACAGTTGTGTCTCTAAAAGGTCCATACAAAATCCCACCACATATTCCTTGGCTCAAATTAAGTCTATTTAAGGCAACATAACTATATACCATGTTGCTCCGCTTGGCCGCTACGAGGCGCCAAAGTTCAACTCTGAGATGGTTTTTTGCTAATAGCTTCAAGACCATTGTGGGATTTAGCTGAAATTTTGTACAATAACATAGTTTTTAGTTACGAAAGCAATGATCCTCAAATCACCACCGAAATTAATCCATTGGCGTATTTATTTAAGATTCCGTGTTTTAGACCCTCCCAAGTTTCTACGCTAATGAAATTAAAGACTTGTTGACATGAAATTTCGATTAATTGACTAACTTGCTACAAAAAAGGTACTCTTGATAGAAGTCGATAACACTCATGGTTTAGGAGAAATTCGCATTTCAAAAAATTACGCAAAATCAATGAATTGATCTAGTTAAGATAGCGTTGAAAATTAATTGTCAGTTTTCAATTATTTGTTTTGCCAAGTGTCAAATTTTTTCTGCTGTGTTTTTCTTTAATTAATTATGGCTGCACAATTCAGTAATGAAGAGTATACCGATATGATATTAGTTTATTGGTTTTGTGAAGGCAATGCGCGTTTAAGTGTCAGGGTGTATGGGGAACGGTTTCCAAATCATCGTTTGCCAAACCACACGACATTTACGGCAGTCGTAAGACGTCTTCGTGAGACTGGTCGATTTGCTGCTAGAACTGCTGATTATGGAAGGAACCGTTTTGTACTGCTTTTTTTTGGACTGCTGACGTTGAGGAAGAAATTTTGGCTCGCGTTGAAGCAGATCCAGAACTGAGCACAAGACGAATAGGTGCGGAAATGGAAATTTCCAAAGATGTTGTTCACAGGACGCTCAAGGAACAGTTGTTACTTCACCCATATCATAAGACGCCAGTTCAAGATCTTTTAATTCAGGATCCCGGATCGCGTATGATTTTTTGTCGGGCAGTGAATACGCAACGGCCGGCAGTTGAATGAAAACTTTGCCAACATGATTTTGTTCACCGACGAAGCGTGTTTTACAAGGAGGGGTATCACTAACTTCCATAATGAACACGTTTATGCAGATGAAAATCCACATGCTATCAAAGTTAGACATTTTCAACATGAGTTTAGGATCAATGTCTGGGCTGGAATTATCGGCAATTTCACAGTTGGTCCTGTTATTCTTCCACAACGATTAACAGGTGACATTTATTTGCAACACCTTCAAAATACGGTTCCCGATCTGCTGGAGGATCTGCCTTTACAACTGCTGAGGGATATGTGGTTTATGCACGATGGGGCCCCTCCACATTTTCAAATTGGAGTCCGAAACTATCTCAATCAGCAGTATCCAAACAAATGGATAGGTAGAGGAAATGATGCTCCAGTAGCTTGTGTAACACGTGCCAACCCCCGGCACCCCCCGAATAACCCCCCCCCCCCCCCCCCCCCCTTTTTTTTCCCCCCCTTTCCCCCCCCCCCCCCTTTTTCCCCCCCCCCCCCCCCCCCCTCCTTTCCTTTTTTTTTTCCCCCCCCCCCTAATAAAACCCCCCCCCCCCCCCCCCCCCCCCCCCCCCCCCCCCCCCCCCCCCCCCCCCCCCCCCCCCCCCCCCCCCCCCCCCCCCCCCCCCCCCCCCCCCCCCCCCTTTTTTTCTTTTCCCCCCCCCCCCCCCCCCCCCCCCCCCCCCCCCCCCCCCCCCCCCCCCCCCCCCCCCCCCCCCACCCCCTTTACCCCCCCCCCCCCCCCCCCCCCCCCCCCCCCCCCCCCCCCCCCCCCCCCCCCCCCCCCCACCCCCCCCCCCCCCCCCCCCCCCCCCCCCCCCCCCCCCCCCCCCCCCCCCCCCCCCCCCCCCCCCAAACACCCCCCTCCTTCCCCCTTTCCCCCTCCTCTTTTCCTTCTTTTTTTTCCCCCCCCCCCCCCCCCCCCCCCCCCCCCCCCCCCCCCCCCCCCCCCCCCCCCCCCCCCCCCCCCCCCCCCCCCCCCCCCCCCCCCCCCCCCCCCCCCCCCCCCCCCCCCCCCCCCCCCCCCCCCCCCCCCCCCCCCCCCCCCCCCCCCCCCCCCCCCCCCCCTCTTTTTTTTTTTTTTCCCCCCCCCCCCCCCCCCCCCCCCCCCCCCCCCCCCCCCCCCCCCCCCCCCCCCCCCCCCCCCCCCCCCCCCCCCCCCCCCCCCCCCCCCCCCCCCCCCCCCCCCCCCCCCCCCCCCCCCCCCCCCCCCCCCCCCCCCCCCCCCCCCCCCCCCCCCCCCCCCCCCCCCCCCCCCCCCCCCCCCCCCCCCCCCCCCCCCCCCCCCCCCCCCCCCCCCCCCCCCCCCCCCCCCCCCCCCCCCCCCCCCCCCCCCCCCCCCCCCCCCCCCCCCCCCCCCCCCCCCCCCCCCCCCCCCCCCCCCCCCCCCCCCCCCCCCCCCCCCCCCCCCCCCCCCCCCCCCCCCCCCCCCCCCCCCCCCCCCCTCCCCCCCCTTCTCCCCCCCCTCCCCCCCCCCTTTCCCCCCCCCCCCCCCCCCCCCCCCCCCCCCCCCCCCCCCCCCCCCCCCCCCCCCCCCCCCCCCCCCCCCCCCCCCCCCCCCCCTCCCCCCCCCCCCCCCCCCCCCCCCCCCCCCCCCCCCCCCCCCCCCCCCCCCCCCCCCCCCCCCCCCCCCCCCCCCCCCCCCCCCCCCCCCCCCCCCCCCCCCCCCCCCCCCCCCCCCCCCCCCCCCCCCCCCCCCCCCCCCCCCCCCCCCCCCCCCCCCCCCCCCCCCCCCCCCCCCCCCCCCCCCCCCCCCCCCCCCCCCCCCCCCCCCCCCCCCCCCCCCCCCCCCCCCCCCCCCCCCCCCCCCCCCCCCCCCCCCCCCCCCCCCCCCCCCCCCCCCCCCCCCCCCCCCCCCCCCCCCCCCCCCCCCCCCCCCCCCCCCCCCCCCCCCCCCCCCCCCCCCCCCCCCCCCCCCCCCCCCCCCCCCCCCCCCCCCCCCCCCCCCCCCCCCCCCCCCCCCCCCCCCCCCCCCCCCCCCCCCCCCCCCCCCCCCCCCCCCCCCCCCCCCCCCCCCCCCCCCCCCCCCCCCCCCCCCCCCCCCCCCCCCCCCCCCCCCCCCCCCCCCCCCCCCCCCCCCCCCCCCCCCCCCCCCCCCCCCCCCCCCCCCCCCCCCCCCCCCCCCCCCCCCCCCCCCCCCCCCCCCCCCCCCCCCCCCCCCCCCCCCCCCCCCCCCCCCCCCCCCCCCCCCCCCCCCCCCCCCCCCCCCCCCCCCCCCCCCCCCCCCCCCCCCCCCCCCCCCCCCCCCCCCCCCCCCCCCCCCCCCCCCCCCCCCCCCCCCCCCCCCCCCCCCCCCCCCCCCCCCCCCCCCCCCCCCCCCCCCCCCCCCCCCCCCCCCCCCCCCCCCCCCCCCCCCCCCCCCCCCCCCCCCCCCCCCCCCCCCCCCCCCCCCCCCCCCCCCCCCCCCCCCCCCCCCCCCCCCCCCCCCCCCCCCCCCCCCCCCCCCCCCCCCCCCCCCCCCCCCCCCCCCCCCCCCCCCCCCCCCCCCCCCCCCCCCCCCCCCCCCCCCCCCCCCCCCCCCCCCCCCCCCCCCCCCCCCCCCCCCCCCCCCCCCCCCCCCCCCCCCCCCCCCCCCCCCCCCCCCCCCCCCCTCCCCTCCCCCCCCCCCCCCCCCCCCCCCCCCCCCCCCCCCCCTCCCCCCCCCCCCCCCCCCCCCCCCCCCCCCCCCCCCCCCCCCCCCCCCCCCCCCCCCCCCCCCCCCCCCCCCCCCCCCCCCCCCCCCCCCCCCCCCCCCCCCCCCCCCCCCCCCCCCCCCCCCCCCCCCCCCCCCCCCCCCCCCCCCCCCCCCCCCCCCCCCCCCCCCCCCCCCCCCCCCCCCCCCCCCCCCCCCCCCCCCCCCCCCCCCCCCCCCCCCCCCCCCCCCCCCCCCCCCCCCCCCCCCCCCCCCCCCCCCCCCCCCCCCCCCCCCCCCCCCCCCCCCCCCCCCCCCCCCCCCCCCCCCCCCCCCCCCCCCCCCCCCCCCCCCCCCCCCCCCCCCCCCCCCCCCCCCCCCCCCCCCCCCCCCCCCCCCCCCCCCCCCCCCCCCCCCCCCCCCCCCCCCCCCCCCCCCCCCCCCCCCCCCCCCCCCCCCCCCCCCCCCCCCCCCCCCCCCCCCCCCCCCCCCCCCCCCCCCCCCCCCCCCCCCCCCCCCCCCCCCCCCCCCCCCCCCCCCCCCCCCCCCCCCCCCCCCCCCCCCCCCCCCCCCCCCCCCCCCCCCCCCCCCCCCCCCCCCCCCCCCCCCCCCCCCCCCCCCCCCCCCCCCCCCCCCCCCCCCCCCCCCCCCCCCCCCCCCCCCCCCCCCCCCCCCCCCCCCCCCCCCCCCCCCCCCCCCCCCCCCTCCCCCCTCTCTCCCCCCCCCCCCCCCCCCCCCCCCCCCCCCCCCCCCCCCCCCCCCCCCCCCCCCCCCCCCCCCCCCCCCCCCCCCCCCCCCCCCCCCCCCCCCCCCCCCCCCCCCCCCCCCCCCCCCCCCCCCCCCCCCCCCCCCCCCCCCCCCCCCCCCCCCCCCCCCCCCCCCCCCCCCCCCCCCCCCCCCCCCCCCCCCCCCCCCCCCCCCCCCCCCCCCCCCCCCCCCCCCCCCCCCCCCCCCCCCCCCCCCCCCCCCCCCCCCCCCCCCCCCCCCCCCCCCCCCCCCCCCCCCCCCCCCCCCCCCCCCCCCCCCCCCCCCCCCCCCCCCCCCCCCCCCCCCCCCCCCCCCCCCCCCCCCCCCCCCCCCCCCCCCCCCCCCCCCCCCCCCCCCCCCCCCCCCCCCCCCCCCCCCCCCCCCCCCCCCCCCCCCCCCCCCCCCCCCCCCCCCCCCCCCCCCCCCCCCCCCCCCCCCCCCCCCCCCCCCCCCCCCCCCCCCCCCCCCCCCCCCCCCCCCCCCCCCCCCCCCCCCCCCCCCCCCCCCCCCCCCCCCCCCCCCCCCCCCCCCCCCCCCCCCCCCCCCCCCCCCCCCCCCCCCCCCCCCCCCCCCCCCCCCCCCCCCCCCCCCCCCCCCCCCCCCCCCCCCCCCCCCCCCCCCCCCCCCCCCCCCCCCCCCCCCCCCCCCCCCCCCCCCCCCCCCCCCCCCCCCCCCCCCCCCCCCCCCCCCCCCCCCCCCCCCCCCCCCCCCCCCCCCCCCCCCCCCCCCCCCCCCCCCCCCCCCCCCCCCCCCCCCCCCCCCCCCCCCCCCCCCCCCCCCCCCCCCCCCCCCCCCCCCCCCCCCCCCCCCCCCCCCCCCCCCCCCCCCCCCCCCCCCCCCCCCCCCCCCCCCCCCCCCCCCCCCCCCCCCCCCCCCCCCCCCCCCCCCCCCCCCCCCCCCCCCCCCCCCCCCCCCCCCCCCCCCCCCCCCCCCCCCCCCCCCCCCCCCCCCCCCCCCCCCCCCCCCCCCCCCCCCCCCCCCCCCCCCCCCCCCCCCCCCCCCCCCCCCCCCCCCCCCCCCCCCCCCCCCCCCCCCCCCCCCCCCCCCCCCCCCCCCCCCCCCCCCCCCCCCCCCCCCCCCCCCCCCCCCCCCCCCCCCCCCCCCCCCCCCCCCCCCCCCCCCCCCCCCCCCCCCCCCCCCCCCCCCCCCCCCCCCCCCCCCCCCCCCCCCCCCCCCCCCCCCCCCCCCCCCCCCCCCCCCCCCCCCCCCCCCCCCCCCCCCCCCCCCCCCCCCCCCCCCCCCCCCCCCCCCCCCCCCCCCCCCCCCCCCCCCCCCCCCCCCCCCCCCCCCCCCCCCCCCCCCCCCCCCCCCCCCCCCCCCCCCCCCCCCCCCCCCCCCCCCCCCCCCCCCCCCCCCCCCCCCCCCCCCCCCCCCCCCCCCCCCCCCCCCCCCCCCCCCCCCCCCCCCCCCCCCCCCCCCCCCCCCCCCCCCCCCCCCCCCCCCCCCCCCCCCCCCCCCCCCCCCCCCCCCCCCCCCCCCCCCCCCCCCCCCCTCCCCCCCCCCCCCCCCCCCCCCCCCCCCCTCCCCCCCCCCCCCCCCCCCCCCCCCCCCCCCCCCCCCCCCCCCCCCCCCCCCCCCCCCCCCCCCCCCCCCCCCCCCCCCCCCCCCCCCCCCCCCCCCCCCCCCCCCCCCCCCCCCCCCCCCCCCCCCCCCCCCCCCCCCCCCCCCCCCCCCCCCCCCCCCCCCCCCCCCCCCCCCCCCCCCCCCCCCCCCCCCCCCCCCCCCCCCCCCCCCCCCCCCCCCCCCCCCCCCCCCCCCCCCCCCCCCCCCCCCCCCCCCCCCCCCCCCCCCCCCCCCCCCCCCCCCCCCCCCCCCCCCCCCCCCCCCCCCCCCCCCCCCCCCCCCCCCCCCCCCCCCCCCCCCCCCCCCCCCCCCCCCCCCCCCCCCCCCCCCCCCCCCCCCCCCCCC
>JAPWTK010000046.1:1900000-1915000 GCA_029963805.1 Aromia moschata
TGAGTAAAATCAGAATGTTTGCAAGGTATAGTGAATATTTTCAAATGCTCACAAAGCAAAATGCTGATACTGATTGATACTGATTGTAAGTAAACGTCAATACCCACTACGTTTTGGGTGTTTCTGACGTTTGTTGGGAATTTAAGCGTACCAATAATGCATTGTGCTTCAACAATTCGGGTAATGACTGAATTTAAACGAAAATTAAAAAAATCTCATTCTTAGAGCATTTTCTAAATACTAGTACATCAACGAGATTAAAAATGTGTCTCATATTTGTAAAAAATCCTGTGCCTAATTTCTCAACCTCGTGTATATTTCTTAGGTCATAATATTTTTTTACAGTTTATAGCATTTTTTAAATGAATGTAAGTTCTATCAGTGACGACTTATGAAATTTAAAATTCTCATGTTTTCATAATCGAGCACCAAATCCACATCACTATTTAAAGTGTGATTATTAGCAAGTTAATATAACAAAACACATTAAACTTTAAAAAAGTGTCCCTTCTAAAACATACAAAAATGGCCTATACATATTTGCAAAATATTCTTTTTCTTACACATATAACAATTATTTAATTGCCCTTGTGATATATTCTTAAATCAATTTTTATTTAAGTCCAAAAAATCTTAATTTCTATTCCCCACTAACTACGTGTCCACTAATTTAAATACCCACGAATTTGTAGTACCCACTAATTTGTTCTAGAGCTAGCTACACACTTACTTCTTTCACTTTAGAAGCCACTAACAAAAAAGCATTTAACCTCAGGTTTAATTTTATTCATCCCGTAATCAACGGTTTTTTTTAAATGTTTCTTTGGGACAAATGAGCATATATGTGATGCGGTCTGTGGAAAGGTACCAGATGCCGGAAAAGTGAATTTTGCGCTACAGCCCAAAACGCAATTTCAAGTCGAAAAATACTAATTCCGGATTTCAACGGATACTTGTGCAGAAGAGAATAAGTTAAAAGACACTAGTAAGGACAGACAAAGAGAGTTAGATGCACCAGTGTTTCACGCTTGTGTACGTATTAGAAACGTATGACGTAAAACGCTACCTGCGCGTAACAGAAACTGGAAAGTGGAGTGGATAGGCACCGCCCATCACCTACCGACTTTGAGTGAGTGGGACTCAAAAGTACTTTTTCGCAGCTATGAGGGTGTACATCGATCTAGCTGTATGAAACGAAATTCTTACGTAATTCTAACTAACAATTAACATACACTTAAAAGAAGTGTACGAACATAAGTGTATTTATTTTCAAATTTTTGTATTCCTTAACTAACAGGTTTACAAGAAAATAAAATTCAATTCAGACATGCGCCTTATAATTTATGGGCGGGGCGTCACGAAAGACAGAGAATAACGCTCATAAAAGTTTTAAAATGACATGTCAGTCTGGCAACTATGGATATGATATTTCTCTGTCAGTTCCTCTATCTGTCAGAGTTTATTCTTTTCTTATCTTTTAATGCTCGACTTTGAAATCTTGGACATTCCAACCCTGTATCTGGCAACCATGTACAGTAGAAATAAGTCGTCTACGACGTGATTTTTCAAGTGAACGAACAATTTTTTTGTGTACAGTTCTGTTCCAAAACTTTACATGTGTTTTTCTCAAAATTACGATTTTACATATTGAAACTACCTGCTAGACATATCATAAAATGAACTTTCATTTTTGGACTGGTTTGATTTATATAGAATAAGTTTTCAAAAAGTTAAAAAAAATGGATTCAGTAATTATCAAAATTTTTTGGCCAATTTTGAAAATGTTATTTTATATTAAAACTAGCGACCCGCCCCGGCTTCGCATGGTTTACGACATCACATTAGAAACCTCTAAAATTATCAGTGTTTCTCTACTATATTATGCATGTATTATACATATAAACCTTCCTCTTGAATCACTTTATCTATTAAAAAAAACCGCATCAAAATCCGTTGCGTAGTTTTAAAGATCTAAGCATACATAGGTAGTAGATAGGGACAGACAGCGGGAAGCGACTTTGTTTTATACTATGTTATGATTATGATATGAAGGTTAGGTACATACATTTTAAATAGCTTTTCTATTTAAGATTTCTCCCTCATTATATAAAACTATTTTGATAATGGTTTTCTTAAATACCCACTTGGGGGTAATCCTAGATGTGATAAAATATAAGTTGAAGAAAAATATATTGATACTTTCAAGTTTACGCATACATAAAATATTGAATTTAAAACTTAAATACACCTCAGGTCTGTATAACTTTATTTCCAATTTCTTGCAACTTGCAAGACTTTTTGCCGAGTTTTTATTTCAAATACAAGCACTCGTATATTGATCTACATTATATTTATATTTACATATGTGTAAATATTAGAGCAGAGCATAGCGATGGACTTATTTTCTTATTACTCGACCAAATTTAGTTGGATTAACTTGAGTTTCGCGAAAAAAAACCCTAAAACAAGATTACCGACATAGATTTAAGCTAATAGTAAATGCAATGGAATAAAAACTCAAGATCTACGTGATTATCAAAGGGATTTCAGAGGTTACTACAACTGGAACAATTTTCAAACTGTCATTACTTTATGACAGTTACAAATTTGTCATAATTTTAAAAATGACGAAAGGGTTAGAAGATATAATCTCCAATTTAAAACAATTCAGAGACATCAGTAGTGATCAGAAAGCGCATTCCAACTTACTAAAGGTAAAAACAATATTCACCCATTTTTGGGATAAGAAACAACAAATTCTTCTTAAATTGTTGTTAGGATTTTAGTGATTCTTGTTAAATTGTTTTTAGGAAAAGAAAATAATTATATATGCAGCAACGCTACTCGAAAACGAGAATTACAAGATACTTGAGCTCTGCTTAGAAATACTAGAAAACTTTGTGGCTAACGAATCAACACACACATTTTTGGTTTCCACATTTGGAATATACGAAGCTGTTGAAGCATTATCTATAAGGTAGCAATTAATTTAGCATTTAGGCATAACCAAAACTGCTATCGCAGATAAAATTAGTGCCACAAAATAGATGTTCCCCTCGAGCGGCTGGTGAAATTTAAACATGAATTGAAACGCTTTTTCACATGTTCCGCTTAATGTTTTTTTTTGTTTTGCTGAAACTAACTTGTAAAGGATCTGCCGCTGTCTCTGAAATGAGACTGATCAATGATTTGATCAATCAGGAACCCTTCAGGGTAAACGATACATATTTAACAGTAAATAATTCGTCAGCAGGTGGTGAGAGATAACATTAAATCTAGCACATGTCAGGTGAGTGATATTTATAAATATTTATGAGCTGGTCTCTCGTCGTTAACGTTTTATTGTTATAGAGATTTTGGGCTCATCATTTTCTGAAAATTGCGTGCTATTACGCATAAACAATGACGAAATAACCGGTTATATTCATTGAAATATGGATACGACAGATTCGACAGGTACAAGAATTGAGTAATGATTGGCAATTTTGTCCCACTGCATTGTGTTTTATATTGTCCTTTCCGCAGTCTTATTACTGTAGCAGTTTACGTCTCCAAAACCCCTTCCCTAGAAGCTGATGTATCTTCGTATTTATCAGTGGCGGCCGGTGGAATTTGACGTGCTCGTATTTCAGTAAGGAAGCATGGGACCCACACCACATTTTAGGGGGTGATCACTAGACCTAAAGAGAAGGCTATAATAACAAAAAAATCCTCAAACAAAACTTGCGATTTTTTTTTCCAAAAATGGCTGCCTCCGTGAAAATCTTGGAAACAGCTTGCAAAATATTTGCGAAATATTTTTTTTCATAATCACCGAGTAAATACAATAGTTATTTATGTATCAAGTCTATAATGCAAGGCTTTATTGAACGAGTCCGGTTTATGAGCCGAGCGAGCGTAGGACGAGTAAGGCCATAAAGAGCCTTATTATTGTTGCATACAAAGCTATATGTTAGTTGATTTAGTTGCATTTAGTTGCATACAAAGCTTGATGTTCGACTGCTAAAATTGACTTATTAACTAAAAACATTAATTCAATGACATTTTTGACATTTTTATGACTGTTGTACATATTTATTTGAAAACGTCAAAATCTGACATCGGCTCATTATTTTTATTCTATGAGAAACTAGTAAAGTGTGCTTTTTTTAAGTATTGCTTGGTTACTAATGTTGTTTATTGTTTGTTTGAAAATTGTAAATGAACCAAATGGAATCGATCAGTGAAGAACCGTGTGATGAAATTAAATCTATCGCTGCTGCCGTGAAAGATTCTCTATTGCCATCAAAATCCAGGGATTTATACGAAAAATCTATTATGTTGACATTGACAGTTGTACATATTAATTTAAAAACGTTGAAATTTGACATAGTAAAATAAAGTAACTTTTTTTACTGGTATAAAAAAGAGGTACTTTATAGCCGCAAAACTTTGTCATAAACAGTCTTTTATAACATGGTCGGACATAAAGTCTTTTCATACTTTTGCAAAATTCTTATTTTGCTTAAAGATACAACTATTGTAAAATCTCAAAAACGAAATGTTAGGATGAAATAAAAAATTCAAATTACTATAACTTTTACAGATCTCAAGATGTCGAGAAAATCATAAGTATAAAAATACTACATTTACGTGGTGATTATAACAAAATATTTCGCAAATATTTTGCAAGCCGTTTCCAAGATCTGCCCGCAGACAGCCATTTTTTAAATAAAAATTTTCCTGAAGGTTTTTAGTCTTTATAGCCTTCTACTTAGGTCTGTTAACCACCCCCTAAAATATGGTGTGGGTCCCATGCCTCCTTACAGATATGAGTGTCTACCGGCCGTCACTGGTATATATGGATCTGTTTTTTGAGTTTTTTAAAAATATACCATTATATGGGAACTGTTATCCAATAGTTGCTGCATTGTCTCGTATTACTCAATAATTCTCCATGACTTAGTAACTGTACGAGTACTAGATGATCGTATAGAGTCGACTGTAATAGATACAGTCAACAGATAGATACTGACGAAAACATATAGTAAAAATTACCCTGCTGCATACATAGGTGGATATTAAATACATATTAAATGGTACATTTTTATGTCAAAGTTAGGCGAATTTAGTTACGTACAATCCAGCCCCTCTTCTTAGAGGAAATCTAGACGTTGCCAGATCTAACTGTAACTCTGCATAATAGGTCTTATAAAAACCCTATATTTATAAAAATGCATTTATGTACGATCAATCAATATAAGCCAATTTCATTTTCAGACTCTGTTGCGTATAATAAAACTTACTGTTATCTTTTTTTCAACTTAACTATTGTGAAACAATTTTAAACAGCGAATATTATTTTAAACATTTGAGCTGTGAAACAATTTTAAAATGTCTAATAGGAATATTATGTTGATGTGACAACAGCGAAACAAGACAGAAACTACGAACATTCAAACTTCCGGCGAGTCGAAGCAGAGTCGCACTCAGGACTATTAATCAACTCGGACAGTCGGACTATTATTGCAAAGCGATAGTTCATAGAAAATACCAGTCGGGGTCGGTGGAATTTGACATGCTCGTATTTCCGTAAGGAGACATGGGACCCACACCATATTTTAGGCGGTGGTTACTAGACCTAAGTAGAGGGCTATAATGGCAAAAATGTTCAGGGAAAACTTGCGAAATATTGATGTGTCTGGGACCTATCTGGTTTCCAGATCTTGGAAACGGTTTGCAAAATATTTGCGAAATATTTTTTTTTCATAATCACCGAGTGAATACAATTTTTTTTATATTTGTGATTTTTGCTAAATTCTTATTTTGCGTAAAAATATAACTATTTTAAAATCTCACAGGCGAAATGTTGGGATGAAATAAAAATTCAAATTACCATAACTTTCAGATCTCAAAATGTCAAGAAAATCACAAGTATAAAAAAAAATTGTATTTACTCAGCGATTATGAAAAAAAATATATATTGCAAATATTTTTCAAGTCGTTTACAAGATCTGCCCGGAGGCAGCCATTTTTGGAAAACATTTTTCGCAAGTTTTCCCTGAAGATTTTTTGCCATTATAGCCTTCTACTTAGATCTAGTAACTACGCCCTAAATTATGGTGTGGGCCCATGCCTCCTTACGAAAATACGCGCATGTCAAATTCCACCGACCGCCACTGGAAAATACATCATAATAAAATAGTGAATATTCGAATAAACGTACTAGTAAACGGTCCCAGTGGTCTGATGTATCCTTATGTGACATATGACGTCATACAATAGTTCATTTCAGGTGTTGACTCTAATGCATTAGTTCGCTCAAAGTTCATTCACCGCGCAACACGACACATAGTACATGTTGGGGCCTTATCTGTTTAAAAGTGCTCTGTATATTTCGAGGTTCTATGAAATGATATGCATTTCAATTGTATGAAACGATTCCGAGCAGGACCTGTTTCTAAAAACCGCAGGTGTTCTGACTCTTATGGTAAAAATGCTATTTCAAATTTCAATCCAAACAGCTCCATCGACAAACCTGATGGTTGCCATACGCCTGCGCTAGCTATCGGAGCGCGATTGGTTACCACGTCATGTTAAGCTGTGGTGAGGTTTACTCAACAAAGAAGTTAACTTATCAATTTCCCTTCATTCCGGTATGTACACATTAGGATGACGCGTACTGTATAGATGTTGTTAGTAAATCACAACTCTATTTTCCTTCGGTTATACTTTAACATTGTGTTAAAATAAGGACATTTGACATTTAACCCTTACACAACAAAAACGCGTATGTCTGTTTTACTCCCCCGCGAGATGGCATGCTTCACATTGCTCTGTCGCAAACGCACGGAGGCAAACATGTGCTTCTCACTATGAAATCGTGACGGGATATCGTTCAAGAGCATCTCGGTCTTTAACAGTGATACCTTTAATAATGATGTCAAATACCTATATCCTATATTTCCCCGTAAGTCCTCAATATAACCTAACTCTTTGACATCATGACAAACTTTTAAATTATAAATTATAAATATTAAATTAAGATAATGCAATTAAAACAAACTCCTATTTAAGAAAATAATTACCTCCTCCTAATTAATTAAAAATAAAATAGTTCCAACTTAAAATTTCGTCACTTTTTTTTTTGGTAAGTTGTTAAAATGTGACAGTTCTAATTCCCCTCCCCCCTTCCCGACGACGAAGGGGATTTAGAGTGTTGAGATCGATAAAGGGATGACCGTGACGTAATCAAGATGGTGTGGCTGATGTCTAAGGGTTGTAATGACGACGGGGATGGCTGTGACGTAATCAAATTGGCGGATGTGATGGGGAGGAGGGGTTTTAGCTTAAAAATAGGAATCCTGTGGGAGATTCAGGGGTCAGAGGGATATAGAATGATGAATAAAAAACAGGGGCGTGGCTAAAAAATTTGGTCCTGAAATATGATTGGTTATGTATGTATGATTGGCTATGCAGGTACCTATGATTGGCATAGGTAATTATTAGTAGTTGTTTATTTATAAATTAGGCGGGCTTGATTACAAAAAAAACTTATTCTGAAATCTTATTGGTTATTATTGTACCTGTCATAGGTCTAGGTAATTACATATACATATATGACATGTATGTAGAAAACCATCTAATTTAGTATTTACCATCTAGATTAGGTATGTAGAAAACCATCTGGTATTCTTTATCTGGAATTCAGCGACAATATTTTTCACAGAAATTAAAATGAATTACTGAATTAAAACAAAGGCCAGTGGCGACAGGTGGGATTTGACATGGTGGTATTTTCGTAAAGAGGCATGGGACCCACACAATATTTTAGGGCGTGGTTATTAGACCTAAGTAGAAAGCTACAATGGCAAAAAAATCTTCAGGGGAAGCGATTTTTTTTTTCAAAAGTGACTGCCTCCCCTGAAGATCTTGGAAACGGCTTGCAGAATAAATAATCACCGAGTAAATACAAAGTATGTTTGTACTTGTAATTTTCCATACATTTTGAGATCTGTAAAAGGTAATTTTTTTTCTTCACAATATTTTATCTTTGGGATTTTACAATTGATACAATATTTAAGTTAATCGAAAATTTTGCAAAAAATATTAAAAGACTTTGTTACTCTTGTGTTCCAAGATTTTCAGGGGAGGCAGCCATTTTTGGAAATTCCCTAAATATTTTTGCCATTATACAGGGTGAGTCAAAGTTAAACCGCCAAACGTTCAGGATCGATGTGTCAGGTTAAAATAAGACTTTTTTCATCTATAAATGTTTCCCCAAAAATGCACCCCCTCCCAGCTAGAGCGAAAAGGAAAAAACATAAAGAAAAATGCGTCTCGTTTCGTGGCATTTAGTACAAAACGGATAAGGTTTGAAAATTCACAAAAACTGTTCGAAATGATTGCCACCATATTCAATGCAAAGCTCACACCTACGGACTCCAGACTGAGCTGCTGCACGGCACTCTGCTGGTGTGATCTCCCTGGCTGCTTGAATAATCCTTTCCTGGAGGGCAGCTTCGTCGTTGACGGGCTCCGCATAAACCTTTTCCTTCATCGTACCCCAAACAAAAAAGTCCAAAGGAATCATGTCAGGAGAGCGCGCAGGCCAAGGGCGGGGGCAGTCTCTACCGCGACCGATCCATCTTCCCGGAATATAGTCGTGCAACCATCGCTGGACCGGTAGAATGTAATGGGCTGGATATCCATCTAATTGGAACCATCTGTTCTATCATTGAAAGGCATGTCGTCTAAGATTGGTTGGAAATTATTTTCCAAAAAAATGAAGAAAAGCTTGACCATTTAGGATTGGAAAAATTGGACCGATGAGTGAGTCGTTGCACAATCCCATCCAAACGTTGCACGAAAATTGATATTGAAAATGGCTATCTCGTACGGTATGAGGATTTTCGTGCTGCCAAATGTGAGCGTTATGCTGATTAAAAATACCAGCGCGGGTAAAAGTTGCTTCGTCGGTCCAAATCACCATCCGAGGGAAAAAAGCAACATTTGTTGTTTGCTGCAACAACCATTCGGAAAATACTCTTCTTCGCAGCAGGTCATCAGGTAACAAATTCTGAACTTTATGCAAATTATATGGATGACGGCCGTCTGCCTTCAAAGTCATGTTCACAATGGTCTGCGTATATACTAATTGCAAAGAACATATCCGCGTGCTGCTAGTAGGCGCTTCATCGAAGTGCTCCAAGATCTGTTCTGTTCTTCTTCCAGTTTGACGAGGTGCGAAAATTCCATCTGCTCGTGACCGCAATGAAGTTGATCCTGTTTCTCTTAGACGTTGAAAAGTACAGGAAACCACTGATCTGTCAGGCAATCTCCTTCGCGGGAATTTACGGGCGTACTGAACTTTTGCAGCGCGCGCATTGCCATTACAGTACCCGTAAACAAACACAATATCCGCGTATTCAGCTGCAGTGTAAATATTTGGCATGATTCTGATTAAAAATACGCACCAACGCACTTAAAATACACTACAACTCCAATTAATAAATTCACAAAGAAAATGTCAAAAAACAGGAAAGGATTTTTCCAACCCGCCCGGGGGATCCCCCCCCCCGGGGGGCGGGCGCCCCCAGTCTGTCGTCCGTAGGTGTGAGCTTTGCATTGGTGGCAGTCATTTCGAGCAGTTTTTGTGAATTTTCAAACCTCATCTGTTTTGTAATAAATGCCACGAAACGAGACGCATTTTTCTTTATTTTTTTCCTTTTCGCTCTAGCTCGGGGGGGTGCATTTTTGGGGAAAAATTTATAGATGAAAAAAGTCTTATTTTAACCTGACACATCGACCCTAAACGTTTGGCGGTTTAACTTTGACTCACCCTGTATATACTATATATTTGTTGCTATTTAGGTCTAGTAATCATCCCCTAAAATATAGTGTGGGTCTCACGCCTCCTTACGAAAATACGAGCATATCAAATTCCACCGGCCGCCACTGACAAAGGTACCTTTCAGAGACTTTCCCAGTCAATTAGAATATACCCACATGGATCCAGCAACCACAGAATTTTAGTATTGAAAATACTTCTGGGCGCGTGTTAATGGGAGCTGTCTTGAGAAATATTAACGCGAGCGACATGCGACCTCGACAGGGTCACGTGACGACCTTGCCGTGTGTCTATGTTTATGTTTGGGTTACATGTGTGTGTAGTCATCCACAATTTTGAGAGTTGATGACCTGTTCAAGGGGTCCAAGGCCACCATCGGATGCCAGAGATTTGCTGATTCGCTGAAATGGCAAAACGACATCTGAGATGCACGGCGCTTATGAGCACGTTGAATAAAAAACTTCCCAGCAGTACACCGTTTAGTGAAAATTTGCCTGCGTATTTTATGAACTGATATTGAATGTAAAATAAACATTTGATATTTACTGATCGTTGTAATAGGAGGAGCAGATCTGTTATTTTATTAATTTACATTAACTTTAAGTTGTTTTTTTCAAATTAAGGAAAAAATTGATTGGAGAAGTGAAATTTGAATGAAATTGTACATATATACAGGGTGATTCATTAAGAATAAGTAGGTAATCTCTAAACTGGAAGATTTAGTTTTCTAGATATACTTGTATATGTACATCAAATGAAAGGTTTTGGTATCACACCCTGTATAAATATAATGGACTATGAAATGTATAAAAAGCGTAACAAAAATAGTTTTAGGCTGACGCAACCTGCATTTGAGAAATTATGGAAGAAATAATGTTGCCATTAAAGAAACGAAAATGCAATGTTTTAGAAAATGAAAAGGAGGCTATTCATCTTACGTTAATTGTTTACATTGTAAACAATTTTGGAATCATCTGGCTCACATTTGAATTCAAGGTTGCTGAGTGGATGGATTCTTAGAATCCAACCTAATTATTATTATTAATAATACTTTGTCGAATTTTGACAAAGTCCATTAAAATTTCCTTAAAGTAGTTGGATTATTGTTTACAATATGGTAGATACACAATTCTGCAGTTCCTAATAATTTAAATTAAACATTGACTTGTTTTCGGATTTTGCATGAAAACATGGCTGAAAATTAATTTATGCGTTAGGGTAAACGTGGGATAGTTGCCCCACTTTTTCAAATGGGCAATTTACATACGGAAGATGAGCATTTAATAATCTGAAACTTTTGTGAAGATTAGTGTAATTATCAATGAAGACAATAATTAATATAATTTAATACTTTTTGTTTTATTTATTTATTTATAAACGAATTAAAAACACTTTATAAATGAGGATATATATACCTACTGTGTGGGTTAGATGCCTCAATGATATTTTGACCTGTGGGATAGTTGCCCTGAGGAATTAATGAAAAATATACTTTGATTTTCTTAACGTAAATCAACGTTAGCTTCAGCTTGACGAACGCTAAGTTCTGGATGCCGTTCCATAAAAGACTTCCAATGACGTCCTGCTTTGCGAGTTTCTTTGTCAGTTCTGTTCAATACCAAGTTTTTCAGTGAATTCAAACGCTGATCTTCGTATCATATCTCGTGAAATCCTGCTGCCTCTAATTTTTGAACGTATGCGACGAGCCGTTTTTCATTATTGACATCCAAAACCGGGCGTTTAATGCAGGAATTAATAATAGGTAAAAGCGAAAATAAATCAAATAAAACACATACAGTGTGGGATAGATGCCCTTAAAAGCCTCTAAGGGCATCTATACTCACAAAAACTGGGGCATCTATCCTTTTTTGGGTGGGATGGACGCCCTCCAATTTAACAAATAAATTGTTTTAAAGAGTGCTAAAATAACATTTGAAATTTCTAATTAATACATATTATTGATTATAAATACAAAAATATAAACACTTACTTTATAACATCGTTGCACAGCCCACGACTCATCTGTTCGAGCAAAGTGCACATTTTTGACTGACAGTCGGGAGGGGGTCAGCTTACATTTAAACAAAACAGGGTGGGTGTGTTGTCCATACAGATCATTACGTGAACACTTGGGCATCTATTCCCCTACGGCATCTATCCCACGTTTACCCTACGTTATGTAAGCACTATATTAAACAATTGACAAGAACTTGTATCAGCTCAACAAGACATTGAATATCTGATTTCTTAAGAACTAGACTGGCTGGTAGAGGCGACTTCTCTTACGAATGCCCCATTGAACGAAGTTGAGGATTGACAATGCTGTGATGAGTCTATTGCGAACAGTCCTCTTCTTTGCCTAGGGACTTTTTGGCATCTACAGTTCACCAAAATTTGTATTTATATAAACTGCCGATTAGGACTATCAGACACCGACACTTGTGAAATCTCACATCATGGTGGGCAATGTTGCTTAAACGCCGATCTCACATCTACAAGATATTCATAATCTTGGCGGTATACATATGTTATCCACAAGCCGGTATTATGCTATCCATCGGTGTAGATTTCTGCCTGTTTGCGTAACTACATATGTACTATGTATGTATGTAAGTAATAGTCTCAGAGCATATCCCTGCCCCAAATGGTTTTCAAGAATACGACGGACCAAATTCATCGCAACTGCATCTATGTAGATGCGTAAAGAGAACGTATGTACGTTCTCGGTACACTGCAGGTAGTCCACGGCAGCAAGGCCATTGTAAAGGCACATGACGATCAACTTACTAATCGAAAACATTTTTGTTAGAATATGCACGGCAAAGAACTCGCAAACCTGACTGAATATCACATGCAAGATAACTCGTTTAAAACGACAAGACCTTCAGGGTCAAACCGCCAAAAATCGTAACAACAAAACTGTGTTGTATTTTTATTATAATTTACTTTAGAAATTTCTACCAGCTGTGTCTGGTATTCTCAATACGCCTACGATATTTGCGTAATTGGTAATTTGCGATATGCAAGATCTGTGAATTTTTTCTTTGTTCTACTAATCTAGTAAACACCAACAGCGCGATGTTCGTGTGTCAGCAGATAGATTGTCGCAGTGAACGAAAGTGCCGTTTCATATGGAAGGTATGATCAGAGTTGGTGCATATGGTCACGCTGAGATCCGTTCGTCAGCGTGACCATATGCACCAATTTTCGATACACAACGTACATCTTTCACATGATCATATGGTCAGCAACAGACAAGTAGTTGTTGCCATGTTTGCTGCTCGAATGTCCTTTTTATACTGTATCGACGAAACATAATAGTTGCCCATAGCTTGGCTGATAAAATTAAGACGATAAAAGAAGAAAAAACTCAAAAAGATTATGTGTGCATTACTGCATTATATAGTTAGTGAAATGCTCTTGGTAGGTGCTTTTGTTACTTTATATCCTAAATTAAAAATAAATTAAATTTTTTAATTAATTTTTTTTCCTGACATGAAAATATATCACATTTTCTCTACAGGATGCATCATTTATGCAGCCTTGATTTTCTAATGTGCAAAATAATACTTTCATATATATTCTATGTCTCATGGTGGTGATGCTGTATGCTAGATGAGCAACTGTGTGCTAAAGTTTACGTTTAAGAACAAGTCGTAAATGCGTCAGAAAAATTTAAATTTGGAAAATTATTACATTACTACATACGGGGTGACCGGGAAATAATAATAGTAATAGCCAGAGACTCATTGACCTAAAATAAAACGATTTAGACCAACTTGCATATAGCTTCGTTTAGCTGTTAGAGGGCGTTCGACTATCACAGGAAATTTTCATGGTAGAAAATAAATGTTCAATTTTTTAAAGGAAAGTTGCATTAAAGGACAAAAACATGGTCTCTTATTATTTCTAGTTACTCAGTTAGTCGTTTGAAAAATATATTTTAATGGCTAAGCAACTCATCCAATTAATATTTTGATGAAAGAAGCAAAACCTTCTACATCATATCTAATAAAAAAAATTGGTAGACATTACTCATGCAATAACAAGATATGAGTAGAAAAGTGCAGTCGACATTAATTATCAGGTATTTCTATATTTTCAAAAGCACCTCGTATAGCACTAAAACAACGTAAATTGAAGGTCTAGAGCCATATCCCAAAAATGGTCGAAATCTATCGCCATGTTTTAGAATAATTATGAAAGGAAAACAGACAAAACATTTTTCCAGAAATTTGTTGCTTTCTAGAGAAGTGACTTTGACATATGCAAGTTGGACTAAATCGTTCGTTGTATGTTCATTTCCCGGACACCCGGTATTTTATACAAATGAAGAAAGTGTCAGCTTCTGCCACCTGTAGTTGGGTAGCGGAATCGTATATTTCGATGTAGAACCATTAATTAGAAATCTTTCCAATTCATATTACTGCACTACCTAACAAGTAATAGCTGAAGCATCACCAAACTTATCCAGATGTGGTCGTTCACTTTGGGCAAACAAAATACTTTTTGCTTTGGGTATCGAAACGTCACAGCGGCCACAATAATAACAATGGCACACAAAACAAAAAACAAAATGTTCTGAAACTGAGATCTGACATGACAATTCTTATGATATTTTGATGCGCTGGATAAAATCCGTCCGTTTTGCTCCATCACCCACCAGTTTTCCACAAAACCCCAATTTTGGGTTAAAATTGATTAATAAAATACCAGTCTATTTTTTGTACCGTTTACTCCAGATATATCGTTTCCGGAGTATTTTTAACCGCTAAAAAGGATTCCGTAGTTCAACTTTATTCCTCATTATTCAATTTCCTACAAAACCTCAAATTGGGGGATAAAATTTAGCAAATAAGACTTTTAAATCTATTCTATTTACAATTTCTTTACGACATATCATTTTCAAAGTAATAATTGAATACATTGTTTATTTGGGTACGTTATAGAAAAGTAGTTTTACCTATAAGAAATACTTAGTTCTTAGTGGATGAATTCTTTACCAAACCGAAAAAAACCAGTATAGATTCATTTTATTTTTCTTTGTTTCTTCAATCAAGTTCTTCAATACAGTAACTTGTTATTATCTGGAAATTCTTGCAACGAATGAATAAGTTTTTCATCTTTCGAAATATTTTATTTTCACAATTACTTTGCATGTAATGAGGATT
>JAPWTK010000046.1:1917500-1955000 GCA_029963805.1 Aromia moschata
CCCCCCCCCCCCCCCCCCCCCCCCCCCCCCCCCCCCCCCCCCCCCCCCCCCCCCCCCCCCCCCCCCCCCCCCCCCCCCCCCCCCCCCCCCCCCCCCCCCCCCCCCCCCCCCCCCCCCCCCCCCCCCCCCCCCCCCCCCCCCCCCCCCCCCCCCCCCCCCCCCCCCCCCCCCCCCCCCCCCCCCCCCCCCCCCCCCCCCCCCCCCCCCCCCCCCCCCCCCCCCCCCCCCCCCCCCCCCCCCCCCCCCCCCCCCCCCCCCCCCCCCCCCCCCCCCCCCCCCCCCCCCCCCCCCCCCCCCCCCCCCCCCCCCCCCCCCCCCCCCCCCCCCCCCCCCCCCCCCCCCCCCCCCCCCCCCCCCCCCCCCCCCCCCCCCCCCCCCCCCCCCCCCCCCCCCCGCCCCCCCCCCCCCCCCCCCCCCCCCCCCCCCCCCCCCCCCCCCCCGCCCGCCCCCCCCCCCCCCCCCCCCCCCCCCCCCCCCCCCCCCCCCCCCCCCCCCCCCCCCCCCCCCCCCCCCCCCCCCCCCCCCCCCCCCCCCCCCCCCCCCCCCCCCCCCCCCCCCCCCCCCCCCCCCCCCCCCCCCCCCCCCCCCCCCCCCCCCCCCCCCCCCCCCCCCCCCCCCCCCCCCCCCCCCCCCCCCCCCCCCCCCCCCCCCCCCCCCCCCCCCCCCCCCCCCCCCCCCCCCCCCCCCCCCCCCCCCCCCCCCCCCCCCCCCCCCCCCCCCCCCCCCCCCCCCCCCCCCCCCCCCCCCCCCCCCCCCCCCCCCCCCCCCCCCCCCCCCCCCCCCCCCCCCCCCCCCCCCCCCCCCCCCCCCCCCCCCCCCCCCCCCCCCCCCCCCCCCCCCCCCCCCCCCCCCCCCCCCCCCCCCCCCCCCCCCCCCCCCCCCCCCCCCCCCCCCCCCCCCCCCCCCCCCCCCCCCCCCCCCCCCCCCCCCCCCCCCCCCCCCCCCCCCCCCCCCCCCCCCCCCCCCCCCCCCCCCCCCCCCCCCCCCCCCCCCCCCCCCCCCCCCCCCCCCCCCCCCCCCCCCCCCCCCCCCCCCCCCCCCCCCCCCCCCCCCCCCCCCCCCCCCCCCCCCCCCCCCCCCCCCCCCCCCCCCCCCCCCCCCCCCCCCCCCCCCCCCCCCCCCCCCCCCCCCCCCCCCCCCCCCCCCCCCCCCCCCCCCCCCCCCCCCCCCCCCCCCCCCCCCCCCCCCCCCCCCCCCCCCCCCCCCCCCCCCCCCCCCCCCCCCCCCCCCCCCCCCCCCCCCCCCCCCCCCCCCCCCCCCCCCCCCCCCCCCCCCCCCCCCCCCCCCCCCCCCCCCCCCCCCCCCCCCCCCCCCCCCCCCCCCCCCCCCCCCCCCCCCCCCCCCCCCCCCCCCCCCCCCCCCCCCCCCCCCCCCCCCCCCCCCCCCCCCCCCCCCCCCCCCCCCCCCCCCCCCCCCCCCCCCCCCCCCCCCCCCCCCCCCCCCCCCCCCCCCCCCCCCCCCCCCCCCCCCCCCCCCCCCCCCCCCCCCCCCCCCCCCCCCCCCCCCCCCCCCCCCCCCCCCCCCCCCCCCCCCCCCCCCCCCCCCCCCCCCCCCCCCCCCCCCCCCCCCCCCCCCCCCCCCCCCCCCCCCCCCCCCCCCTTCCCCCCCCCCCCCCCCCCCCCCCCCCCCCCCCCCCCCCCCCCCCCCCCCCCCCCCCCCCCCCCCCCCCCCCCCTCCCCCCCCCCCCCCTTCCCCCCCCCCCCCCCCCCCCCCCCCCCCCCCCCCCCCCCCCCCCCCCCCCCCCCCCCCCCCCCCCCCCCCCCCCCCCCCCCCCCCCCCCCCCCCCCCCCCCCCCCCCCCCCCCTTCCCCCCCCCCCCCTTTTTCCCCCCCTCCCCCCCCCCCCCCCCCCCCCTCCCCCCCCCCCCCCCCCCCCCCCCCCCCCCCCCCCTCTTCTTCTTTTCCCCTTTCCTTTCCCCCCCCCCCCCCCCCTCTCCCCCCCCCCCCCCCCCCCCCTTCCCTTCTCTCCTCAGTACTTTGGAATATTTTTGGCCATTTTGACCCAAAGTTGGGCTTTTTTTGGTTACTGAAGTGTCACAAGTAAATTTGGACTACGGAATCCTTTTCTGTGGTTAAAAATACTCCGGAAACGATATATCTGGAGTAAACGGTAAAAAAAATAGACTTTGGTATTTTCTTGGGCAATTTTGACCCAAAATTGGGGTTTTCTGGAAAACTGGTAGATGATGGAACAAAATGGACATCGGATTCGTATTCAGCGCATCAAAATACATTAGAATTAACATGTCAGACTTCAGGTTACAGGTTGCATTAAAAGATATTTACTATTTACTATTCAAAATGGACCAGAATTCTCTGAGACACCTGGTATTGATTGCACTCAATAGTTCAGGTAAAATAATGATTCTCTAAATCATTATTAATTTTTGATTAATAATTTTGAACATTTATTAAAGTGATTTATGTGCCACATTATTTTCACCGATTTGCAAAGAATTTTGTCTTAATTGTTACTTATGTTTTGCGTTTTGTTAGAAAACAAAATAGTAATAGTATTCTAAAAAAGATTTGCGGCAATGAAAACACTAAATTAAAAAAAATATACACTTTATTTTATAACTTTATAATATTGCATTCTAATAAAGCGATGTTTCAGATAAATAATCCTCCCATTTTTATAGAAAATTATTGATTTCCACAAAAAAAAACAATATGCATGTATTTCGTTCTCGTGCTACATACGGCATTGACCCCTTCCCTGACACTCTCCAGAGCCCGCGTATGCGCAGTAGTACATTATCCCCATTCCCGTTGTCGCGGGAAAGCGGGATACGGGATGGAGTTTTACACGCGGCCACGCAAACATTCTGAAGCGTAATCATCACGCTACGTATCTTATTTGAATGCACTTATGTACACTGCAATTTTTTATAACTGGATATTTTTTTAATTTTGGATTTCACTGAATATAGGTACAATTGTTAGATAACTACTATCTCCCTTTTTTAAGGTGTTAAGGTTTATTTGTTTTAAATATCATAGGATGCTCTGTTTATTTAGGTAAAATGTGTGTTTGTATAGAATTTGTTTTTTTTTAAACTAAACTACTATAAAATTAGAAAACGACATAATTTATCCTGCAATAATTAAAACAAATCATGCTTATCACCTCAAACAATAGAGGTAATGATTCAATATTTATGCATTTATCTCGAAAATCCGTAGCCCAAAATAATGAAATGGAAGATGGAAGTTATAAAACAATTTCCAGAAAACGAGATGCGTAGTAACATACTTTGTGAACAGTGTTCGTTATCAGTTATCGCATCCTATGGACCAAATTGATTTGTTCTCACCTCTAAAAAGGTCTAAAAAGGTCGCCGCGAGAGAACCGAAACCAACTATGAATTTAATACGAGTTTGCGTTTTTGGTTGTATTAGTGAAACACCTTGTATATTAAACAATATATTTTCTAAAACATCCTTTTAGGGATTAAGCTAATTTCCATATTTCTTTCTTATATACTAACCACTTCAATAAGTAAAAGTAATACAATATTTTAGGAATATAAAAAAACACTCACTACGTGGATAGTAGCTTGTATTATCCCCACAAGTGTTTCAAGTTATTTTTTTTGTTGCCAGGATGCGAAATAAAAATGAGAGTTTGTATAGACGATCATCAGAAATTACAGAAATATTAAGAAGTTCTGCCCCGCCTGCTTATAACACAAGGAACAGGATGAAAGGCAGTCAGCCTTTGAAAAAGCACCACTTATTTTTATTATTTATTGAGAACCTAAACAAGGTATAAACTCTATAACCTAGGAAATATTGTCTATATATTTTGTATCTTAGTATGCAGGTTTTCACGGCCAATTTCAATTGCAAATACTTCTTCCGAGTTATGCTGTGGTCGCCGATTTTTTTTTTAAATTTCGCTTCTGGTACTCTCAGTTTAAAATCAGAAGAACGACGAAATTTTAAAATATGTTTCTAAAAACTGAAAAATTTGATAAATACTGAAGTTCTTATTTTTATGATTGTAAATATTTAAATACATTTTCATTGATACTAATTAAATTTTCTGAACAATTTATATACGTAATATTTTTATTGATTTTTAAATAAACATAATATATATAATTTATAGACGCAATATATTGTTTTATTTTGAAATAAGCAGTTTTACGTAAAAGATCTCTAAGCCTTTATGTATTCATCTCTTTATTTTCAAAAAATAAAACCATGTATAATTTCTCTTACCGAAAAAACTGGATTTACACTAAAATGTACAGTGTCCGGTAAGTTTGTCTAGAAGCTTACAGAGGAGGTAAAAATAAAACTGGAAATTTTCTGTGAGTCAATAAAAGTCATAAAGCAATTATATTAAGGAACCTTTCAAATCATTAGGGAAGCCAGAAGTAGCCTGTCCAATGTCCTGTCTGTAAAATGTCCAAAGAATCCGAAAATAATTTTTTTGAGTTCAATAATTTTACGTCTGTCACAAATTTAATTTTTTCGGTGTTTGGCAGTCCAATTCTGACTTCCCTGATGACTTCAAAGGCGCTTTGATATCGTTTTCTGAAGGTTTTATGATAAACAAAAAATGTTCAAAAGCCATTAAAATCTGCAGATTGGTATAGTTCTTGGCAGAAAAGTAGAGCTCAAGATATCTCTTTGGAGAATATCTCAGTAAGAGGGCACCGTACCAGAAAAAAACTTTTTACCTCCACTATGCTCTAGTATACTACCGCATACTTACCGGACATCCTGTATTTGACATCCAGTATAGATTTTAGCGCATTTAATAGTGGAGTATAGACCTCATGTAAATGTAAATGTATGTTTATATTTTCAGGAAAATCAAGTAACGCTAGAAAACGCTCTACTTAAAATTAGAGGTATTATTTCGTTTTTAGTGGATATAGAACTAAGGCGATGCACTATAAGGATATGTCCAAAGCTAACCATTAACCAAGTTATTGAGAGACTTTATGTTAAGAGTTCTCTGAAGGCCGTTGTGGTTACCCGAGATTTTCAAGAGGGAACTGAGGTATGGAACCAAATAATAACAATATGTTTAGTATAGTATTTACATACTTACCAAATATTTATCAATGTTTGCTTTTATTTTTTTTAATTAATTTTTTTTTAATTTAATAATTATTCTCATGTTTGCGAAATATTTTTTACACAATCAAAAGACCAAAATGGCTGCGAGCCGCGGCATTCCCCATTCTTGCTCTAGCGATCGGCAGCGGACCGTCTGCGTGACCCATTTCACACCGCCTTCCTCTCCAAATAATTTTTTTTTAGCTGGGAAATTTGCTACACCTAAGTCAACATGGGCCAACCCGGTATGCATTAGGTACATATTTTTGAAATTTGTTGGCACAAAGAATCTAATTATTGACCTTTTTTTAGATTAAAAACAAAACTTTTAACCATCATTTTTTTCTTAGCGCGGTTATGAAATGTGATTATCTGATTATATTATTACACTTTTCCATTTGTAATAATTTCAATTCAAGAGAACACTGCAACAACAAAAACAATGAATTTCTATTGATATTTTCAGAATTTTCATTGAAAAAGATTCGCGCTGCGTCGTTCTATTACCCCTTTAACAGTCAAGGTGGGGATTTTGAAAAAAAAATTGTGGGCAAGTCATCTCAGAAAACGCTAAAATAGTATTATTTTTGATTAAATATCACATTTCCCCCTTTTTCGCTTGTAAAGACAAGTTTCTAGTTGCTGGGATTATTGACGGCAAATTACGTTCTGATCAACTTGAATTAATTTCTAGCAAGTCTAGAAGTGATACGGCTTAGACAAAAAGTTGTGAGCTCAAAGAATAAATAAACCTATGAAAAACGATTTTACACTTACCTCCATCTCTTCTGTGAGCCAGTTTTACTGGGAACTATATCCAACGTGCTTCAAACTCAAATAACCTGGATAGGAAGGAAACTTTTTTTAGGTCCTGGCATTTTGTGCCAGAACCTAAACAATTTTTGAACAATTTTTTTATAATATTCACACCATATTTTGCCCAGACTCCCTCTCCACCAAAAAGAACACAAGGAAAACAATAGACTGCATTCGTGCTTACACTTCCAGTCAACCAGGTAAAAGATTCATACTAACCTATTTGGAATTTACGAACGGTTTTTCCGTCTTTTTGCGATAGATTCAAGTCAGGTCGCTTTTGGGATTTTTTATATTCAACTTTTGTTCTAGAGATAGCGAAGAAAAACCATGTTCTTTAATGTAAACGATAGGATCTATATTTGTCATTTTATTACCTATTTTCAATATTTATTATTTATTACACAACGCACAACGAAACAATTAAAGCAATGACCAATTTAAAACACAACCCAGAATAAATAGAAAATTAAAATATAATATATTATAATATTGCAGTTGACCACATGAATTCGCGCATTCGCATACGTCCAATCCCGCCGTATACAGACGGGACAGCAGCACAATACTTAGCTCGTCGACTACAGTAGACAAATGATGTTTTGTCTTTGATACCTGCATATCGGCCCAATTTTCGCGGATATGCCACCGCGGTGTGCTACGTGCAATCGCCTGCCGCTGGCAAATAGGATAGACAAATTCGGAAATGTTTACCCGGCTATTACTTATTGTCGCGTCGGACTCTAGATTAGTTACTGATAATTTAGAGAATTAAGAGAACAGATAACAGGACATTGAAACAACATGATATAATATAATATTATGTAATTTCGGTCGGTCGGCATCAGGAAATTAATTTGAATACAATAATTGGAAAATGACAATGTCTACCCTGTCTACCCATACGCTTCGCCACTGATTTTAAGACCATTTTAAGTGCCAGAAGACGACATTCGGTATAAGCGTGTTTTGCTTAAAAAAGTGATTTAGAATCGTTTTTGAATAAACATATATCTGATTTTATGTCTTGTGGTACAAAATCCTTTATCTGCAGATTTAGTATAGATTTTGATTTTTTGGACAATGTTCCTGAGACTTGGAAATCTGATAACAGATATACCAAAGCTTTAGAAGTTGTTAATAAACTCAAAGTTGTCAATGACTCAGCTGAACGAGGAACTAAGATGTAAATATATGTTCTGATAAATAAAGAGTTTATCACATTTACGTTGAAGTTTAATTGCTATAACAATAAGTGCAATAATAATTATGAAAAAACCTAGCTTTATCACAATTTATGGTCTTGGCGCGTCCAGTTAGGATTCTCCGATTGAGCTAATATTTAGCAGGTATTAAAATTTCATGAAATGGAAAAGTCTCAGAGGGTGAGCAAAAAAAATTTCAAAGTTGAAAGAGATGGACCACCCTACTGTCTATAATGTAACAGCTTTAACCAAGAAACTAGAACAAGGAGACCGAGCTCGCGTAAAACATATAAGTACCGAGAGAACGGCACAAATGACGTCGAAATCCGCTAAGGTATTAGCGGCGCTGCGAGCGCCGCATTTCTTAGCTTCGGGAGTTTCGTAAACAGAGCGTCTAACCCTGAATGTACCCGAATCTTGTACTTGTGCGCACTACCGCTTTGCGCGGGTAATGGTCTGCCGCCATTTCAGGTTATTAAGTTTAAGTTTCGACTATTTTGTGCCCCCGAAACACGCGAGCTTGCTCTCCTTGTTCTAGTCTTCTTGGCCTTAACAATCAAACAAGGATATACATTTAAGATAAAGTTTTTTTTTTCATGGCTCATTATATTCATATACTCATATCAACCACAGAATACCAAAGAAGCATATTTCATTTTTCTTTTTTTTTAATCACAAATTTTCGGGACATTTCAATTAAAAAAAAAATTATGGGTGGAAACAGATAGGCCGGGTAAATACGTGCTGAACAGTCGATTACGTTAAATACAGGGTCTGCATTTTTGCTATAGGTCACAAGCCTGTAATTGCGCCACGGGAAGACCGCGATTCCTTCCATTCCCATGACACTATTTTAGGGGGAATTATCTGGTGGTCGTTAAGTTGCACAAAGAAGCATTTGGTTAAAACCGCATTTTTAACTATCAGAAATTCTGCTATTTTTTTCATGGCTATGTAACACTAAATGTCTTATATATATTTGCAGGTATATTACGATATTTTAGAGAATGATATAGAAAAAAGCTACCTTGAATACCCAGAAGTGGAAACCTGCCCAAAAGGAAAATCTATCACAACCACTGGAGCAAACTTTGTTAAGAATAACAAGGGCTTTCTAAAATCTGTTGCACATTTTCTTAATGAATCATTTTATTGGTAGTTGGAATAATAAATTTCATATGTGTACAATATTTATTTCTGAGTCATTTGACAATTCCAAAGCCAAATATATAATTTATCTTATATAAACATACTAAGAGGTACGATCTCATAAAATGGAATGTATATAAGGACAAATTCATGGTCACTAAAAAAGTTTTAACAAGTTTTATTTTCCAATTTTTAATAACTAGTCATACCTACATGACTAGTACATACCTACATGACTGATTATTCACTATTTATATAGTGATAGCACTTATAACTTTTATAAGTGTCTATCATTGTCTCACAGTACTAGCCGACTTTCCTAGTTTAAAAATATTTTAAATTAATTATCTACAATTTTTTTGTAAAACAATCCTATTAATAAAATACTTAAATAAAATTGATAGTATTATGGTGTTGAAAATAATCGTTTGTAAAATAATCACTCCAGTGATATCTGTCATAAATTGATGGAACATGCCGCCCGAACGATATATTACTGAATAACATATAGATCCCCAACAAAATATTTTGGTAAAAAATCGTATTTACAGAAAACAAAATTAATTTAAAAACGGTGCCAAACTAAAATGCACATATACCTATAAAATTTAAATAAACCTCAATTTGGTAAAATATAAGTAACATTTCAATTTATAGAGAATATATTTTTTTTTGAAATTAAAAAATTGTTTCAAACGAATGTCTATTTACCCAATTTATCTTTATCTTTTAAAATATGGTTTGAGTACCATGCTCTGTTAAGTTTCAGCAGTTTCCAATTCCATCCTACCTTTTGAACCAATTTAGTTCGAAATATTTTTTTTTTTTAATTCAAAATATTAAATCAGCAAATATCCTGTGTATTATAAAAGCATTTATATTTAAAAATAACAAGTTATTTCTCAGTAGTTCGACAGTTATTAAAAGTATCAAGGACAGCTATAAGATCTCGTATATGAAATAACCCCTAAACACTGAGCTATGACTGGTCTGCCTGTTTTGTATTCATGTAAATAACAGAATGATTTTAATTTGCCTATTGATTTAAAATTGCAATTAATAACTGATAGAAAAATAAAACTCATTAAAATCCCATTAGTCTCGCCACTGAACATTCTACCACAACATTAGATAGATCAGCTCACTAATTCTCTAATCTAACAAATATAAACAATTTGTACATTGTCAGTTAAAGTTTTGTACAATCTAAATACTTTTCCTTAAGTAATAACATCAAATATTTTAAGAGTTTTTGACGGAATGTATTTGTTCGTACATAATTAATAAATACTTATTGTACCTCTGTAACAAATCGTAAATAAAAAATAACAGTAAAATAAGTATAGTAAACTAGCTACCAGGGAATTAAAAAAATCACAATAAATAACATGTAAAAAGAAATTAAACTAAAAAATTAACATAAAAATATCATCGTGCATCACGTTCTAGTTCAATTTGTTCACAAATCACGTAAACATAATTATATACATAAAATTATATAATAATAATATAAATTATATACAGCTGCAACTGATTGCAAAATGTGTTTCAAATACAATTTATATAAAGCTTTACATTTATTTTTTTGTATAAAAATATTTTTGTAGAAAAGATGCCATATAAAAAGCTGGCAGAAGGCCGTCAAGTCCTGAACTTATTTATTTCACAAAATTGTGCACCAAACTTTATAAATCTGTTGGAATTTATTACTGATTGAGGATCAATAGATTATCAAACTTATTCAACCAAACATATACAATTTGTCCACGAAAACTGGCATAATGTGGAAAACATATTTTTTTTGATAATCGAATTCTGGGATGTCAATGCATGAGGTGATGGCGTCATGTTCTTTGTCCCTGTCAAATATGACATTTCAATAAGAAATGCGAAAAAAACGCGTTTCTGATAATGTGATCATTATGATGTTATTAAGAGAAAACATTTGTCCTGCGATTTTACATGTTTGTAGCAATTTTCAACAAGATTTCAAATTTTCGATTTTTGCAATGCTCCTTCATTAATATTATTCTCGATTATTCTTCTCCATTAACATGTTGAGTGAGGATGTTAGCCGGGGCTAACAAACGTAATGCTCTCTGGGGTACGTGTGTTAGCCCAAGCTAACACAGTCCTTGGCAACCCTAGCATCACAATTTCTAACTGCTAGGGACTGGTGGGGGACGAACTCGGGGTACGGTTGTTAGCCCGGGCTACAACCCTAATGTACAAATAATACATAATATATAAATTTTTTATATTCCTTCATTATTGAGGTCATCAAAACGATTTTAGAAGAGGGGAAAAAAAATATCCGTACCCCGCGGTTGAAATGAAGGTTGTGCTCCACCCTCAACGTGTTAATATTATTCTCGTTAGTATTATTTATCTCAAAAATAAATTTATTAAATATTTTTTTTACAAGACAAGCAACATTTCACTGTAACCTTATTTATGCAAACTAATACACTTGAACCATGGACTAACACATCCCAATATTAGATTATTAAAAAATATAGTAACAGCCATTTTCCCAACTTTCATGGAAAAAAACTTTATTACTGAATTCACACTTGAACACTTTTCGCCACTTAACACTCTGTACTCAACGCGCGTTTCATGAACCGTGTTGGCATCAGCAGGACATGATTAAAACTATTTTAATTAGTTCTTGTCATCTCCTGATGATGTCAATCTGGTTGTCGAAACGCGCGTTGAAAAAAACTGTTTTAATAAGTTTTAGTCATCTCCTGATAATACCAAAATGGTTGGCAAAACTCGCGTCAAGTACAAAAAAGTGTTTCATTGTTAAACGGTGAAGTATTGTGTGAATTTGTTTCTACGCCAAAAGTTCAAATTCTCCACTTGTATTTATTACAGGATAAATATTACTATACCAAATGTTACTCTCAGGTTTATGGCACAGAATTATAATTTTCTTAACAATCATAGTTATCCCATTGGACTTCTAAATACAGTCAAACTTGGTTAAGTGGGAGCTGGATAGGAAGGAAACTTTTTTTAGGTCCTGGCATTTTTTGCATCAAAAACCCTAATTGAAACCCTAATTGAAAAAAACTTTAATTGAAACCCAAATTTGGCAGCCCATAGCCATAAATACCTATAACTGAGAGGGGATAAAAACCTCTGTGAGATCACTATTGTATTTTTCTACATTTCTATGGTAAGATCAAGGAAAGGCAAGGACAATGGAACAAACATTTTTTCAACCTGAGTAAGTGGAAAACTGTGTAAGTGAGATAACCCTTTAAGTGGGATTAAATAAATGGTCCCTTGAGATCTCACTTAATCACATTTGACTGTATTATATAATTATGATCATTACATATAACTAAACAAAACAACAAACGAAAATGTCAAAAAAAAAGTAAAACCAGTTTCAGTCATTCTTAAAGCAAAAATTATGTAAACCTGAGTAGTTTAGTTATAATATTGATCCTTCAATAAGGTAGTAGTTTATGCAAACTGTTTAATTAAAAGCATAAAATAACATGACAACAAGAAATATAAATATGTACATATTACTGACTGTGCACACTATTTTGTTGCACATATTCATCCAGGTAATTTTTTTAAGAAACAAACATTTTTTAGACCAGCAGAACAATACAATCACAGACAATTTAATGGTGTTTAATTCCATGAATTCAGAAGCTTTTCTTCATAGCTCAGGTGGTCCTTATGTAGTTCTGCACATTATTTCCAAATATTTAAAACCAAATTATAAAAATCTGTAGTTTAAAAAGCAATACCGCTATTATCATGTAAATTAAAAGTGGCATATCTTAAAATGGATAAATTCTATGTATCAAATATATTTCAAACTCGTTAAAACCACCTACCAAAGCATGATGTCACTTGTGCTAAATTTATGGCACGTGGTCCATTCTTATTTTAGTCCCATAAGAAAACCAAGATATACATCATACGTCATTTAAAATAATATGATAATGAGGAAAAACGAAATTATGGTCTTGATTTGATGTACGTATAAAACCAACCAAGGTTTTATTGGTCTGTGATTTTAAATTTATAATAATTGTAAAATATTGCTAAATAAGAATAATTTTATATTAAGGTGAAGATAGCTGCTAAATTAAATTGTGGGAAGGCTGTTTTTATGATTGGTCGAGGCTAGCAGACAAATAATGGATATTTTCGAGCAAGCGCTTTTAAAACCATTTTTAGTATAATGGAGGTTCAATTAATTATATATTTAAATATACACATGTTCTTTCTTGTTTCTTTCATGAAACCAAGTAACAAACATCTTAGTTTCTCTGGCTTATACTCCTTAAACAGCCTTAAATGACCGGAATCACCACTAAAAACAAATTAAAAATCATTATTATCGGAACATTAAAAATACCTCTTAACATACATGCATAAAAAATTGTTCCACGTTTCTAGCTTACAATATGGAACTCAGTTCGTATTTCGTAGGTGGAAGTGACATATCATGACTTTGGTAGTTATCTATTAGGAATTTTTCCAGTATGCCTTAATTTCAAAGAAATATATTTTCTAATGTCAGAGTTTGTCAATACACCATATTTGAAAATTTGTAAAGAAATAATTTGCTCATGTTTTTCTAATTTTCATGATAGTGTACATATATCTTTAAGTAGATTCATCAAACAATTAATACAATGAAATTGAATATCAGAAAAGTAAAATAATACCTAAATGTTATTAAGAAAAAATAGATATGTAAAATGGCAAATGTGTTATGCTTTTAAATAAACTGTAAAAATTAATACAAGATATATCACCATATACTTATTTCAGTAATTCCATTGTTACATCTTCAAACTTTATAATTATAAATTGTATTAAGTACAATCTCCTAAGTGAAACATTCGTCCAATATAAATTGCACGAGAATATACAGAAGATGTACGAATTTAATAAACACTCCAATTGCATGTAGTTCACCCATTGCACATTACGATTTATTTTGCTATGCATTTCGATACGATAAAAACAATTGATTTTTTCTAGTACATCAACTTTCCCAAATTGATGATTTCAACCAACATTTCTTTGAGACTAATAAATAATAACACCAACATCTTATATGTCTTATCCACTGTATCTCATTTTATATTACCAAATTAATTCATTTTAATTTTCAATTATTATGGGTTAGTTATCTATTTTGTTGAATAAATCGTTTTTTATAGTTCTAATAATCTTGACTACCAATAAAACTACAGATGTTGTTTCAGTACCTCACTTGGGTGCTGTGATACATGTTGTAGCAAAATTAAAACAAAGTTGATGAACTCATCCCCAAATAACATCAAGCACCAATAAGTTTTGAAATATGGAATTCTTAAATGTGTTTATTTAATTCGTCAACTTCTGTACTAAATTAAATATATTAAAATCTACACGCTACAAAAAAAAATCACATTCATGCTTCAAATTATTCAGACTACATTCTCTGTTTTGTTCATATTATACGATATTTGTGTGACGACTGTCAAATTTTCTTCTGATTCGCTATCAGAAGAGCCGTCCAAACTCTCATTTGGTCTTTTAACCGGTAAATTGGGTAACCCTCTTATTCTGTCAGGGTTAGATTCCAGTGTTGATGACTTACTAGATGGAGAAACTGAGTATTCTGAAGTGTTACCTTCATCTGAGGCATTAGGTTCTCTTTGATAGTGGCTCAAATTCAGCTTATACCTATTTGACCTTCTTCCTGGATAAATTGGTCTTCGGGCAAAGCTGTAAAAAAAATAGTGTATATAATGTGTGTGTGTAATAAGTATACACTGCAAGATAAATAAAAAATGTTAAGCACATGTAAACTTCTGCAGTACAGCATATTAAAATTGGGTATTTTTTTACAAATCTCCAGTGTTAACAAAAACTGTTTCTTTCAATAGAAACTATTTTGAGTCAAGTTACCTTTGAATAACCTTTCAATATAAAACAAGTACTCTTTAGTGTTTTCCTTCTCATAACCATTTTTTTAAAAGAAGGAACTGTCTTAAGACCACTTTGTATGGCACCTGATTACTAAAAAAAAAAAAAAAAAAAAAAAAAACTGGACGTTTTCCACGAAACACCGAACTACTACACTTTTCTCGACGCGCGTTTCGCCAACCAAGTTGGCATCTTCAGGAGAAGATTAAAACTAAATTCTAGCCTTTACACTTGCACTATTTATACCAAATTTGTTGCCACGGTTCACTGAACCGTAACCGTCTTTGTTTATCAGAGCAAACAGTGGATTGGTGGGTATCGGACCATTGTCCTTATTCATACTATTGTTACACTTAATGATTTCTAAACTTTCAAAGCATCCAACTGTCTACTGTTTGTTACATTTCTAATTAATTTTAAATTATTTATATCTATCCTATGGTTGTTGTCGAAAGCATGTTGGGCAAAACAAGATTTTCAGTTCTGCCATATTTCAAATGAGCCATGTGTTCTTTAAATCTAGTCAATATAGATCTTTTTGTTTGCCCAATATACTTTTGATCACAATCTTTACAACTTATTTCGTATATTCCTGACTTTTCGTTATTGTTGATTTTGTCTTTGGGGTTACCCAAAAAAGCGTCTGTAGTTTATTTTTAGAATTATAAACCAAATTGATATTGATATTTTTAAAAATCTTATCTAGTCCGCGGGTGAATTTAGGTTCGTATGGTAATGAAGCAAATTTTGAATTGTCAGTATCTATACGAAAAGTCGTGGAATTGTACAGGATTCTCTTAAATTTATGTTTTCCTTATTAACTTATCTATTAAATGGACTGAGTAACCGTTACTCTTAGCTATATTCTTAATTAATTGTGTCTCATCTTCAAAACCTCTCTTTACTGAGGGGAAATTTAACAAACGGTGAATTAGAAAATTAAAACTTGCCATTTTATGTTGAAAAGGGTGGTGTGAATCGTTGGGAATATATCTAAGAGTGGCGGTTTCTTTCCTATATACATCAAACTCTAACTTATTTTCACTATTTCTAATAACTAATACATCTAAAAATGGCAGCTGTTCATTGTGTTCCACTTCATATGTAAATTTTATGGTAGGAAACGGTTATTTAATTTGGCAACAAAATTATCTAAACTAATTGCTTTTGTATCAAATACCGCGAAGATGTCGTCCACATACCTGAACCAAACTCTAGGGAAATACTCGAATTTATCTTTTACTTCTGTCTCAAATTTATCTCATAAAAAAGATTTGCAATGAAAGGTGACAAGGAGTTACCCATTGCCGTTCCCTCATGTTGTTGAAAATATTCACCATTATACTGAAAATAATTTTGATTCATACAAATACTGGTAAGCCGAATGTATTCCTTAATAATTCTATCGTCTAAACCATTCAATTCGAGTAATTCCCTGAGGTAGTCCAAAGTTTGTGGGATTGGAACACTTGGAAACAATGAGCATACATCAAACGAGACCAAAATTTCACCTTCTTGCAATTGTATATTTTTGATATTGTCAATGAACTCACTAGAATTTTTAACTGAAAAACTTGTTTGTGCAATAGGTAAATTTTCGAACTCGTTCGTTAACCATTTTGACAAATTATAAGTTGGGATCCTATCGCTGAGACAATTAGTCTTAAATTTTCCTGGTTTATGAATTTTGGTAAACAATACAATTTAGGTATTTTGATTTGACAATTGTAATTTTGTCTCAGTGAAGGAGTAATAAGTTTGTTACATTCTTTTAAAGATTTTTTAACTTCGTTGTCATTTTTGGCAAAGGATTTTTTGACAATTTTTTGTAAGGGCCACTATTAATTAAATTGTCTAATTTTTCAAAATAATCTTTTTTGTCTAAGATAACAACCTTATTTCCCTTGTCAGCTTTTTAAATAAAAAACAATCCTTCTCTCGTAATTGTTTGACAATTTTTGTCTTTCTTGATATTTTTGGTATTAACTTTATTTTCTAACAATGTTGGAACTAATTTGTTTTCTAACTGCTTCTCTGACAAACCCCCTGGATGAATCGAGGTGCTGTATTGCATTCAACACCCGCCACGACTTCCTCCAGGGCGCCTCCAGAGGCAGGGACGATTTTAATCCTTTATTTAGGAGATTAATTTTTGTCAAACACTTGCGAGGATAAGTTTTCTACAATGTTAACGACTTTCGAGGAGTATCTTTTTTGTTCTTTAAAGCCTAATTTCTTATTTAATGAAGACATCTTTTTGATAAATTTTGTTTCTACAACTACAAACATTCTCCTCTGAAACTCGCACCATTGCTCGTATTCTATATTACCTAATCTAAAAGTAAGTTTTTATACAATTCGTAAGCTTGAATTTCAAGCATGCTAGGTTTACTATATAGATGTTTGATTTCTAAATCCAGCCATTTTTGTTTAGCAAAATTTTCAACTTTTTCAGTAATAAACGAGTCTTTGGGGAATTCACCAATAAAATTTGGAAAAATAGATTTACGTTTGCATGTTTTTAGAAACCAAATATCTGCACCTATTAACTTAATCCTAGTAGTGTACTTACAGTAGAGATGTTTGCTAGTGAAGCTATCTTGATCTGGAGTGGGTACTGGAACCTTCGGCGTAGAAACGAAACTGGACGTTTTCCACGAACTACTACACTTTTCTCGACGCGCGTTTCGCCAACCAAGTTGCCAAGCCAAGTCGCAAACCAAGTTACCAAGCGAAACGCGTCGAGAAAAGTGTAGTAGTTCGGTGTTTCGTGGAAAACGTCCAGTTTTTGTTTCTACGCCAAGGTTCCAGCACTCCAGGATCAAGATGGCCCGGTCATTTGCCCCTGAACTGAATCTCTACTGTAAGTACACTACTAGGATTAAGTTAATAGGTGCAGATATTTGGTTTCTAAAAACATGCAAACGTAAATCCATTTTCCAAATTTTAACCGGGTGAATTTTGCCGAAAGCATCGCTAATTAATGAAAAAGTTGAAAATTTTGCTAAACAGAAATGGCTGGATTTAGAAATCAAACATCTATAGTAAACGAAGTATGCTTGAAATTCAAGCTACGAATTGTATAAAAAACTTACTTTTAGATTAGGTAATATAGAATAATATCAATGGTGAGTTTCAGAGGAGAATGTTTGTAGTTGTAGAAACAAAATTTATCAAAAAGATGTCTTCATTAAATAAGAAATTAGGCTTTAAAACAAAAAAAAAAGATACTCCTCAGAAAGTCGTTAACATGTAGAAAACTATCCCCGCAAGTGTTTGACAAAGAAGAACTTAATTTCTAAATAAAGGATTAAAATTCGGCCTCCCTGCCTCTGGGGCCCGAGGAAGTCGTGGCGGGTGTTGAATGTGCAATACACACCGCCCATCTATCCAGGGGGTTTGTCAGAGAAGCAGTTAGAAAACAAATTAGTTCCAACATTGTTAAAAATAAAGTTAATACTAAAAATATCAAGAAAGACAAAAAATTGTCAAACAATGACGCAGGAGAAGGATTTTTTTATTTAAAAGCTGACAAAGAAACTAGGTTGTTATCTTAGACAAAAAAGATTATTTTGAAAGAGTTGACAATTTAATTAATAGTGGACCTTACAAAAAATTGTCAAAAATCCTTTGCCAAAAATGACAACGGAAGTTAAAAAATCTTTAAAAGAATGTAACAACCTTATTCCTCACTGAGACAAAAATTACAATTGTCAAATCCATATACCTAGAATTGTATTGTTTACCAAAAATTCATAAAAAAATCTGTAAGACCAATTGTCTCACGATAACCAAGTTTCTAGCTTACAATATGAACTCAGTTCGTATTTTCGTAGGTGGAAGTGACATATCATGACTTTGGTAGTTATCTATTAGGAATTTTTCCAGTATGCCTTAATTTCAAAGAAATATATTTTCTAATGTCAGAGTTTGTCAATACACCATATTTGAAAATTTGTAAAGAAATAATTTGCTCATGTTTTCTAATTTTCATGATAGTGTACATATATCTTTAAGTAGATTCATCAAACAATTAATACAATGAAATTGAATATCAGAAAAGTAAAATAATACCTAAATGTTATTAAGAAAAAATAGATATGTAAAATGGCAAATGTGTTATGCTTTTAAATAAACTGTAAAAATTAATACAAGATATATCACCATACTTATTTCAGTAATTCCATTGTTACATCTTCAAACTTTATAATTATAAATTGTATTAAGTACAACCTTAAGTGAAACAATCGTCCAATATAAATTGCACGTGAATATACAGAAGATGTACGGAATTTAAATAAACACTCCAATTGCATGTAGTTCACCCATTGACATTACGATTTATTTATGCTATGCATTTCAAAATAGATAAAAACAATTGATTTTTCTAGTACATCAACTTTCCCAAATTGATGATTTCAACCAACATTTCTTTGAGACTAATAAATAATAACACCAACATCTTATATGTCTTATCCACTGTATCTCATTTTATATTACCAAATTAATTCATTTTAATTTTAATTATTATGGGTTAGTTATCTATTTTGTTGAATAAATCGTTTTTTATAGTTCTAATAATCTTGACTACCAATAAAACTACAGATGTTGTTTCAGTATCTCACTTGGGTGCTGTGATACATGTTGTAGCAAAATTAAAACAAAAGTTGATGAACTCATCCCCAAATAACATCAAGCACCAATAAGTTTTGAAATATGGAATTCTTAAATGTGTTTATTTAATTCGTCAACTTCTGTACTAAATTAAATATATTAAAATCTACACGCTACAAAAAAAAATCACATTCATGCTTCAAATTATTCAGACTACATTCTCTGTTTTGTTCATATTATACGATATTTGTGTGACGACTGTCAAATTTTCTTCCTGATTCGCTATCAGAAGAGCCGTCCAAACTCTCATTTGGTCTTTTAACCGGTAAACTGGGTAACCCTTCTTATTCTGTCAGGGTTAGATTCCAGTGTTGATGACTTACTAGATGGAGAAACTGAGTATTCTGAAGTGTTACCTTCATCTGAGGCATTAGGTCCTCCGCTTTGATAGTGGCTCAAATTCAGCTTATACCTATTTGACCTTCTTCCTGGATAAATTGGTCTTCGGGCAAAGCTATAAAAAATAGTGTATATAATGTGTGTGTGTAATAAGTATACACTGCAAGATAAATAAAAATGTTAAGCACATGTAAACTTCTGCAGTACAGCATAAAATTGGGTATTTTTTTACAAATCTCCAGTGTTAACAAAAACTGTTTCTTTCAATAGAAACTATTTTGAGTCAAGTTACCTTTGAATAACCTTTCAATATAAAACAAGTACTCTTTAGTGTTTTCTCATAACCATTTTTTTAAAAGAAGGAACTGTCTTAAGTACCCACTTTCTATGGCACCTGATTACTAATTTTGACATTTAGTAGCAATGCTAAATGGCCAACTACAAAGAAATTGAAAATTTCTCCTAAACTTTATAATTCAAAATCAAATATATGAAAAAGTGCTGACTGAATCAAACATAGACAAATCCTATATATTTGAAATGAGAAGAATATGGCCTATCAATCCATCGAAAAATATACAAGGTGCGCCAAAAAATAATACGTAAAAACTTATAAAACTTTGTATTTAAATTATTAAGGTGCTTTTTCATGCAGTCACTAGTCGCTCGTTTTCAGCGACAAATGAGGTCATGTGGTACGATTTTGAATTTGCCGCCACTTTAAGAATTGTAGCGAAAAATTGCAGCCTTTAGCCTGGTTCTTAGCGTCAAATTTAAGCGACAAATGAAACATGTGTATCCAGTGGCGGACTAAGCCTGTCAGGGGCCCGGGACGGCAAAACTGAATGAGGCCCTTAGAAGTTGAATGAGGTCTTAGAAGTTGATGTATTTTTACAAGCTTTTTATTCAGTTCTATTGTGTATCTTTAGTTAGTTATGTAAAGTCGGTGACAATGTAATGTTAAGTATTGTATATAATGTAATTCTTTAACTACACATGATAAACCCATCTCGCTTGATTTGTCTTGATGGATACTCTTATTTTAATAGTACTGTCAACAAAAAAGTTTGTATTAAAAATTAAATTTCTATGTATATAATGTGTGTCTATGCTAGGCTCTAGCAGATAATAATTGTAATTTACTTACATACACATAGGTACATAGAATATAGATATGGATGAGGAAGATAAAATACGAATCGAAAACAAACAATATAAAATGTAGTTTTTATTTTCTGTAAGTATGTAGCTATTTCACATGTTTTCGTGCCTTCATTTTACCGAACTCCTCAATAACTTAAATGAAATTAATTTCCTTTGTAACTTTTTTCAATTGAAAGCATGGACAGATTGACGATTCATTGTAAATCGAAGATAATTTTTTTATAATCTAAGTTTGGAAAAACTTCTCTAGCATGATGCAACTGAGACACAAATGATCAAGAAGTATTAAGCGATGTATAGGGTAATGATTAGCAGTAGAAGTAATTTTAATGTAAAATTATAAATCACGGTATTTATTTGTATCTACGGGGTCTCCAACTTCAAACTGCCTCTTACTTAGGTAGGTACTGAGACTAAGCATATTTTTTAGCCTTGTTTAAGATTTGATCAAGAGAACTTGTCGACATTGGAGGCCCCTGGGACCAGAGGCCCGGGGTGGACCGCCCCCGTTAGTCTGCCACTGTGTGTATCGATTCATACTTACTTGTAATATATTAATAGAGAAAATCATGTCTAGTAAATGATTATCAAATGTGCATTTATCAGTGTCAAAAAATTATCCGGCAAGCCAAATTAATAGGCTTCGACGAAATAAGGTTATAACCACGCTTTTACTTAATCATATTGCTATTCATAATAAACAAAAGCGTAAGCGATATAAAAAGAAAAGATTTTGGGTCCATCTATTATACAGTGTGTCCCAAAAAGTTGGAAACAGTCCCGCAGAATCGAAACTATTAGTATTTCCAAAAAAAGTTTCCTACAAAACACATTCGCATCACAAACCGCCATCGACCAGTCAAAACGACGTCGACATTCCTCTACAGGGTGTTTCACAAATCAGAAAAAAATGTTTCGGTTAAATTGCAACAACCGCTTAATTCGCATCTAATCAAAAAAAGTTATTAAGAAAAGTTGTTCAGAATGCCGAAATATGGCGACATACGAAAACTCGACGCGATAGTCAAATGTTTACGAATTAACGCTGCCCAAAAAGTTGGAAACAGGCCGAGAAGAATGTCAACGTCGTTTTTGACTGGCCGATGGCGGTTTATGGTGCGAATGTTTTTTGTAGGAAACTGTTTTTGAAAATACCAATAGTTTCGATTCTGCGGGCTGTTTCCAACTTTTTGGGCCAGCAGCTTTAAATCGCAAACATTTGACTATCGCGCTGATTTTTCGTACACCCCCATATTTCGGCATTCTGAACAACTTTTCTTAATAACATTTTTTGATTAGACGCGAATTAAGCGATGTTGCCATTTAACCGAAACAGTTTTTTCTGATTTGTGAAACACCCTGTAAAAAGAATGTCGACGTCGTTTTGACTGGTCGATGACAGTTTGTGATGCGAATGTTTTTTGTAGGAAACTTTTTTTGGGAATACTAATAGTTTCGATTCTGCGGGACTGTTTCCAACTTTTTTGGGCCAGCAGCTTTAAATCGCAAACATTTGACTATCGCGCTGATTTTGCGTACACCCCCATATTTCGGCATTCTGAACAACTTTTCTTAATAACATTTTTTGATTAGACGCGAATTAAGCGATGTTGCCATTTAACCGAAAGAGTTTTTTCTGATTGGTGAAACACCCTGTAGAAGAATGTTGACGTCGTTTTGACTAGTCGATGGCGGTTTGTGATGCGAATGTTTTTTGTAGGAAACTTTTTTTGAAAATACTAATAGTTTCGATTCTGCGGGACTGTTTCCAACTTTTGGGACACACTGTATATGTAAATTGCGACGAGAATATGGATTTTTTTGAAGCTGTGTTCCCGACCGGCCGACACTTTCTTCATACTCTTTCGATTGTTCGCATTACGGTGACGCTGGTACTATGTAGCGATGATGGTAATTGTAGAGATAAATCTAAACAAAATTTAGCTTTATCGCTACAATTCTTAAAGTGGCGGAAAATTCAAAATCGTACCACGTGACCTCATTTATCGCTGAAAACGAGCGACTAGCGACTGCATGAAAAATGCACATTTATAGTATATTTTACTATTCACCCTGTAAGAAGGTGTCAAAACATAAAAGGACGCATATTTGTACTAAGGGTCTAGACCTTTATTTATTAGGGTAAGACCGCCCAAGAGTACGCACTGCTGAAGAGTACACATGAAGCTTTATGTAATACATGCTATATTGCAGCAGCTAGCAGACACTGGAAGTCCTAGTTCTTGGGTCGGCCAACTGGTTCACAGATGTGTGAACTGGTTCACACACAACTGGTTCATAGACTGGTTCACACTGGTTCACAGTGATTCTATCAGAGAGACAGGAAGTATGCAAATGTGCTTGTGTCAGACACCATTTGCTATTATATTTCTTGACAATACAGATACTGTTTTTTTACATGTAAATATTTTTTTTCTGAAACTGTGATACATATTGCATTTGTACATGTCTCAGCTTAGATTTCAGAAATCAATTTTCTTAATTACTATTACACATATGATTTTAGTATGTGAAATAAGAAAGGTTACACTCTTTCCTAAGAGTATGCACTAATTCTTTGTATGTGTAAGATGATTGCATGCCAACTTTAGTCGTAGAAAGAGAAATAGAGCAACCAACTGAAAAAAATGAAGCTGGAAAATGAATTTCTGCTGCCTCCAATCAAGGAGATGGAGCCAGATGAGCCAACTTTAGAAACTACTACAGGAAATGAGCCTTGATCATTGTCTTCGTCTTTTCTCATATCACCAAAAGATCTCCTTCCTAGCCCTAAAAGATATAGAGGAAATAAAAGAGGGAATAAATCCAAATCATCAACGATAATGACCAAGTCATTCACTCCCAAAAGCTCTCGAAGATAGCTCGAGCAAAACACTAAAGAGGACATCGGTGAAAAAATTTCGCTATAGAAGACGAAGCTACAGAAGAATGTTAGGACAACGAGGATGATTGTGATCCAACTTATATATACTGCAATAGTTTCTCTTCTACCTCGCGATCTCCTGGAAAGTAGATCCAATGCCAGTCTCGCCAACTTTGGGCCCACACTGAATGCTCTGGGATCGACAGCAGTGCCAAAAATTATGTTTGTGAACTGTGTGAAAAGTGCTATGTCTATGGGTATAACTCTCATACACTGTAGCAATTAGGTCTACGTTACAATACCTTTTTTTATTATTAAAGAAATGTTTTTTTCTTAGATGGTACTTTTTCCCCCCAACTCTTGGGTTAAATAGGTGCGTACTCTTGGGCAAGTGCCGTCTCAAGTACCTTATTAAAAATGTTATATTAGGATCTAATTCCCGAAACAATTAAATCTGAAGGTTAAAATTGTTTTCAATATCCACAGTGCAGATAGTGGACATTATTATTTCCACACTGAATAAGAACTAATGGCAGATTTGTAAAAAAAAAATAGTTTTGATAATCCAAATTTTTCCAAATAAATACCAATATACTGTATAATTTAACAGTAATATTTTAAACTTAATAATTTAAGTACAGTACAGTATATTTAATTTGCCGAAATAAGTAAAGTCTCTTTTTAATATGTTGTTGCATAATTTCATGATATTTTTCTGAATTTGAAATTACGTAATTATAATTTCATTTTATGGTAGTTTGTTGTATGCTATCCGATAAAGAATTTTTTGCTCTACAGGACAGTGTTTGTCATTTTTCTTTTGATTTATTTTTATGTTGATTTGACCTACCAGATGCTCACGATACTTTTGTTGTCTATAGTGATGCCATAGCCGAATTACTAAAAAATTATTTTCGCGTTTCAAAAATATAGATTTCAGCCTAGATTGAACCAGTTTATCTAAGAAAATTCACGTCAGTAGTCGCCCACCACTTACAATCAGTGGGGTGGGGTTATAAAATTCGGCGCTTGGTTCCATGTTTTGACCGAATACAGAATGTTTTCTTTACCGTATCATCACGAAAGATGAAAATTTGGGTCTGTTCACCAATATAAATCAGTGAAAAGAATGGGTCAGTTCCGATGAAAACTTCATCCACAGAACCACAGAAAAATTTGTTTGAATGTTGAGAGAACGTTGTACACAAAAACGGAGAATGTATAATTTAGCAATACAACTATTATAATATTTTTTGTCTAAATTAAAGAAAAATTTAATCTAAAAAAATAGTACTAAATTATGCAACAACACAATAAAATAAACAATATACATATATGTATATCCCAAAAATGAAATTGATATGAAAGATGCTGCAGAACTTTATATAGGTAATTTATGTATGTTTATGTTGAGAACATGTAGAACTGGGCAAATTTCTTTAGAATTTCGTTCATTCACTTTAGAATTAGGAAGAAATAAAATTGGAATTTTAAAGTACAGTAGACTCAATTTTATCCGAAATGCACTTTCCCTCTTCATTAACTGAAAAACTGTAGGTGACTGTTTCCCTTAAGCAAACGAGAGCCATCTCTGACATATAATAACCTTGACTAGACTAATAGAATTGTTGTTTTTCTGACTGGAGATGCTTATGGAGACTGAGTCCCTCGATGTTAATAGGTAGTAAAATATTGGATTGTGACATATGTGAGGTAATTTATGAAATTACCTCACCTTATATTATTAATTACCTTATATAATTAATAATATTAATTACCTCATATAAATAATGTCAAGTCAGATAACAAAGTTTTAGATTTGGCCCAAAATTTGCGTGGAGGTAGCTTTTCGAAAGAAAATACGATTCCCAAAATTTTGGACCCCTAGGGTCAAAAGGTGAAGTTTGGTGAAGGTCCAAAGTTTGGTATGTCTTGAGAATTTACGATACGACACTTTTTTTTTGTTATTGTTTTTTTTTTTAAAAAGAAGTTCTTCATTTTACTACCGATCCCTCCTAGTCCAATAATAGGCCTGACGTAAGTTCAAGGAGAATTTTTTTTTAAATTATGATAATTTAAAAAAACCATTTTTAAAGGCTTTTAAATTTTTTAATTCATATTCGATGTAAGATTTGCGTAATTTACAATGATTGATTCGATTTAGTGACATCAGAGTTATGATTATAAACTTTTTTCATTTAGTCTCTTGAGAACTTTAACTTTGATGTTGTCTACTTTTTGCAAATGTTAGAAAAAAAATTATTGGTTGTATGTGATAACACTTGCCGAGTAGAATACACCTGTATTTTTTTTCACATTTTTTTTGGGTTTTTTTATACCCATCATTAGGGGCAAAAAATTTTAAAATTAAAAAATACACTTTTGTTTTTATTTTTCTTAAAAAAAAAGTTCATTCATTTTACTAACGATCCCTCCTAGTCCGATTATGGGCCTGAAGTAAGTTCCAGATGAATTTTTTTTTAAATTATGATAATTTATAAAAACTATTTTTAAAGACTATTTTTAAAATTTTTTAATTCATATTAGACGTAATTTTAAACTTTTTTCATTTAAAATTTATTATTTTTTTCTTAATAAATTTATAAGTAAAAATTGTAAACAATTATTTCTAATATTTTGTTTCTGTAGTATTCAGGGTTTGTAATAAAAAAAAAAACATACGATTTATATACGAGCAAAAACACATTCAGAATCCAAAACATACGAAGATTATAAAATAATTGTATACCTACAATAAAATTTTGATTAACCATTTTAGTTTTTTTCTTTTTAGAAGAAAATGATTTAAATTTTTTAAATGAAAAAAAGTTTATAATTATAACTGACGTCGCTAAATCGAATCAATCATTGTAAATTACGCAAATCTTACATCTAATATGAATTAAAAAAATTTAAAAGCCTTTAAATAGTTTTTTTTAAATTATCATAATTAAAAAAAAATTCTCCTTGAACTTACGTCAGGCCCATTATTGGACTAGGAGGGATCGGTGGTAAAATGAATGCTTTTCTTTTTAAGAAAAACAAAAACAAAAAAAAGTGTTGTATCGTAAGTTCTCAAGACATACCAAACTTTGGACCTTCACCAAACTTCACCTTTTGACCTTAGGGGTCCAAAATTTTGGGAATCGTTTTTTCTGTCGAAAAGCTACCTCCACGCAAATTTTGGGCCATATCTAAAATTTTGTTGTCCGACTTGATATGGAATGTCCCATATGAATATATTTCATAAAAGTAATGGAACATACACTGTTAGTTATTTAGCGATTGTATTGTTATTAACTTTGCGTGCAAAACAGTCAGTACTTACATATTCAGCAAATATGAATATGAAACGAAAGCAAGAAAAATTGTAACTATGAATGACAAATTAAATGCCCTTGAGGCTGGAGAACAATTAAGAACAATCACTAATGATTAGTATGGCACAGGAATGAGTAACGTAAAACATTTAAAATTTGTTTTTATTTTTATGTCCGCATTATCCTCAATTTCGGTTATCCGTAATGGCCCTGTCCCACTCATTTTGAATAATCGGGAGTCTACTGTAACCACAATTGAATATCTTATTTGAATAAATGTAATTACTTTCACATCCATGTAGTGGATTCGCTTAAAAATGTATCACAAACGTTTATTTTCAGTTGCAGCGACAAATTTTTAGTTGCAAGCGACAAATGGTCAATAAATATTTTGCTGAAAAAATGATAAACCAAGTTAAATGTCGTGCAAGAAACAGACTTAATATATGTATGTAAGATAAAAATATGATTTAGCCTGTTTTTCTCTAATAATGTGCTGTTTTTATTTATTAGGATTGCCCGCATTTGAATTACATATTGAGGTACGATATAATACTACAATCAGCATTGCCCAGTTCTGACTATTTATAGTTCTCAGAAGAATATAAACATAAAATGCATTTCAAAAAATTATTATTACACCTAAAACACGTTACAATGAAGTAAGTGTTAAAAAAAGCTGTGTTAAAAAACTAAAATAAAAAAGTGCCACAAATGCAAAATAAAATGTGTGTAAATATGTTGCAAACCTAGTACTTTAATTTAATCTTAAGTAGTCAAAATAAGTAAAGCTGCTGACTTTTGGAACTTGTAACATAAAGTTTGTAATATTACATTATTATTCCTAAAATAAAAATTAAAAGGATTAATTGGAAAAATCAATGAACTTACTAATGAAAAATTAATAGTAATGTTAAGTCTTCAGAAAATTATTATACTCAAAGAACTTTTTTTCGAAAAAAATACACAATTTATTTTACCAGAAAATTTACATCACCAAAAACTGAGAATATACTTACACTATGTAAATTTATGAAATTTATAATAAATCTATGATTGAAGAATATTTCATGATTAAAAAGAAAATCAGTGTACTTCATAAAGCAGACAATAATAAAAAAAAAACAATATAAATGTAACACAGCGACCAATTAAGTATTATTACCTTGATTTAGCAGCTTCTCTCCCAGGTTTGCTAAGAAATATTTGAATGAGCTAATTGACTTTGATTGCTAGTGCTAACAAACACTATGTATAGTAAAAATTGGAAACACATTTAGAATTACCTTTTTTTTAAAATGCTTTAACCCATAAAGATTAGACTGAATTTGAAAGTTAATTTTGTTCATATCTCATTTTTAATATTCTTGTTTTTAAAGAAATTAAATTATGTATTTGAATTAACTGGTTAATTAACTGCATATTTCCTAAGACTTACCCAGCATTTTAGTGATATTCAGTGAGGTTTCTTAATTCTACTTTTAGACAAGGATAATTTTATATTCAAATTATCAAACAACTTTAATTCAAATATATTTAAATGACGTTCACCTTCAGATTATGATAACTGACACTACTTTACTCTAGTTTTCATAACAAACTGACTATCAGGGATCGAATATCAGGTTAATAGTTAAATAATTTTATTCATCAATAGATTATATGACTGTTGCATTACCTGAATCAGTTGTGTTCATATTGTGAAAATTACCTATCCTATTTATACAGATACTGATTTCCTGAATTACAACAAGGTCACTGGCAGTCTGTAGACAATATATTTCTATGACTCATGTAAATCCAACTTTTTCAAATTGAATCTGCCTTTATATTTGAAGAAATCAATATATCTGATCTCTAATAAGTTATATGACTTGTAAGTTATTAGAGTTTTCAGATAATCGGAAATTTACATCTCTACCAAATGCACATGGCAACAAACAAGAATCATCAAACATTTAAAAAAAGGAATTTAATATACAGAAAATAGAGACAATGGCTGAATTTTTGTCTTACCTCTTTCTTCTCAGATGATTATTATAAATTTCTCCCTCCTCATCTGTAAAACTGTCTTCGTTTGCAGCATCCTCTGTGCTATCTAACTCATCTCTTGTTTCTGAGCACGCCCTCTGTCTAATAATTTCACCTATGTCATCTGATATATTCCCGTTTTCTGGTGAAAAAATAGATCCTATTTTGATTTCAGAGACTTTTCTACCTATCCTTTCGAGGTTGTCTTCCTCACTGGATGCTCTTGGAGGACCAATGTTTCTATTTACACTGTCCTCAGAATCAAATATAATGGGACTGGTACTTCTGGAATCTACTCTAGTAAATACTGGAACAGCTGAAAATTATAATATGTTAAAACAGAGGGAAACCGAACACAAGCGATCTAGTGAAATAAAAATTATAAATGTACATATCTAGAAATTGTTTGTTGTACACAAACTTGTCTATATAAACAAAGTCTAAGATTAAAGTCAAAACAAAATTGTACACAACAAAGTTTAAGTAGATAAAAAACAAATAGCTTGAAACTTAAAAAAGAGACTACCAAACCAGCTTATCTCAACCAGTATTTATATGCTCTACTACAAAGAAAAAGTTTGTAAGTTAAGAGGTACAGTTTTTGATAACCAGAATATCATTCCATTTCCAGTGCCATGAGATTTTGTGTTACTAAAATAGGGGGAGTTGCTACATGAAATGGAAAGAGTGAAAATTCATAAAATGTTAAGCATAGGCAGACTTACAGACTATATTATGAACTGAATTATTTTGGGAACACATTTACATTAGTTTTTTGTTAAATGCTTTCATTAACAATTTAGATTGTCAAATATCAGTACCTGGAGTGGGTACTGGAACCTTCGGGTAGTTCGGTGTTTCGTGGAAAACGTCCAGTTTTTTTTAAATATCAGTACAATAAATGTGAAACAAATACAATAGCCAGTATTAAAAATGCTGCCCCCGTAGAAGCATCACGTTTGTCAGAAATAATATATAGCACTGATGAGACCTAATAACATCAAAGTCTGGATCTGCGATTTCCGACAACAAATAACAGTGAACGGGAATTATTCTTATTCTACTTTTGCTTAATGGACCTTAATTTAAGCTGAAGCACACCACTAACGTTAGTGGTCCCATTTAGGCACACTAGAAGGCAGTCCCTCAATGCCATGGCTGTATAAAAGTGTTATAGCTTCTATAAATAATTCTGGGACACCCTGTATATGTTCTATACATTTTTACTGATTTTCTTCATTATTCTATTATAAGTGAAGAAATAAAATTTTAGGTATAGTATCGTAGAGTATGTTTATGTTTTCCCTGCAACTTTTTTGACATAGGCCTCAATAAACAAAAGTAACAATATACATTTTTTTAACTTACGTGGCTGTGGATGTTGCACCATATAATGCACTTGGACGCTGTTACCATTGACTCCTTCATCATCAGATCCATTGGTAAACTGTTGGAGAATTACCCTCTGAGGAAAAGCAGTGGATGTTGAACAGCTGGTAGTAGGGCAACTTGTCGTAGGGCTCATGTCTGTTTCGCTGATGTCCATGCAATCTGTTTGTGTTTCAGCGTCCACAACCACAGACGCCCTAGAACTCGAGGATCGCGAACATCTCGATCCACGTGGAGATCCAGAGTTTGTTCTGTGATGTCTTTTTCGTGAACTAGTAGATGCTGTTAGGGTTGTAGTAGTTTGTGTCACAGAATCAGTCGCTGGGTTTAGCGTGGCATAAAGAGGGGCTTTGGCAGGAGTCTGTAATAAATAATACTGTTATATTTTTATTGTTAAAATAATAAGCTGTAAATGTATGGTATTACAATCTATGTAAAATGTGCTCGATAGATAGAACGTATTTTTATTACAAACCTAAAACGCTACTGAGAGGTAAAATTTTATCAAGCAATTTTGTATGCATTTTGTGATGCCAGTCTGAACTGGTGACAGTAAACTATTAAGTGATAATTACAAAAGAATCAGACATTCATCCACTGGATAATAAATTTTCATATTTTTCTTTTTCTTACTACATTAACCTTTATATGACATATTTTTAGCGATCTCAGTATCTAAAAGCGTAATAAATCTACTTGAATGAGCTTTACTTCTTTTTCCTGTGAAATTATGAACTTGGAAAGAATGATTATACTGCGTGATCTATAAAGTTTACCACATATGAAAAACTTTTTTAATATTGATTTCTCTGAAAATTGTATTAATAAAAAAATGTTATTACTCCTCCAGGAACAAATGAAAAAATGACAGACAGAGTGTGTGAAGATACTTAAAATATGATATTGGCGCAACAGTAAAATACACTAAATATCAAAGATAGGAAATTATATAGGAACCACTTTAATATATGAGGAGCTTAAATTCAAAAAGAATAATATCCATTTTAGAATTGATGAAAAAGGAGGTTTTTCAATTAATATATGAGGATATATTAATTGAAAAACCTCCTTTGAGGAGGCAACAGGAAAAAGCGGGCCTCTCTTGTGAGGCACAAGAGAGGCTTGTTTCATTACACAGTGTGTTGGGTTTATATGTACATAAATATTATAAGTAAAATGAATGACTGACGCACAAATGCCTTGTATAAGTCAAATTGTCGACGAACATGATGCCCTCTATAAATCAGTAACGCAATTTTGTGGATATTATCCCTTTTGAATTTAAGCTCCTCATATGTAATGACATTTTTTTTTTTTGTTACTTCTTGTTACTTTTTTTTGCTATCTTCTTTCAGAGTGGTGAGTTGCAATGTGGCTACATGTCCATAGATAAAAAAAAATATTATATTTTATAACAATATATTCCCAATTTAATATAAGTTTAACATGTTCATGCAATAGAAGTACTACAGAAACACGCATAGAGTTTGTTAGTTTATTTTAAACAATCCAGTTCTGTTGCAACAAATATAAATATTTTAAAATTTCATTTCTTTATGACTTCTTAGTTACCCATGTGGATAACTACTACATAAAAACTTTTGAAACATTTCATTAATAACATATTTGGAATTGATAAACTATTCTTTTTTTAATTGTCAAAATCCGTGAAGAAAGATTCGGTCCTTAAAAAAATGAAAATTACTAAAAAAAGGTTTTCCATACATTGATGACTTATGAACATAAATTGAGAACTATATGGACCATGCAGTATAATGTATTTCATTTTTGAATATTTAAATTATTTTCGTCTTCCATTAAAAAAATCAAATATAATCCTAACACATTTATAATTAGAGCAGAGAAATTTGCGTAGCATACGAGTACTGTATTGTATGGGCCAGTAGGTAGTGGTGAGAGTTGATAGAATTGAAAATTCTCGTATTTTGGTTAGGAAACATGGAACCCACATCACATTTTAAAGAGTGATTATAATATTAAATTTAAATAGAATGCTAAGATAACAAAAAAAAAAAAAATACTGGAATCAACTTGCAAAATACTTGTTTTCTTGATATCCCTGTTACTTCTTCGTAACTTCCTCGAAATGTATTAAAGTTACGGGAATTATAATTTTTATTTCATACTATCATTTCGTTTCATATTATAACAGGTTTAAATTATAAGTTTTTATAGACACTTCACTTGATATTCGTGGAAAAAAAATCACAAATGTTTTACAAGCGTTAAAAAGATTTTCTGGTAAGTAAGCCAGTTTTTAATTTGTTGTTGCTAATTTCATTTGAGGTTTTTTTTTTGTTATTATAGCCTTCTATTTGGGTGTATGACTCCCCAAAATAATGCCTCCCCAAAATATGATATATGTCGCATCTTTGCGCATGAAAATGCGAGAATTTTTAATTCCAGCAACCGTCACTATACCTACTTTTCCTTAATAAGTGCTGTCAGGATCTGCGATTCGTCGACTTTAGTTATGATTAATTTACTATTTATACAACTATGAGTTTGATCAATAATTTAAATATCTAAATTTGTGTTTAGAGAAATAGCTTTATGCACTCACCAACACTATGTGGATTAAAAAGAAACATTCAGCAACTATTTACCAATTTTTTTTTACTATAAATCTCGTGCCACCTAAAATCGTCAATTACCCAGTGAATCAAACATAACATAAAATACAACTTACTATTTTGGGGCTATCTGGGCTAGTGAGGCTGCATTCCGGACTAGTAGGAGTAGTACTTTGATTACTAGGTCGTCGCCTTTCCATTTTCTTCATAAATGGCGGCAAGAGTCTCCGTTTCCTTCCTCCTTGCCTCTGTCTTTCCACTTGTTGCAAAAACCCGGCCAACTCTATGTACAACTGATTAACCTTCTCAAGTCTTCTATCGTATAATTCCCTGATATCCCGTATATGCTTAATTTCCATCTCTCTCCTTTTTTATCAGCTGCTCCTCTTTAAGCTGATATTCAATTTTATGTTTCTGCAGCTGTTCACAAAACTGTGTAATCTGAGATTTGATTTCTTGCTTCCAACTCTCTTGTGTTTTAAAGAATGCTTTATCTTCATATTTAGCTAATATTTCTACAGAAGCAATTTCTAAGTGATTGCATATCAGTTTAAAGGAAGGTCTTTCTCTGGGGTTTCGTTTCCAACACATTTGCATTATCAACTTGAAGCCATCTGGACAAGTCGTTGGGATAGGTGGTTTTAATTTCCCAGAGCCCACGGAATACATTATTGCACTTTGTTCCATGCCATCATATGGAACTTCACAGGTTAGAAGTTCCCACAGGACAATACCAAAAGACCAAATATCTACCTTCTCGCTGCAGGCCAGTTCTTGAATTGCTTCAGGTGCCATCCAGGCAACAGTACCTGCAAACGTCATCTTCTCACTTACTCCATTCCATGTTCGAGATGTTCCAAAATCACTGATTTTAATAACTTCATCGTCTCCAATTAAAACACTGAAAACAAAATAACTGTTAATCAATCAAATAGATTGAATTTGTTGCCGGATTGTAAGGAAATCACTTTTTGATTATGTATACCTACTATCTCATTTTACTTATTCCCATTTCATTAATTCAGTTTTTTGATTAGTTGTAATTTTACTAGTAATCTTTTAAAGTAGAATTTTAGTAGTAATCTTTTCTTAAAATTTGTAGTAAGTCTATTACCACTCTTGAAAAACGTACTCTTAAAATAGCGGTACTATTTTATCACCATGTCAATAAACATCACCTAATATTTCAATTTTAGTATCATTCCATAACATTACATTTATAATATGCATTCATTATACCTTACAAATACTGTTATAAGTAGAGCTCGTAGGTTAATAATAGATTCCAGGACTGGGCTTCACGCGACTGGAATACTGTCATATTTGCCACATTAATAAAGTACATCATCAACTCCTATATACATGTATCCCAGAATACAACCGGTCTGCCGTGTTCTGCGCCCTACTTCAACCAAAGTCAACTCGCGAAGGTGAACGTAATTTATACTTGTTTATTTACTATTACTTACTCTGAGGTGGTCGATGCATTATTATTCGTGTGCATGAAACGTCGAACAAATTTGTAAAAATGTCGGGACAGCGTCCGTCGCGTGTTACGGTGGAGCGTTGGAGAATCAATTTTCTAGAACTGCCCTCTAATGGCAGTGAACTTCGTTGTACCATGTGTGCCAGTGTACTGACGTTGCACATAAAAACATATGTTTTGCAACATGTTGCTACAGACAAAAAGCTACAAACATAAAGCTCGTGGTGTGAGTGAACGAGACACATACAGACAATTTAACTTGGATTTAGTCAAAATGACGGTAGCGTGTAAAATTTCATTTGTAAAATTATATCATCCCGAGTTCAGACAATTTGTCCAGAACACTGCGAATGGAAAGTACAGCGAAGTTACAAAGTTAGTGTGCCTGCAGAAACAACTCAAACGATTACACATAGCATTTCAGATTACACCACTGTGTGAGGACATAAAAAAACCGGAACTGCACAACAAACCTATATGGCTTAGTACCTATTGATGAAACAACGGATGTTACTAACCTTGACTTTCCCATGTTGTGTCATATTGTGGATTTATTTACAGGCAAATAAATGAATGTCTCTGAACAAGATATAAATGTGCCCTTACAAATCTTTACTTATTTTAAATATGCTCCAGTTACTTCTGTAAACGTTGAACGCTCTTTTTCATCTTATAAGTGGATTTTAAGTGACAGGCACTTGAGCTTAACTCCTGAACATATGGAACAGTTATTAATAATTTATGGAAACTCAAGTTCTGTGTCTTGTGACTATGGTTCCTTTGCCGATTAGCTGGGCTACAAAAATCACCCCACATGTATAAGGTATGACCGGTTTAATATTTCGTAATGTTACTGATAGATATCCTGGAGCCGCCCCTGGTAAAGTAGGCATCTATTATTAACCTCCGAGCTCTAGTTATAAGTGAAAGGAGAGGTGTAAAAGAAAAAAGAGGACTTGAAATTAACTTTTTGGATTGTAGGCCTGCTGGATTAACAATTTATTTTTACCACATGTTAAAAAGTCGAGTATGTAGGTCAAGACAGGTGTTACTAAACATTTTTATCTTTAACGAAAATGTATCATTGAAGTTCTAAAACTATGACATCAAAGTATGATAATGAAAAATTTTCTGCAATAGGGTGGAATAGTGTATTTTACAACCAGTTATGGAATGAACCATATTCCACATAAAGCTCATACACTCATACAGCAAAACCAGCAGGCTGCTATCACGCAGCATTTGCAGCATGTAGCATTTTAATAGTTTAGTGGCGTTTCTAGACAGAATATCAAAAAATTCTATAAAGGGGATTGAAATGTATATTCTAAACTTCAAAGTCAACGACTGGCTTTAATTTTTAATCTCATTTTTAGTCTTCTGCACAAGACATCTTCATCTGTTTAAGATATTGAACTACTTGACAGTTAGTCATAATTAAGTGATGCAATAAGTGCTCATGTTGCAGTTAACAACAATTAACCTTCTTGGATGGTTATGAACAAAATAATGCTCGATTTTTATTAAATAAGCATACATGTTAATGAAAATATCACCAAGAGACAGAAAATGTTGATTGGTTTGTCATAACTCTATATCATAGGTTCCCAAACTTTTTTTGAGACCACTGTCCCTTCTACAAGACCAACATTTTCCACCGCCAGATAAAGATATTCTAACCATTAAGATTACCCCGTTCAAGCCGTTTGATATTTTGACATAAATAGCAACTAGTGATATATTACTGCTTAATACTGATCAACTATTTAAAAAGTATGTGCTTCGTCTTAGAAACTGCTATTGTTATACCAATTTTGCTGAAACGTAGTCCATAATGTATAGATGTAAAATACCTTTTGTGTGGAATTATCTTGAAATTTCGAAAACGAAAATAATATTTTATTTTGTAATCGCTGGACCGATTTTAAAAAAATTAAGCTGCAGTAGATATCTGAAGTACCTTGCAAAATTTACAACACCATGTCAGTTGAAGTTAAAATATATTCCGTAATTTATTTTTTAAATTTTCCCCCCCCCCCCCCCCCCCCCCCCCCCCCCCCCCCCCCCCGGGGGGGCCCCCGGGGCGGGGGCCCCCCCCCCCCCCCCCCCCCCCCCCCCCCCCGCGGGGGGCCCCCCCCCCCCCCCCCCGGGGGGGGGGGGGGGGGGGGGGGGGGGATAATTTAATCCACCCCCCCCCCCCCCCCCCCCCCCCCCCCCCCCCCCCCCCCCCCCCCCCCCCCCCCCCCCCCCCCCCCCCCCCCCCCCCCCCCCCCCCCCCCCCCCCCCCCCCCCCCCCCCCCCCCCCCCCCCCCCCCCCCCCCCCCCCCCCCCCCCCCCCCCCCCCCCCCCCCCCCCCCCCCCCCCCCCCCCCCCCCCCCCCCCCCCCCCCCCCCCCCCCCCCCCCCCCCCCCCCCCCCCCCCCCCCCCCCCCCCCCCCCCCCCCCCCCCCCCCCCCCCCCCCCCCCCCCCCCCCCCCCCCCCCCCCCCCCCCCCCCCCCCCCCCCCCCCCCCCCCCCCCCCCCCCCCCCCCCCCCCCCCCCCCCCCCCCCCCCCCCCCCCCCCCCCCCCCCCCCCCCCCCCCCCCCCCCCCCCCCCCCCCCCCCCCCCCCCCCCCCCCCCCCCCCCCCCCCCCCCCCCCCCCCCCCCCCCCCCCCCCCCCCCCCCCCCCCCCCCCCCCCCCCCCCCCCCCCCCCCCCCCCCCCCCCCCCCCCCCCCCCCCCCCCCCCCCCCCCCCCCCCCCCCCCCCCCCCCCCCCCCCCCCCCCCCCCCCCCCCCCCCCCCCCCCCCCCCCCCCCCCCCCCCCCCCCCCCCCCCCCCCCCCCCCCCCCCCCCCCCCCCCCCCCCCCCCCCCCCCCCCCCCCCCCCCCCCCCCCCCCCCCCCCCCCCCCCCCCCCCCCCCCCCCCCCCCCCCCCCCCCCCCCCCCCCCCCCCCCCCCCCCCCCCCCCCCCCCCCCCCCCCCCCCCCCCCCCCCCCCCCCCCCCCCCCCCCCCCCCCCCCCCCCCCCCCCCCCCCCCCCCCCCCCCCCCCCCCCCCCCCCCCCCCCCCCCCCCCCCCCCCCCCCCCCCCCCCCCCCCCCCCCCCCCCCCCCCCCCCCCCCCCCCCCCCCCCCCCCCCCCCCCCCCCCCCCCCCCCCCCCCCCCCCCCCCCCCCCCCCCCCCCCCCCCCCCCCCCCCCCCCCCCCCCCCCCCCCCCCCCCCCCCCCCCCCCCCCCCCCCCCCCCCCCCCCCCCCCCCCCCCCCCCCCCCCCCCCCCCCCCCCCCCCCCCCCCCCCCCCCCCCCCCCCCCCCCCCCCCCCCCCCCCCCCCCCCCCCCCCCCCCCCCCCCCCCCCCCCCCCCCCCCCCCCCCCCCCCCCCCCCCCCCCCCCCCCCCCCCCCCCCCCCCCCCCCCCCCCCCCCCCCCCCCCCCCCCCCCCCCCCCC